>LDAU01000194.1:711583-1054567 GCA_001447515.1 Pseudocohnilembus persalinus | reverse complement strand
AAATTATAAAAGATATTAAAAATTATAAAAAATTTTTTATATGTTTATCTATTCATTTTATATAGTAAATGTAAAATATACAAATAATTTAAACTATTAAGAAAAAAAAAATAGAAACACATAGTAAAATTAGCTAGATTAAAATAAGTTTTATTTAGGAGACAACTTTTTAATAATTTATAAATTATATTAAGTATTTTATTTTATTTTCTTTTAATTAGATTTTATTTTATTATTTTTGTATATTTTATACTTTAGGAACATTTATAAAGAAATGGAAATATTTTAATCTTTTTATGTTGTTATATATCTTTGCTATTTAACTGTAAAAAATATGAATCATTAAATCTTTTATATGTAATCAAAATAATTATATTATAAATTATAAATATGGAAATTTTATGATTTTATTGATAATTCTTATAGAAGTAAAATATTGCATCAGTGAAATAGTAATTTGGTTTTTTTATTTTTTTTTTTGTAATGCTTTGATAATTAATTTTTTTTGAAATTATTTATTTTTGTTATAGCAGCAATAAATGTTATTCCACAAGAAGAGATTTATTTTATTTGTAAATGATTTTGAGAATTTAGAAATATTTTATGAAAAATATTTAGATTTAGTTTATACATATTTTTTTTTTGCTTATTTAAAATTAAAAATATATTTTTTTTAAAGGGAAAAAAAGAAAGAAGTTTTTTTTTGGTTATGGGTACACAATATAAAAATTTTTATTTTATATATTGTAATATAAAAATCATAGGACAAAATTTAATTGGCGTCATGTTAGTATCCCCAGTGCATCTAGAACTAATTTAAATGAATTTGCAAGGGTTTTCTTCCGGTCAGTAAACAAGGAATTACTCTCATTTTAATTCTTCTTGTTTTTTTCTAGTTTTTTAAAAATAAAACTCTAAATTATCCTTTAACAAAAAGTTGAAGGGTCCATGATTTCAAAATAATAGTTAAAAGCTTCTGTGCAATAATACCAACACTTATGATAAATAGAGGCACTAATACCCTTTCTTTAATCATAGCATTGTTTGCATGACTTTTTGGCTAATTCTTTTTTTTAGAATATGTTTTTAAATCTAATTTAATTAATTATTTAAAATTGGGAAATATATTTTGCTTAAGTACTTTATTGTCAACGAATTTAATTAAATATAAAAAGAAATTAATTATCAATAATATACATATATTAATAATTTTATCAATCTTATTGACAAAATAAAATAAAAGTTAAAAATTCAAAAAATCAGTTAGAAATTGTCTAATTTATATTAAAAATTTTAAAAATTTTTAAATTTTAGATATAAATTTGTCAATAAAATTTAGATAAAATCGTATTAATTATATTAGATAAGTATTTTAATGTCATATATAAATAGCCAAACATATTTTTTGTCGGTTAAAATAATATTATCTATAAATAGATAAGCTTTAATATAAAGAAAATTCGATAATTTTAAATTAATATTAATTACTAACTATAAGTGTATATATAAATATTTTAACGGAAAATATGAAAAAAATTTGAAATAAGTGGTTTAAATTAATTTAAAAATTCTTATTTATTACATATTATTTTGTATTAATAATAAATATTAAAATTCTATAATTTTTTTTTTTTTTTTTTTTTTTTTTTTTTTTTTTTCAGTTATTTTTATTTTAAATTTGGTGAATTTCTTTTTAATAATTATTTAATTTAGTTTTGAATTGGGCCATTTCGTTTAAATAGTCGCTTACATTATAATTATTAATAAATTCTTAATGATAGAAATGTTTTTTAACTTAGCTGTCATCAAATAATTATTTGTTAAATTTATTGATTTTTCTGATTTTTTTTTCTGTTTGAAAAAGAGTTTTGGAAATGTCTTCATCTAAAACATAAGCTTATTAAATAAGATTTTAAAATTTATTTTTTAGGGCTGAATTTTGATTCGAATTGTTATTGTGTTCGGATAAAGAAATTTTAGATTTGTTTTTTATATTTTTTTATTTTGGTAAAGCAGATTTTAGTTTTTCGTTTTTTAAATTTGCACTTGCTGTTTGTTTTAAGTATGTTTTGTTTTATTGGTTTTGAAGCTGTTAAATTTTCTCTTGTTTCTTGACAAATTCTTGAATTTCTTTTTGGTGGCTTTCTGTTGTTTTATCTGAGAGGTGAGAATCATTTTTAACTTATTTTAATTGAAAATCTGATGTGTTTAGCATATTATTATTCTTTGTTTATGGGATGTTACTTAATTTGTTTTAATTTGTATTTATTTAGGAAATAGATAAATCAGAAAATATTTAAGAGTTGTTTTTTTTGTTAGAAAAATATTATTATTCTATTTGTTCTTCTATTTTGTTGAATTTATTATTGGAAAAATTATTATTTAATTCTTAAAAACTAATTTAGTTTTTCTCCAAACTATTGTTTTTTTTAAAATTAATATCATTTTACGACAAATTTATCATTTATTGTGAGGATTAAGAGTCAGTATTTTGATTTTATAAATATTATTATTTTTGGGAGTATGATTTAGGCTACTCATTATACGGTTTTAAATTTATAATATTTTTCGGAGGCTTTACGTTATAAATATCAAGCATATTTTTATACATAACTTAGGCTTCTTAAGAATAGGTCTAGGACACTATTTCACTGTATTTTTCAAACATAAAGGGCAAAGGGTTATTAGGTTGCAATTTAGCAATTTTATCTTTTATTCTTTCCTATATTTTTAAAAATGAGTTATAGGTGTTATTATTTATATTGTATTTTCAATAAAAGATTTTTGAATTATATTTTTATATAAAAAAAAAATTTAAAAATAAATATTTTTTAACTTTAATATAGACACAAAATTTTACAAAAAAAGAGTTTTAAAATATAAAATAAATTTGGATTAAAATTTTTATTTTAATAATAAAAATATTTTTAATATTTAGATGAATATATATTTTTAAGAAAATTTTATAAATAATTATTTACAATTTTATAGGTAATGTCTTCGTCTACACTATCAAGGGAGCTGAAAGAATCATCATTATTATTACTATTTTAAAGTAAAAAAAGGGCATTTTATTCTTCAGTTTAAGTTTTATTTTACGGGGTTTTTAGACTTTCTTTTTGATTTTCTTTTTCTTCATTTTACTGTTATACACTATGTTAAGACTATTCCTTTTATATTGATTATTACTATAAAAATTGTTTTTATTATTAAATTTATTATTTTTATTATACATCTTATTCTTATTCACTTTATTATTGTTATTATTATTATTTTTAAGCCAGTTATTTTGAATATATGTTAAACCTTCTTTGGGTTTGGTCCTGGTTTATTGTGTTTGTAAAATCAGTATAATTTGTCGCTCTTTTACTGTCTTAGAAATTTGTGTTGCTTTATTGATTTTAGCTGATTAAGGAATAGTTATTAGAATTCTATTTAGCTTTTTAATATTATTATTATTTTTAATCTTATTGATAAAAATTATTTGGGGTTTATTATAATTGGTTTTAGGGATTATAAAAGCTGTTTGATGTTTTTTAAGGAGTTTCATACTAATTAGTCAATATTTTTGGACTATTTTGCTATAATATTTAAGAATTATGTGAGTTTTGGTTCGACTTTAAACTGTATTTTCTGTGAGATTGAGAAGTTAAGTTACGTTATTAACTTTGAGAGCCTGAAAATTGAACTTATTAATATTTTTATTTTTGTTCTGATTTGTATTTTTATTATTATAGTTAAAATTGTTAAAAATTATCATTAAAATCATCGAAATTAATATTTTCATCTTATTATTTACCTTTTATTTTACCATTTGTAGGTTGTTTACTGAAATAAAGATTTTAATATCTTTGTTATAATTTGTTTTATTTTTATGGGTTAATTTTATTTTAAAATTAAAGTGTGCTACTTTGATTTGGTTAGTAAGAGTTAGATCTGTTTTATTTTATAATAGGGTGAAAATTATTAGTAGTTTAGTTAAATTTTTTGGATTATTATTACTATTATTATTAGTTTATATTTAAGAATTATTGTCTGCTCAGCGACTTTTATTGATTTTCTAGGAGTTTTTATTGGAGTTTTTGAAGTTGTTATTTTTCCTTTAAAATTTATTATTGCTTTTATTTTTCTAAATTTTTTTCTACTAGTTAGGTAATAAACTATTATTAATTCTCTTTTAACTCTTATTGTACAGTTTTTTTATAAATTTTTTTTTCAGCAAAGGGTTTTTCTGGAGCTTATTTTTTCATAGTAGCTAATAGGTTATTTGATTTCAAAAGTTCCGTTATTCTATCCTATTAATTTAAGTTATTAATTTATTAATATAAAAATTACTTAATAATATTAATTTACTTTATTATGAAAGGTTTTTGTTTTTTTTTAATTTTAATTCTAGTTTTTATCCTGATTATAATTATCTTCAATAAAATCAGAATTTTTTTGATTATTTTATTCATTTTCGGGTATTTTAATTTTTTTAATTAAATTTTAAATTTCTTTAAATTCTTTATTTTCATTATCTTAATGGTTTTTATATTTTCTCAATTAATTATCAAAATTGAATTTTTTAGTTGAATTGTTTATATTTTACATTTTTTTATTTTCATAACTGCAACAATTTCCTATAACGATTTAAATTAAATGTAAGTTGACTATTTTTTAATTTATTTTTTTATAATTTTATAATTTAAAGTTACTTTCAAACTAGTTTTCATTTATAATAATTTTTGATATATTAGACTGGGATTATTTATCTGAATTTTAATAGCTTTATTAATGATCTAAATCTGCTTATATAAATAATTATAAGCTTTTTTTATTCAATTCATAAATATTTAACATATGTAAAATATTTTTTAAAATTGTTTACCATCCATTTCTTAGGATTCAATTTTTTCCATCTTTAAGTTAAATATAATAATTCTTTTATTTATTTATTTTTATTAATTTATTTATGTAGTTTATTATTTTTTAGAAATTAAAATTTATTGAAAAATAAAATTGATATTAGAATTCAATATAGTTCTTTGATTTTTTTATTAAAAGTTTATACAATATTAAAAAAAATGGTTTCTAAAATTAAAAATAAGAAGAAATAAAAATAATATTTTTTTTTATAATTTAGGCTATATTTTTATAAAATAGAATAATTATTTATAACTTTATAAATTGTATATTAAATAAAATTTATTTTTTTTAAAACCTATCAAAAATTACTATATAAATTATTATTTTTATAGTTTATATATTTAATAAGTTTCAGTATTTGTATTTAGGTCTGTATTCGGTGGTTTGTCTGTTTTCCTAAAATTTAAAAATAAATTGTAAAAATAAAGAAGTAATTGTTCTAAATTTTCATAGTTATTATTAGTAAAAATTTTTAATATTATTAAAAAATTTAAAAATTAATATATATATATTTTATTTACTTTTTCTTTATCTGTATCATAATCTTTTTAAGTATACTAGTATTTGTTTCTATTGGGATTATTTTTTCTGTAATCATTATTTCTATTTTACTAATTAGACTGATAATGATCAGAATATTAGTTTTCTTAATTGTTATAAAATTTTTTGGAATTGGAGAGTTTTTTTTTTTGGTAATAGCTGTTTTAATTATTATAATGGTTTTTTCTAGGGTAATCGTTCTAATTGTATTTATTTTTGTGGATATATTTTTAATTTTGGGGTTTTTGTTATTCTTTGGATTAAGTTTGAGAGTGTAAATTATTCAAATCTAGATATAATTAAATTTTTAAAAATAAATAAAAAAATAAAAATATTCTAATTATTTATCAATACTTTAATCTTATTAATCTTAGTTTTTATTTTATTCGGAGCCACTTTGTTTATAAGATTTTTCTGAGTCCCCGTCATAGTTTTACTCCAAATTGAAATTTTCTTATTATTCTTACAAGCCTTCTTCTATAGTACTTTCTTTTTGCTACTCTTATTAAGCGATTTCTTCTTACATTAATTAATTTTACTTCTAAATTTCTAAATCATTTTCTTATTAATACTATTAATTTTCTTCGGTTTCTGAAATTGATTAAAGTTCTTCTTTTGTCTAAAAAAAATGTTTAAATATTTAGATATTTATTTTTATATAAAAAACTTACAATATGTTAAAACTGGTATAAAATAAATTTAATAATTTAATATATTTATGAATATAAAATATTTACTAAGGAAGATATCTGAATATTTTAGAATAATTTATCATTTGAGATAGATTCAATGGTTTATTTTAACTAAGAATATTATTCTTCATTATTTAAATATTTTAGAACAATTGCTTTTACTTTTTCTTTATGAGATTTTAAGTTTAAATTTTCATCCTAAAAATTTTTTAATATAAGTAAGTTTTTTGAAAGAATAGTCTTTATAATTATAAATAAATATTATTTAAATATTAAGAATAATTTTAATACTTATATTTCGGGTCTGAAATTCATATACTTATCATAAAATGTATATATTTATTCTTCTTATTAAGTATTAATATTGAGTTATTTAGGTAATTCATTTCTATCATTTATGAATTTTCCCAATTATATTATGTTTAAAATATTGTCTAATATTTATTCTTCTGCTATTTTGACAGTTTTTTTTACAATATTTGTATCAGATTATTTTTGAATATCTTCAATTTTTTAATCTTAAACTTTTTAATGGGAAGTTAAATAATGGATTCTCATATTCTAAAATAATCATTAAAATTTAATTATAGTTAAATATAAATTTTTTAATTGATATAAATGATAATTTAACTAAATATAGTTAAAATTAGGAATTAAAGATTAAAAAATTTAGATATTATACTAATTTTATATATTAATTACTTAAAAGTCAATTTTGTCTTATTCAACTTTTTATTTTCCATTTATTTTTTCAATTTGAGTTTCTGTTAGTGTATCTTTACTTTAATTTTCCAGTTCTTTGATTTGGTCCAATTTTTTATTTAAATTTCTTATTTTTTTACCTATATAAGTTAAAAATATATCTTATTCTACATCTATGTTTATTTTATTTGCTAATTTTTGCTCTTGTTTTACTAAATTTTAGTATTCTTACATTTTTTTGTATTTTATTGCTTTTCTGAGTAAAATTTTTTATTTTAATTTTATTTTAAAAGTTGCTTTTAGAATATTTATTTTGTTTTTATAATTTTGAAAATTATTTATTAATTTAATTTAATTATATTAGATAATATAATTTGAATTTTAGGATTCAATAATTAATTTGGTAATTAAAAATTTTATTTGTGTAATTTACTATATTATTTATACTTAAAAATTAATATCTTATAAATAATATACAAAATTTATGATATATTTTCTGAAATAATAACTTATATGTAAATTACAAAGAAGATAAAATATTATTTATTTATATTAATTAGGTTCGATCAATATAAATTATCTTCATCGACACTTTTTTTGTTTAAATCAGTAAGTGGTAACTCTTTTTCTTAATTTTCTTGTTTTGTATATTAAAATTATTTTTTCTTTTTTTTTTAACCTAAATTCATAAACCCTATAATAAATCCCAATAAAACTCCTGTTAATCCGAAAACAAATATTTCATTTTAATTTTAAGGAATTTCATATAATAAATTATTATTTTAGTTTTAATTTTCAGTACTATTTAAATTTTGATTTTTTTAACTGTTTATCTAATTCTAATTTTATACGTCACTTTCATTAATTTCAGTTTAAGTTTCATTTCCTATTAATTTTTTGTGTAAAATTTAGATATTTTTTTATGATGTAATTAATTTTTTCTATTATTCAGTTTCTTGATATAAATAGTCATTTAAAATAGTTAAAGTTTGCTAAGATTATTTGATTTCTTAATTTCTGATATCATGAATTTCTTTAAAAACTTCATTTACTTCTTGATAAAGTTCTCCCAATTTTTATTGCAAATATTAGTTTTATTATTTTAATTCGGCTTCAACAGCATGTAAAGACTAAATTTTTTTAGTCAAACTATCTATTTATGCAACTTAATTCTATTAAATTATAAATTAATATATATATATATTAAATTAATTAAAAACATTAAAATATTTAGTATATTTTATTAAATTAATTAATAAATAAATTATACCTCATATAGTTATTTATAGTCAGGATTATCCCCTGAATTTTTTAATAGTTCTTCTTATTTTTTGATTAAATCTTAATCATTTATTAAGTCTTATTGTATGTGCTTTTAAATTTCTTCTTGTTATTTTTTGTCGCTTTCAATTATTTTTTCGATTTCCTCTTGAGATGGTTATTACTTTTCCTCTATAATTAGGATTAATAATAAATTTTTAACATTTTATAAAAAAAAAAAAATTAAAAGATACCTTAGTTTTATTCGGTTTCTTTTTATTCATTTTTTAATTATTTTTATTAACTACTATTGTCCTACTATTTTACTTAATTTTGATAAATTTGATTAGTGTTTATTTTTTGTTTTTCAATCCAATTGTAAAATTATTTATAAGTTCTAGATTATTAAAATTATTAATTGATGCTTTATGAATTTTTGTTGTAGAATTTTATAGTAGGATAACCTGGAATTCTCATTTTTTAGCAAAATTCTTAGTTTTCTTAACAGTTTAACTTCGCAATAACAACCTTATCTTCTAAATTTTCATCATTTTTTATTTAGTCTTTATAAAAATCTGACAGTTTATTATATTCTGGAGCCATTTGCTGACAGTATTAGCACCTTATTATATATATTAAAGTTAATTTAATTTTTTTAATAGTCTTTAATTTTTATATAATAAAATAGTTATAAAATTATAATTTTTAATATGAAACTAGATTTTTTTTACCAGGGAGTAAAGTATGAAATTACATAATGATATTCTCCTTTACCTACTTTTTAATTAAATTCTTTTTCGTTTAACTATTCAGCAGAACCTTTAAGCCACCTTTTATAAATAATATTAATTCTTTTAAATTTATCATTTAAATGAAATATATATAATAATATTAAAAAATATTTATACCAATTTGCAGATATAGCTGAATAAAATATTGACAATAAAAATATTATTTGAAATATATATATTTTTCTATTTGACTTCATTTTACTTCCCAAATAATTAAAATTAATAAACTAATTTTATATATATTTATTTTTTTTTTAAGAATATATTTGGTTATTTTAATTACTTTTATGAAGGATCGATTGATATATAATATTGGAAGATTTTAATGAAATTAGAATTTTACAAATTGTTAAAATTAATTAATAAAAATTAAAATGTATATAAAATTATTCTATTAAATAATCAATGTTATAGAAATTTAATATAGTAACAAATGAGTATTAAATATAAATTTGTACAATATACTAAATGTATATAATTTACAAATAGAAATTTGTATTGAAATTACTAGCATAGCCAAGTGTATAAAGTTAAATTAATTGATATAAGTTAATTTATTTTATTATTTTGAATATAAATATAATTTTGTTTTTGGTATGATTAAAATGGTAATAATAATATAAGAATAATGTATAATATAAAATTACTAAAAATTGTAATATAATAGAAAAATTAAAAACAAAATATAAAAGAAATAAAAAAACTTGAGAAAATAAAGTAAATAAATTTTTTAATAAATAATAAAAATTAAACACGAATAAAACTTTTTAGATAATTTTAAAAAACGTGAATACTTAAAAAGCGATTTTTAATAAAAATTTTTAAAAAATTAATAAATTAAGTAATTAAGAAATAGTTATTGTTAATAAAAATTTAAATAATAAAATATAATTTTAAAAAGTTAAATACTAAAAAAGGAATATGGATAAATAAATCGAGAATAAAGAATAAGAAAAATAATAGGATAGTTAAGAATTATAAGGAGAAGCAAATAAAATTAGGGCCTGTGATAGAAAAAGAGAAGAAAATAAATTATTTGAAATAAACAAAAAATTTTAGAGATTTTTGCAATTATTAAGTCAATAACAAAATAATAAGCCTTTTGTAAATTATTTAGAAATAACTAAAAATTAATTTGACAAAGTTTTAAAAGGAGATAATAAAGGTATTTATAATAAATATAATGTGTTTTTATTTTTTATTTATTATTAATTTTATTTATTATAATTTTTTTTTTAACAAAATTTAGTTTTAAATTTACTTGTTTAACATCATGGAAATGGAGATAAAAATGATTTTGATGCTTTAAAGAAATTTTTAGATCAATTTGGGTAAAATTAGGTGACTGTTTTTCCAGCTTTTGGATGGGCTTTTGTTTAATTTTAGGAATATGAAAATGTTTTGAATTGCTTAAAAAGTTTGGAAGTTTAAAAATACAATGAAATAACAAAATTTAAAAAAGAAAAATTAGAATAAAAACAAGAAGAATAGAAGAATTATTATGATAATGATGAAGAAAAATAGTACTAGATATATTATAATATACTGAATTTTTTGAATTTTAAAGGAGTTGAGCATAAAAGACACTGTTTTTTTTTACCTACCAATAAAGATTTAAAATATTTTGAAGGTAAATCTGCCAATTAAATCCCAAATGCTAGCAGAAATATTGATATTCCAGGTTTAATTTATATTCCTGATTTTATCACTCCTGAAGAAGAAGAAAAAGTAAAATATTTAACATTTATTTTAATTTTTATGATAATTTTTATAAATTTATATTTAAGAATTTATTTTCTAGTTAATAAATATAAAATACGAATTTATTATTTAATTATTAATAAAAATTTTAATAAATTATTAGTTTTTCGCAGAAGCTGATGCAGCTGAATGGAAGAATTTGTAAAAGAGAAAAGTTTAACATTATGGACATGAATTTATTTATGGTAAAAATACAGCTGGTGCTAATAAAATAGAGGATTTTCCTCCTTTAGCTAAAGAAAAAGCAGATATAATTGACAGTTTAATCGAAAAATAGGGAGCTAAATAAAAAAAAGTTAATTAATTAACTTTAAATAGTTATGAGCCAGGTAAAATAAAAAAGATATGTTATTTATTATTTTAATATTTTTAATTTTTAAAAATTTTGATAAAAAATAATTTATTTAATTTTACTTATTATATGTTTTTATTAAAAATAATAATATATGTTTTATTTATCAATAATTATATTTGTTATTAAATATGTTTTGATAAAAAAAAATAAAAGTATATGTTCTATTTTAAAAAATGATAATATAGATTTTTACAATTTTAATAAAAAAAGATATATAGATACATTATTTAAGTTTTTACAGTAATTATATTTATTTATTTTTTTATAAATTTTAATTTTAAATTATAAAATATTTTAATGATGTTATTTTTAATTTTTTTAGGAGCTGGGATTCCTCCCCATGTTGATTCCCATGGGCCTTTTGAAGAATTTTTTGGGGTTTTCAGTTTAGGAGACGATTGTGTGATGAGTTTTAGAAACGTATAAGATTAAGAAAAAAATATTTTATTTCCAAGAAGATCTTTGGTAATTTTTAGCGGAGAGGCCAGATATGCCTGGTAACACAGTATTGCGGCTAGAAAAGTAGATAAAGTTGAAAATGAAATGCATTTTAGATAAAGAAGAATTTCTTACACTTTTAGGGCTATTAAAGATAAGGCTTTTTGCGACTGTAAATATAACTATTTTTGCGATTTTTAAGGTTATGATCCTGAAACTATGAATTAGTTAAAAAATAATGCTTTAAAACCTAAGGGCCTTAATTAAAAGCCAGGGGGAAATACTGTGTTTGCCAGGACTGAAGATGAAGTTAAAGCTTGGGAATAAATGTAGGAAAAATTTAAAAATGAATAATTGTAAAAAGATAAAAATTAATAATAATAAAAATAAGATGATTAATTGTAACCTAGTGACGTAGAAAAAACCTTTGTTTACGATGTTTATGATAAAATTGCCTCTCACTTCAGTAATACTAGATATAAGCCTTGGCCTAAAGTTACCGAGTTTTTGAATTCAATTGAAGAAGGAAGTTTGGTGGCTGATATAGGTAAATTTTTATTATTTATTATTATAATAATTTTTTATATAAATAGCTTTTTTAGGTGTATGGAAAATAAATATAATATAATAGAATTAAATTTATTATTTATTTTTTAATTATATAAAATATACTATAATTATATATTTAAATTTTCAAGGTTGTGGAAATGGGAAATACTTAAGTTGTCCTTAGAATAAAAATGGAGAATATTTTATGATTGGAACTGATAGATCTTAGAATTTGATAGAAATTTGCAGAGAAAGAGAGCCAAATTGCCAAGTTTTTTCAGCTGATTCTTTGAAATTACCTTGGAGAAGTGGAATTTTTGACGCTGCGATTTCAATTGCCGTAATTCACCATTTTTCTAACGATTTCTTAAGAATTTAAGCTTTAAGAGAAATTCACAGAGTTTTAAATAAAGAAGGAAGAGCTTTGATATATGTTTGGGCAATGGAACAAAAAGAAAGAAAATTTTAGGAATAGGATATTTTTGTAAGTTAAATTGATTTTTTTATAAATTAATTTTAGTTTAATTTAGCTTATTTTATTTATTTTTTTAATTGTTTGTTAAAAAAAATTATTTAGGTTCCTTGGCACAATTAGTTTAAGTTTGAGGAAGAATTGGAAAAAAAATAAAAGACTAAAAAGACATAAAAGAAGGTAGATGAAGATAAAAAAGAGTCAGAAGAATAAAATTAAAATAATGACGTTAAATAAAATAAATAAGAAGAAGAAGATGAAGATTAAATTTCTCAGGAAGAGAAAAAGAAAATGGAAGCTGAAAAATACTAATAAAAAATAGGAGTTGATTAGAAAGTTTCTAAGGTTGATGCTGAGAAATAATCAGTTGTTTATAAAAGATATTATCATGTATTTATTAAAGGCGAATTAGAAGCATTGGTAGAAAAATCAGGTTTATTTGATATTGAAGATAGTTATTTCGACCATGCTAATTGGGCTGTTATTTTGAGAAAAAAATAAAATTGATTTTTTTTCTTTTATTTTAACTAAAATAGAATTAAAAAATAAAAAAAAGATTATAATAAATTGAATATGGTATTAAATAGTTAATTTATATAATTTTAATATGGCATTTATTGAAAAATTATGATATTTATAAAAATGCTGATTATTATATTTGTTAGATTTAAATAATTACATATAATATTCTCAATATTTACTGAAAAATTTATGACTGAATATTATTTTTATTAATTTATTAAATTTAAAAATTTTATTAATAAGATAAAAATTATTTATCTAAATATTGTTATTTAATAATGATATTAAATTTTTAAATATCTAAACATGGTATTTTCTATTTAAAAAGATATATTACTATTTTAAATATTATTATTTTTTAATATTCTCTACAAAATTTATAAAATATTAAATATAAGATATATAAATTTATATAAATCGTTTAGGTATTTTTTTGGACTATCCTAATTTTTTTTGGTAGTTTATTATATAAATACTTAATTTATAATTTATCTTTATTTTAATATTATTTATTATATATTAATTAATTTTTAGTAATATCTTAAGAAAATAAAAATAATAAGATTTATTAAGATATTATCTTAAATTAAAATTTGAAATTTAATCTTTATTTCCAATTTCTAATATGAGAAAATATTTAGATATTCTTTAAATTTTATATTTATTACTACAGTAGTTTTATATTGGAAATGAAATATAACTTTTTATCAATTTGAAATGTTTTTTTGTTATATTTTATATTAATTTTATGAGATCTATATTTCATATTTATATTAATGTGTTTTTAAATCGATTTTCAGATTGATTTGCGATTATTTGTGAAAGTTTTTTGTTCCTTTTTTTCTATATTATTTAATCAATATTTTAGAGTGATAAACAATTTATTAGCGCATTATATTATAAATATTTTTTTTTTTTTGAAAAAAAACTATGTATTCTTGGTTCAATATCAAATCTCATAATTAACAAATAAATAAATAAAAATAAAAACAAAAACAAAAATAATTAGAAATAACAATTTAAATAAAGAATAATAATAAAAAGAATTAAACATAAAGTTGAAATATTTTTTTTTTAGTTTTGAATTGTAATAGATATACCAGTGAAAGAATAAAAATGGAGCAAACAAAAATTATTAAAAATGATGATAAAATTTAAAATAATTAATAAAATAATATATAAATATAATAAAATATTAGTAAATTAAGTCATGAAAAGGCTATGAATAATAGGCAAAGGATAAGATAAAAATTAAAAGGTAAATATTTTATATATATAAGCAAAATAAGGTATTTATTTTTGCGAGTTATTTTTTATTTTTATTGGTTTATTTTGAGTTAAATTTTGATTTAAAAAAGTGTGTTTATTTTTTTTAATTGGTGTTATTTAGAGTTATATGTTAATTAATACAATTTTTTTATTCTACAAAATTATGGGTAATTAAGTAATAATCGACGTATGAATTATTTAAAAATTAATGGTAATTATGAATAGCTTTTATTGGATTTATGTGATAATTTTTGTGGGGGAGTGTTTGTTTTAATTATTTTTTATATTTGTGAGAAAAAAAAATGAGTTTTTTTGGTACTGAATACCAATTAAGTAAAACATAATTAATGTTTGTTGATTCAAGTTAATTATTAATAATTATTTGATTCTAATAATTATTTAGTCATTTATTCCTATAGACTTTTTATAATGAAAGAATTTTAAGAAAAATAATATTTAAAGATGAAATCAAACAAATATTTTGAATTAAATATTTACTTATAAAATTTTGAACTAGTTTAATTGTTTCGTAAGGAAGAAATTAAGAAGTAATTAAATTTGGAAAGTAAAGAAATTGAATAAAAAATTTAGAGTTATAATTTGAGTACTGGCGAAACTCCTGAGAAAACAAAATCTAGTAATAATTTAAATAGCGAAAATAAGGTTAATAAATCTGTAATTTTCACATTAATTAATAACAAAGACGAAGTGGTTGGAGAAGACGAGTTGGAATAAGACAGAAAATAAAAAATTTTCCACATAAAAAATGATTTTAATAAATATTATAGTTTAGGAAAAACTTTGGGGGAGGGGTGTATGGGACTGGTAAAAGAGTGTGTAAGGCTAAGTGATAACGAAAAATTTGCAGTTAAAATGGTTAGAACTAGAGATGATGAGACTATAAATAATGTATATATATATACAAATTTATTATTTTAGATATAAAATTAAATTGAAATAAAATTTAGGATTTGTAGAAAATTGCTATTTATATTATTTTTATTTAATTTTATTGATTTTATTTATTAATCTTTAATTATGGAAATTAGATTAAAAGAGAGTTTGTGAATTTAAAGAAAATTTGTCATAAAAATATTGTGAAAGTATATGAATTGTATATAGATGAGTTTTAAGGCATAATTTATTCAATTATGGAGTTAATTGAAGGCAAAGAAATGTTTGAAGTGATAACAAAATTAGGATATTATTCTGGTAAAAATATTATAATCATTATATGTTTATAATTGTATGATTAAAAATAAGATTATTTATTTTATAATTAATATTATCATTTTTATTAATGCATTTTATTTTTGATAATATTTATACTGTATTTTGTTTAGAAAAAAAGGCGAAGGTTTTATTTTAATAAGTGTTAGAGTCAATGTTATACTTGCATTCTCAAAAAATTGTTCATAGAGATCTTAAGCCAAATAATATTATCTGTTCATTGGGTACGCAAATTAAACTATTTTTTAATTAAAGAATTTAATAAGATATTTTTTAATATCGATACAAATATATACTTTTTAATATATTTTTTGTTATTTATTAATTTATTTCCCATTTGTTTTTATTTTTAAAATTAATAAACAAAATTATTAGTGTAGTTAAATTCTAAAGTTAAATTCTAAATTTGTAATTTAATGTTACTAATTTTTTATTTTTAGATGGCCAGAACTTGAAAATCACCGACTTTAATATCAGTAAATTTAGTGACCATTATAAGAATTTGGAAGCTAAAATTTTTAATGAAGAAAATAAAATAAAAATGTGGACTTATACGGGTACAATTGCATTTTCTGCCCCTGAAATTTTTATAGGAGGAGGATACGAGTAAAAAATAAATTAAAAAAATTATTTTATTACAATTTTGTTTTCAATATATATATATAAAAAAATAATTTAATTTAAAATATAATTAAATGAAAAGTTAATCGGTAGATATTTGGTCAAGTGGTGTACTATTATATACTATGCTAAGCGGAAAGGAACCTTTTAGATCAGAATAGTAAAATAAATTTATTTTTAAATAAGATTTTATAATGAAAATGTTTTTTTGTTTTTTTATTTTTTTTATTTATGATAAATTAATTTGGAAAGAAAATTAAATATTTTATTTGTTTATTAATTGAGAAAAATAAAATTTACTGATTTATTAGTTTAATTTTAATAATAATCAGAGTTTTTTATTTTAATATCAGTATTATTATGTCTTTAATAATAAATTTGAGAAAAATTTATAGGTTCAATTATTTTAGTTATTTTCGATAATATATAAATATTTAAATAATTTAAATAATTATAATTCAACGTAAATTTAATGTTCTTTAATCTTTTTTAATAAATTAATAGCGTTGAAGATTTGATTAAAAAAATAAAAAATATAGATTATAGTTTTAACGACAAAACTTGGAATGAAATTTCAGATGATGCCAAAGATTTAATTAAAAGATGTTTATTATAAGATCCTGAATAAAGAATTACGCCATAAGAGGCACTTAAACATCCTTGGATCACAAATGTAAAAAATTCATGTATTTTTTTTGAAATTTTTAAATAAAAACTTTTAAAAAAGATATATTTAAAAGAATAAATGATATTATTTTACTAATTTTTTTGATATATATATGTTAATTTGACTTATTTTTAAAAAAAGGATAATTCTACAAGTGAAAACTTTTTGCAGTCAACCAAAAAAAGATTAGAGATAAATTAAACACATTTGGTTAAAACGAATTAATTGAGAAATTTGTAATAATAGAACTTATTTTTTTTAAAATTAATGAGTTATTTTATTTTTTATTTTTTTTTAAAAAAGGACATTGGATTTGAATTCTTCTAGTAATATAAATAAATTTAAATAATAAAGCAGTTAAAATTCATAAAAGAAGGTTAGAGCTAAACAAAAAAGATTTTTTTCTTTATATATTCCACATAGAGTAGTTAGGCCTGAAGATTTTTTATTTTCAGCAAAATGTTATTAAAAAATTCCTTAAAAAAGCAAAAATGAGTTTTTAAACTAATAAAATAAATAAATAAATTAGGATTTTTCCGACATAAATTCTACTATTTAAGAAGAAGAAGAGGAATTGAAGACAATGGACATGGAATCTTTGAGCAGATTTAGTTCAGAAATATAATTAGGCAATAGTTAGAGTAAGATAAAATAGTTTGGAAGTATGAAAATTGATGAGAAATCAGAAAATGGGAATTTATATTAACCATTTTCTTAATAATAATTAAATTATAATAATAATAATGGAATTAATAATAATAGCAAGAATAGTGTTATTAATTAATTGGGAAATTTAAATAATTTAAATGACACATTTAAATTGGGGGCCCACTAAGGATTAAGAGATTTGTAAAATAATATACCATAATAACATAATTATAATTCGATGTTTACCCAATTTTAGCAAAGAAAAAGGTCTGATATTTTAAATGATTTTAATTACATATAGTAGAAAAAGTTATAATAAAATAAAGATGGGGTGGAAGAAACTCGTTAAAAAATTTCAATTAGTCCTTATTTTTAAAATTATATAAATTTGTAAAAAAAGAAGAATTTGATTGAAAAGAACGCAAGTGAAATTAATATACACTTTAATGGTAATAAAAAGGAGGGAAAATTATAGAATAAAATTTAATAAAAATAAGTGGATTAATTGACATATTAATAGTAATAATAATTAAATGAAGAAAATGAAGAATTAGAGGAAGAAATAAACACTTTTTAATCATATTAAATGGAACCAAGTACAGATAGTTTTGAAATAAATGGATTTAATGAAATAAAAAAAAAAATCAAATAATGATGAATTTTTAATAATTTAAAAATAATTTTTATATTTTATAAATAATAAGTAAAAAAAATTTTCAAAAATATAAGAAGAAATAAAGGATAGATTTTGTAAATTAAAAATTAAATATCTCATAAAATAGTTAGATAAATAAGTAATTATGAGAAATGAAAATTTATTAATTAAAATTAACTTTTATATCATTTTATATCCATATATAATTTAAAAATTTTTTAAATTCTTACAGTATTTAATTAAATAAAAATTTTTTTTATTTAAAAATTATATTAGTTATATTTAGTTCTTTATAATAATATATAATAAATGATTTTTTATTTAATTATTTAATAAATTTATAGTAAATCTTAGTTTGTAATAAAAATGATTCGTTTTTTTTATTGGTTATTATTTTATTTCTTATAAAATTTTTAGTTATATATATATAATAAATCGTATAATAATAATTAATATAAATGATTATATATGAATTGAAATGTAAATTAATTAAGTTTTTAATTATAGACATAAGTTTTATATTTTTAATATTATATAATTAAAAAATCATTTAAACAAATGGTCTAAACAATAAACAAACATTTTTGTTAATGGATCTGATTCTAAAAATAAAATATGAGCTGTTCTTCCAATTGCACTATCCAAAGTTCTTTAGAAATATATTATTTTATATAAAATTATTTATAAATTATACTATATAAATTTAAATAATTTAAATAAATATTAATCTTTTTAATAATTTTATTTTACAAATCTGTTATATTAAAATTCACGTCTATTCTATGCACTTTTTCGGATTTCATTTAATATAGTAAATTGTCTACCATTTGTCTATATTTTTTCCCCTTCCTTATAAAAAATATTGAAATTAATTTAAGTTTTATTATTAAATATAAAAATAATTTTAAATATTTTTTATTAAATTTATTTATTTACGAAGAATTAAAGGTTCCTTCTTAGAATTTTTATATTCTTGCAGATTCAAAGGCAATATATTAGTCTTAAAAAGAACTTACAAGTGCAACATTTTCGAACCAATTAAGACCAGGTTACTTTGTTAATTTGTATAAAAATGTGTCTTCTATTTCATCTGCATCACTCAAAGACAACTAGAAAAGTGATTTACTTTTTCTCATTTTTTATAAAATCCAAATTCCTGCGTCAATAACTTTTGAAGTATTATGCATGTAGCCTAGGTGAGGAGATGAAAGAGTTAAAAATGTGTACATTTTTCTTGAAAATTCCTGCAAATGCGGAAGAGCTGCTCTTATAATTACTCCTCCAAGAGAATGGCCAATAAAACTTATTCTACCTAAATTATCCGGACACCATTCATTTACGTAGGATTTTACTTCTTATGCTAGTCTAAATTATAATATTAATAAAAATATAGATATTTTTTTAAAAAATTTGTAAAATTAAATAAATAGTAATAGATATATATAATATATATTTTTTTATTAATTAAATGTTTTTTATGAAATTATTATTTTTTATCAATATTTTGTAAACCTTTTTCCTTGCGCAGCGATATCTTAGTCAGTGAAATCTTCATTAGATTTTGAGCACAAAAATAAGGCTTATGGATAAACTAAGGCCAAATTATTTTTAAATAATCGCATATCATAAGAATTTCCTTAAAATCCATGACAAAGGATAAAAAGATGAGTGCCTTAAAAATCTTTTGAAATTTTATTGGCCCTAACTTGAGAAAGTAAAGGGTTAATTTGTCTTTCTTTCAAGAAAATATCTTCAAATAAAATCGGCTATTTAAGGTGAGTAGGAAACATGTTAAGATTTTCTATTTAAAATTGGTCGAATTCTCTGTGTTTTGCTTATTCTCTCATTTTTTCTGCTATGTATTTATGGTTTTTTCCAGCTTTTTATTTAAAAACAATTAAAAAATTAATTAAATATTTAAAAAAATATTTAAAATTTGTTATATATATAATTATAATAATTTAATTAAATAGATTAATGAGAATTTATGAAAGATTTATTTTAATTTTTTATTATTTAATATATTTACCATCTGGTTCTGTATTGATTGTGACATCAGTTGTTTTTAATTAATTTCTAAAAATGGATTCTCCCCATCTTTCTCTCATTTTTTAATGATAATCAACTCCTAAATGTTAAATAATTCCGAAAGGTACAATTTTTAAATATTCAGTTAAAGTATTTTGCAATAAGAAAATATTTCCTGAAATTATATTCATTTCTTTTAAAATATCATTAGCGATTCTTTCTTATTCTTAGATTTTATTTAATTAATAAAAATCTGTAATTTTTCTTTGATCTTGTTACTATAATTATTAATGATTATTTTTTATGCTGTATAGGTATTTATTTTATGCACTTTTATTATTTGTATTATTATTATTGTAAATATTTTAATAGTTTTGGTTAATTCCCAAAGGTTTTTCGATGACAGGTTATTTAGCCTCCCAATTTTATATGTAAATTGGTTTTTCTAAAACAGGAAATTCCTTGTTAAAAATTGAAGGGTATCTTTCTTTGTATAGGTTAGGAATTGCCTTTTCACTTAATTATTTTAAGAAATGAGATAAAGTGTTGTATTCATCTCTTAAGCCATTAACATAATAATCGTAGAATTAGTTGACTTATTCTATTGTAACTAATTATTAATAAATGATAATATTATGAAATAAGAAAACATTTAAAATTTGTACAAATATATAACAATTAAATATAAAATAAGTAATTTTATTTTACATCTTCGGGTGACTTTATTTAAAAATTCTGTAAAATTTCTAGGTTATAGAAGAACAGGTCCGATTCCCATCATTCTATTTTCCTTATTTTTACTACCTATTTAACTTCTTTGGTTGGATTATTTGCTGTTCATTACATTCAATTGATAGTCACTAAGTCTGAATTTAAAATCTATTTAAATGTGATAATAAGTTTATTTTTTTTTTAAACAATTACTTTATAAATATTTAATTTTATATATTTATTTAATTTACCTAACAAAGTTGAATGAAAAGAAGCGTGAACTTAACAAAAATGTTATTCATCAAAACTTATTGGCATATATTCGTGTATTCCCATAGCAACATTATTTAATTTTGCTTTATAAGAAGAAACGCATTTAAATAGGTCTTATTCTTCTCCCTTAATTTAAATTATTATTAATATTAAAAAATATATTATTTATGAAATTTATATAAATTTATATTTATTATATAAATTGAAACATATACTTTTTTTTATTCTTATTTATTTTACCTATTACTATTATTTTTAAGTTCCAAAAGTTGTTAAATCAGCACACATTAAATCACATTCTATATAAAATTGATGTTCATCATAAGAAGGATAAGCGTCAACTTCTGATTTAAAATAACAAATATCGTTTAATTCTATTTCTTCTTCTGTGTATCTAATAAATATAAATTATATCATAAAATATAAAAAATATATATAATTTTTATTTATTGGGATTTTATATATATATAAACATTATTTATATAATTTTAATAATTTTAATAAAATATCAATTTTTATTGTTATAAATTAAAATAATATATACCTTATTAAAAAAGTTTGAGTTTAAAAATAGCTTAAATCATCGTTAATTTTTGCTATATCCCAGGGTCCTCTGTCTGGTAATTTTTTATTTTTGTTTTTGGTTGGATTATCTTCTGGTTTTTATTCTTTTTCAAAATTTTTATTTTATGAACCATCTATCATACTGTATGGTTATGCATGTATTATCTATAAATATTTGTAATAAAAAAAATAGTTATTAATATATATAAACTATTTAATATATTTAAAATAAAATAAATTTTGCAAAATTTTTTTTAATTTTAATTTTAATTTACTTATCCATTTTTTTCTTATTGATAAACTTAAAACTTTAAATAATATAATCCTTGTTAATAAAGATCTATATTTCTAAAGGATTCTAAATGAAGTACGAAATCAAATGTTCCTTTATATGACATTATTATAATTGTTTTTATTATATAATTTTAAATGTTTTTTTATGTGTTTATTATTATATTTATTTTTTTAATATATTTAGGTTTTAAAATTAAAATTAATTAATTAATTAAAATCGATAAAAAACTATACGTTAAATTTTAAATTTTCTGGTATTCTAATTGGCTGGTAAAATTTGATTTCTTTTTTATTTTGTTAAATGTACAAATAGTGATTATATAGATATTTTTTGCCAATGAATAATTTTAGTTAAAATAAATTATATTTTATAATTTTTTAAAATATTTCAATATTTTTGCAAAGCGGAAATGTTATCCATTGTAACATTGTATAATTCTATAATAAGTATTTATTTTTTATTTAGCAAATAATTGATTAGAATTTTTATTAGATACTTAATAAAATAGAATTCAAAAATAAACTTTATTTATTAAACAAACAACTTACATATACAAAAAAGTAAGATATAAATACATTTTTTATATATAATGGATTCCATAACAAAACTAAACAGCTCATAGCAGGAAAAAAAAATAGGAGAAGGTGTTTTTTTATAAAAAATTTTGGAAAAAAGAGGAAATAATGAGAATAATGCCAATTAGGATTTATATTATATTTTTAGTGTAAGATCTGAAAAATTAGGAATAATTGAATTTACTGCAGATTTTACAGGGTCTATAAATGTGTAGTTGGAAAATAGACAAGGAGGACTTATCGCAACTACATTAATAGACCCCTATTAATAATAAATAGTTGCTATAGTTCAATTAAATAAAAATTGGAATTTAAAAACCTAATTTAAGTAATTTTTGAATTAAAATAAATAATTTATATATGTGTATATAAAAATTTAATTTATATACAAAATTATCAACAGATATGTTATAAAGCCAGCTCCGAAGGAGATATAGTAATAATATATTTAAGAATATTAAAAAGAAATAGACTAGAAAGGATTTTACTTTTAAAAAGTATTGGGAAGTATACCTTTATATAATTTGGGAATATAATAAGTTATATAGTTTTTAATTCAATATAATATTGAATTTTATGACCTTTAGTTTCCTCCTTAAATTGTAATAGTTTATTTTTTAATATTTTTTATATAAATGCAAAAATAAACTAAAAAAATTATAAATAAAAGTCTAGTATTTACGGAAAAGTGAACTAAAACAGTTATCACGATCTACCTTATTAAATAAAATGGTAAAGGCCCGTGTAATTTATGAATGTAATTTTAATTAATTTTATATTAAATTCATTTTCTCATTTGTAGTTTATTTTTATATAAATTTATATTATTCTTCATTTTTAGTTTTAGTTTTATTTTAATTTTCAATTTTAAGTCTGAAGAAGAGGATCAAGAAATAGATATATTTTACGAAGATATTGAACCCGTAGATGTTTTAATTGGAGATATTGATAGTATAAATTTTTATTCAGCTATCGCTTGTTTGGCTGAACGACCTGCACTTATTGAAAGAATTTTTATAACAAAAAATTTTAATGAATAAGGGGTTTATAGAGTAAGACTATGCATAAATGGTAAAATATGGATATAAAATAAGAAAAAAGTATTTATTGTTTTAATTGAATTTTTTTTATTTAAATACTTTTTGTTTATAATTTTATTTTATTAATATTTTATAAATATTTTAAGGATAATGGTAAGTTGTTACAATAGATGACTATTTTCCATGTTATCCTAATGATGCAGGCCCAGTTTTTGGCAAAAATCACGGAAATGAACTTTGGTTTTTGATTTTGGAAAAGGCTTTTGCAAAATGTTATAAATCATATTTAAATTTACAAAATTTGACAAGCAAAGACACTTTCTACGCTTTGACTGGGTGTCCATGCCAATTTTATTAATTTTCTGAAATAGAATAAGATATAGAAAATGGAAATTTTTGGTAAATTTTAAAAGAAAACGAAGAAGAAGGTTACTTGATAACTTGTTATTAGAATTAAATGATGGAATTGTCAGAAAATTAATAAAAAAAAAAATTTGTTCAGGGTCAAAATTATTCTATTATATAAATTAAAATTCACAAGGGTGTTAAGTTATTAAATATTAGGAGTAATTTTTTTATTTTTTATTATATATAAAAATTCATTGTTTAAATGATTATTTTAATAAAAATAATAATTTTTTTATATTTATATTTATTTTCATTATTTTAGATCCTTGGGGTAATTTTGAATGGCAAGGTAAATGGTCTTACTAATCTGAAGCATGGGATTAAGATTTTATTAGTAATTTAGACCCAGTATTAGACGGATCCGATGCCAGTTTTTGGATATAATTTGAAGATTTTTTAAATGAATTTTAAGGTATTAACGTGATTAAAATACATAATTGGAATGAAATTAGATTAAATGGAAGATTTTTAAGATGTTAATAAGAAGAAAATGATAGCAATATAGAAACAGTTTAGTCAAAATATTATTATTAATTTGAGGTTTATAAAGACACAAAATTTAATTTGGGTCTGGTTTAAGAAGATGAAAATATAGATGGAAATAAATATTTGAAAAATTAAATTGATTTAGGTAAACTAGTTTAAAAAAATATATTATAAAATTTAAGTATTTATAATTTTTAAAAATATTTATCAGGGTTTTGTTTATGGAAAAAAAATGAAAATAAAGAATTAGATAATATTTTGCTGGTTTTGCCAGAGTATAAATAATAAATAGAATAGGAAATTATGTTGGAACCTGGAATATATATATTTTTACCAATCACAGTTGGATGTGGTTTAAAAAAATAAAATAAAAAATAAGAAGAAGAGTAAAATATTTTATGTGAAAATTTAAATGATATTAGAAAATTAACGCCTTTGGCTGAGTAAATTTAAATTATAAAAAAATTTAATTAAAATTTTATTGAAATTTATTTAACATATACAACAATATAAATAGTTTATTTTTAAAAATTAAATAAAGAATTATTGTAATTTTATCAAATAGAATAGTTATAGAAGATATTTTTAACAGCTTTGATATATTTAGTACAGGAGAATTGGGTTATTAAGAATTTAAAAGTTTTTATGAATCTATTAATAAAAAAATTTCATAGAACGAATTTGAATTAAGTATTTTAGTTAAATATTAAAGTACAGTGAAGGGCCTTACTATTGTGGGCTTTAAATAATTTATTTTAGATAGCTTAGTACAATTAGGAGAAGTTATAATAATCAAATGGTTTTAATTATTAGGATATAGTTATGTAAAAAATAAAATAAATTTTTTTTATTTTTTATATTTTTTATAATGTTTTAAATAATTATTAGAAATTGCAATAAATAAGATAAAGAAACATAGTATTTATTATACATAGTGACTAGGAAATATAAGTGAGTGTCAAGGATGCACTTGAAACTGATTTAAATGTTAGGGCTAAGATTTTAGAAGTTAGTAATTTTGGATAAGAAGTAAAAATAGAACCAGAAGGCGTAAAACTATTTTATTCTTAAAACAAGTAAAATATTTCAAATAACTATAAATTAAATTATTTTTTTTGATTTAAATTTTATCTTGAAATCTTTTATAGAAAAATATAATCTTACACTTATGCAGCAATAAATTAAACAAAAGATTTAGCATAAATTAACTTGGATTACAGCTGTTCAATAGGTTATAATTATTCGACTAAACTTGGTAAAATTTCAAAGGTAATTTATTAAAATATACATTAATAAGAATTTTAATAAAAATGAAATATATTCGATTTTTTCGATAAAATAGTTTATATTTATCCCATATAAAATTATATTTATAATACTAATTTTAATTTTAAATAATTTTAATATAGAAAATTTAACCTGAACAGATTGAAATAATTTCCTAGGTTTAAGCAATATAAAATTACGATAGAGAAAAGCTTGATCATGTTTTGGAATGCGATTGGTTGTAATTAGAATGACATTTTATCATTTTAAATTTGTAAAATTAATTCAAATTTAATTTATTAATTATTGATTTATAAATTTCTTTAATTTATACTATAAATTTAATATACATATAAATGAAACTAAAATCATGTTTAATAATTATTATATAAAAAAGTTCAAATTATTATCAATAAATTCTAGGATAATTCTTTTTTAATTTTCCATTATCTTTTTAATATGATATATATCTGTCTTTTTGAAACTTTTATTATTCATTAAATTCGAGATTATGAAAAAACTTCAGATTTCCATTTTCGAAATATTTCATTTCTATATTGTCTTTATATTTATGTGGTTTTAATTTGGAATTATATTTTTCATTATCCTAATTTCTGACATACTCTTTTTAATGCATACATTTACAAAAAACTAAGAAATTTCCAAAATTTTCATTGGGACCAATTAAGTGTAAAGCTGCTGGGAAAAGTATAAATGAAATTGTGAGGGAAATTAAGGTTTCCAAAAGTAGCATATATCCCAATCTATTTATATAGGTTATATGTGCAAATAACAAAAATATTCCAGTTCCAATCATACATATAGCACCTCCTATTAATGTTTAACCTGTTTATTTTAACGATTCTTAAGTTCTACTATATTTATCATAGTATATACTTTTATAATAATGGTAAGTTATATGAGAAATGTAGTCTTAAGATATGGAGTAAACTATGATTATAGTTAATTATTCATATAGTCCTATATTCCATCCTTTTTATAATTTATATAATAAATTTTTAGTTTTTTAATTGAAAATTAAAAGTTTATTTGTAAATATATAATAATTTTGTATTATTTTATATTTATTACCAAAAATATATATAATAAATATTAGAGAGTTTAATATTAATGCAGACATCAAAGTTGCTAGAAAGGCCAATATTATATTATGTATAAAAAGTAGGTTTACTATAAATGTAAATATTATACATATATAAGAGTATTCTATAAAATTATCATAAAAATCTTATTTTTCGTCATACTATCTATAAATAAATATTTATTAAATTATATTAAAGATATAAAAAATTCATAATAATTCATATTTGTATAAATGTATATATTTTTATATGTATGATATAGATATTAATTAAGTTTAGTAACTATAAAATAGGTTAACTTTTTAAAATATTTTTTATTATATAGTTTATTTACGTCCATGCTGAATTAGCAGTTTATATGATAGATTATAAACTTGAATTAGCATTTTCTTTTAATTTTTATATCAGATCTTACCATTTTTTATATAATTGATCAATTTTTTCTTAACTTTGGTTTTTATAACCGATTGATTTCGCTTAAAAAGACACATAAGTTAAATTACTTTCTTTAAATAATCCAATTTAATCATTTTAATATAAATATTTTCCTATTTAGGTTTTTAAAAATTCATCCAAAATTGTATAAAAATCTTCTGCTTATATTGGAAAATTTTAATCTTAACTTTCTATGTATAATTTGAAATCATCAATAAAACACGATACTTAATTTTCAAAAATCAAATCACTTTCTTATAAAATAAGACATAGATCATATAAATTCTACTGATTATATGGAAGTGAAATATTAAAATTATTATCATATACTATTTCACCTATAAAAGTATAAATTAATTTTAGAATTTAATTTAAATTAATAATTAATTATTGAAATTTTTATTAAATATTTTTAAATTTAATTAGCCAGTTTTATATTTTATACAAAATTAATATATAAATAGATATTTATTCAATTTAGCAAAATTAAAAGTGTTATAAATTATTATGTATTAATGAATATTATACTTTTTATAATAAAGTAATATTTCATATTAAATTAAAATACCAACATCTGTAATATTCCATTTATCTATTATTGCTTGATTTTTATAGAGTTCTTTAATTCCAAAAACAATATTAACATCTATGCCATTTTCGATATGATTTGGTTAAAATTATTCATACACTAATTAATAAGCCTGTTTAAATTTTTCATCCTTTAAAAGAAAATAATCACCTTTTTTTTTAAAAAATTAAATACTTATAAATTAAATCATATTTATGTAAAATATATTAAATTAAATAAAGTGTATACTTAGTATATTATTTACTTGTATATGGCTTTATTTATAAAGAAAAATAAAGAAATACAACTTAAATTATTATAAATATGAATATAATATAATATTTTGTTAAAAAAATTATTCTATTCCATTTATCATTTAAAAATTTTTCTAAAAAGTTTTCGGTTTCATATAGAATTTTTTTATTTTCTTCTTCTAAAATTTGTAATTGCATATAATTTTCTTTATTATTTTAATTCTGTTTTAGCTTTTTTTAATGTTGCTAAAATTTTGGGTCGGCTTAAATTATGGTTTAATTTAAGCTTTTCTCGCTTTAATCATATAGTTTTTTATTTAATTCATTGATTTTTTATTAATTTTACTATATTGGATAAAAAAACTGTAAGCACATTTCGTTTATTACTAGCATTACCGGGTAAAATAAGATTACTAATAGGTAATTTATTACTACTATAATGGAAAAAAAATAACCAAATGAAGCAACTGGCATCTGACTTGAAAATAATGCAGGTAAATTTACAGCAAGTACAAAAAACGTACTTCTAAGCTTATTTTAATTATTAATTTATATTAAATTATAAAATAAAAACTATTATATTTAATTTACCATTGATTTCGACGAAATTCTAAATGCAAATGCCATTTTTTTATATTTATCGTTTTAAATTTTTTGGATTTTTTAAACTTTATACCAATAGTCAACTTTAAATTAAAATATTTATTATAATATTAATATCAATATTTTTATAACATTTAAATTTATTAATAATTTAATTACTAAAAAGCATAAGATCATTTGCGCCTACTGCTAAAACTATATACATAAAAAAGATTTATATGATAAAATTAAAATATTAGTTAAAAAATAGTTTTATTACCAACTATAATGGAAGAAATATGTAATTCTTGATAATAACTGATTTATTGTATAAATTTATAAACACATAAAGAAATTATGAAAGATAAAAACATTAAAATCATTCCTGTTATACTTAAAAGTAAATTATTCATATGAAAGGTCAAGTATAGCATGACAAATAAAATACCTCCTAGAAATAAAAACAAATCTTCACTAAATTTATTCTCATATTTCATTTAGTATATTATATCTGAGTACACATATATTTCTAAACCCTATTTTGGATAAAATTTATACTCTTTTTTTTTTAAATATAATAATATGTAAAAAAAATATTTTTTATTTGTATATTATGGAAAACCAGGTTAAAAAATTTTAATTTTATTCTAATTTTGGACAAAAAAATTGTAATTAATATTTTAATATTTATTTTATATTAAATATATTTTATAGGTACACTATTGGCTTTATATATAATTTATATAACATCTATTTATTTTTATAAGAAAATTTTGTTTTTTAACCTAATGTTCCACATTTTTTATTTATTCATTTTTATATTATAATAAATATATTTACTAAATCTTTGGCAAGGTCTTAATAGTAATTTATTTTTGATGTTATTTTTTCATTAAATTGTTAAAACAGTTCCTCTTGTTTATCATAATTATCTTGGTTATTTAAGAAAGTTTCTTCATTATTTTCAATTGGAGTTCCAAATAAAAACACACTTCTTATAATATTATTACTATTATTTATAGATGGTAAATCTGAATTTAAACTTTAGCTATAATTGTAATTTTTAGAAAATAGAGTTCCATATTTATTAAATAAAGTTTCAGATTAATAAATTCTTTATAATTGATAATCTATGTCTTATTAAGTTAGGTTGTAATTTGTATTTTGTATCAATTAGTTTATCGATCTCAAGTAGTTTTGAGATAGGCAATTAGAATTACTGTATGTAGAGAAACAAAAATTTTAAAACTCATCGATTTTGGTTATATTTTTTTCAATTTTTTATAAAAATTTTATATTTTCGGGTGTGAGAATATTACAAGAATCACATTTTAAGATTATGCTTGTAGTAAAATTAGTTTATAATATGGATTTCACGGGTATTTAAATATCTTACTAGTATTTAAAAATTTTATTAGACAAAGATTTTTATTAAAAACAATTTTTAATAAAAAAAAGTGGATTTTAACAAAATTAGAATGTTTACTTTACTTTAACTTCATTGAATTGCTAGGTTACTAATTTATAGGTTTCTAAATTGGTGACTCTAGAATTATCCCAGTCTAAATAATCTCTGTAAGTTGGTTTTTAGAAATCATATAAATCTTAGTATATAGATAAATAAATGAATATGAAAAATAAAATAGAAGAAATTCCTATCATTTCGAAAGGTTTATCGATAAATCTTTATGTTAAAATCATTGGTTTAGTTTTTTCTTCAAGATCTTATTGTTTTATTTTGGCGTTGATGTGGTTTTTCCTAAATTTTTGGATCATTTTATATGTTTTTATTTTATTTTTAATATAATATTTGATGACTTGATTAAATTTATTATTTATAATTTAAAATATTAAATTTTGGTTTTGTTAGAATTATTATATAATTTTTTAGAAAATATAGTATTAAAGTGTATAATTTTTTTCCAGTATACATTAATAAATAAAAATGATTTTATTTAAATAAATTAAAATGTTTTTGTTTTTTCTTAATATATTTTTAACTCAAAATACATTATTTAAATTAATATTGTTATTCAATTTTTATTAACTAAAAGATAGTAATAATTTCTTAAATATTATGATTTATTATTTAGTTAAAATTTTTACTAATGACTTTATAAATTATTTTATAGATTATATACTTTATATATATATACATATAATATTTAAATAGAGTTTTAAGTAGATAAGATTATAAATTTATCGATAATTTATTAATTAAAAAACTTGGGAATTTAATGTGTTTTTATTTTTTCATTATACAAATTAGGTAGTTTTAAGTAATTTGATGATGAAATGTCTTTATTACAAGAAAATATTCCAATATTTGACTCTAGAGTCTAATAAGCAACTTTAAAGTAAGTCAAAATTAACGAAATGAAGTACTAATATTCTGAGCATTTTTTTATATACTAGTATTTATATGTCATGTTTTATGGTACTTATAAGATGTTTTTACAGGTCAAGTTATTTTTTATTAGGGTATAATAATTTGAGGAAAGTGTAGGAATTGGTGATTTTTGCTTTTTTTACGTGGTGTTTGAAGTGGAAGAAAAAGTCTTTGATTTCTTTTTCTGTGTATTTTTTTTGTAGGTTTTCGACTAGACAGCTTTTGTTTTTTTCGAAGTAGGAAACGAATTGTCGGGTTAGGTTTTTCCAGAGATTTTTTTTGACTTTTGTTATTTCTTTGGAGGTGTTTAAGGCACTTTCTTTGTTGTTTTCGGGGTCGTTGTTTGTTTGTATTTATTTTTTGATGCGTTTTGAGCTTTTTTATGACTTTTTGGAGGAAATTTGTTTAGGAATTTCTATTTTAAAGTTATTTTTTTGTGGATTTAATTGACTTTATTCATTTTGATTAGTTTCAAAATCAATTTTATTTATTTAACTTTAGTTTAAAGAAGATATTTGGTTTGTTGGTTCAGTGTCCATTTCAATTTCTGATTAATTGTTTAAAATTGATATATTAGAATTTTATTTTTTAATTTTTTAGGATAATTAAGGTTAAATTTATTTTTATTGTTATTGTTAATTTTATTTTGTTTTTCTATGTTGTTTCGATACTTTGTTATTATTTTGTATTATGATTTATTTTTTTAAAGGTTCTTATTATGAAATATTAGGATTTTAATTGTTTTATTCTTGATTTTAGTGTTTTAAGAAAGAATGTCCAGATTTATGTGGATATTAAATTTTTTTCTTATAAATTTTTGGGGTAGGATGTAGATGTGCGTTATATATAGGGGATTTATTTTATTATTTTTCTTATTCTATAATATTTAGTAAATCATCCTTATATTCATTTTCATTATTATTTTGACTATTTTATTCAAAATTATTATATTCTTTATTATTATTATTTTGTATTATTATTTCTTTTGAATTATTAAAGTTTTAAATTTGATTTTAATTTTAAATTTAATTTAAATTTTTAAAACTCAATTATTAAAGTTCTTAGTTTACAAATTACTAATATTAAGATTATTTTTAATTTGTTGGCTATTATTTTTATGGAATATCTTTTTCATTATTATTTTGTAAATTCTAAAATAATTCTAAAATATTTTAATGCTGTACTTATTTAGATACTTAGCTGTTAGAAGTTTATTACTGCTATTATTCGATTGATTTATTAAGTTATACATATTAATTTTATGGTAATAAATCATGATTATTTTCTGTTTTTTATTAAAATTAAAAACTATTCTTATTCGCATAGTCGGCATAATTTTTATTAATTTATTACTAGTTAAAATCATCATCTAATTAAAAAAAATCATCTAAATTTTATAGAAACATGTGATTTATTTGGTTTTAACTTTAATTTTAAAATTAATTTTATTTTTAATTAAAGTTTAGGCCATACTCATCTTAGAAATTTATAAATTACTCATTTTAATATAATGAAATATTTTATTTTTATTAATTTATTAATTATTCCTATTATTACTACTATAATTATTATTCTTGTTATTGAAAATTAAAATTATTTTAATCATCTTGAATAATTTTTAAATTATTTTCATTTTAATCTTAGATTTTTTAAAATTAATTTAAATAAGAATTTTATGAATTCTGATAATTTTAATTATTGCATTAGAGAGGAATTTGTTCTTGTTATTATTTTTATTGATTTAATTAAATATCTTTTTGTTTAATGTCTTATTATTAGTATTATTATAATAATTATTAATTTTAATTTTATTTAAAGCATTAATTTTACTAAAATTCTTTTGGCACCTGTTAATTTAGTTCTTGACTTTCGATATAGTAAAATCTTTCAAAAATATCTTCGTCTTCAGATTACTTTGTTTCTGCTTTAAATTTATTATAAGAAAATTGATTTTTTTATTGTTGAGATTATTTATCTTTTAAACTCGTATCCTAAATATTTTTTTCTAGAATATTTTATTAGTTGTTAAAAATTTAGTTGAAATTATTTTATTTTTAATTATCTAAGGTAACTTTATCTTGTTATTACTGGAGTATTTCTAAAAACAAATATAGTTTAAATAAATAAATAAATAAAATTTAAAATAAATATTTAATAATATAGTTACCGTTATCCTATTCGCCAAATTAGTTTTCAATATTTCTCTATTACTTATTTTTTATCATTGATTTAAAATTAAATGATTTTTTATTTTGTTTTGTTTTGTTTTATTTTCTTTTAATTTCTTTTTGTTTATTTGTAATTTTTAATAGGCTTTTTATATTGATTTACTAAGCATTTTAAGTAAGAAACATATTTATTTAATCATCTTCCAAAAATTATACTATTAATTTTTACCTTGAAAATTTCTTAACTAATTAGATTTATTAATAAGTAATTTTTTGTTATTTCTTTGATTAATATGTATGCCTAAAATTTTTTAAATACAAATTTATCAAAAAATAAAATAAAATGGAAGCTAAAAATTCTACCTGGGATTTACCTAAATAAATTGAATAAAAGAGAAATTCGAAATACAATTTTTAATAAAAATGTATTCTATGAATGAAATAATAAAAATTTATTAAAGGTTATGAATCAATTCTTTTATTCTCAAAATTCTAAATTTAAAAGGCATAAATTTATATAAAATATACAAAATATAAAAAGATTTAAAATTATTGATTTTTCAAACTAAATTACAAATATATTCTGTGATATAATATAAATTGATTGATAGCTTTAAAGTTTGAACGAAATATATAAAGAAAATAATTTTTTATAGGTAATAAGATAAAGGTATTTAATTTCAGTAAAATGTATGATAATTTTTTTTCTACTAAATTTTTAGAATGAAGTATGAAAATTTAAAAGTACATACTTTGGGTATGGGAAATAAATAACATTTAATTAGTTCAAGTTTATTTTTTTGTCATGAATTTTTTATTTTTTAAATAGAAAATTATAATTCATTTTTTTACTTCATATTTTTATTAAATATTTTGATTTTATTTTTGATAAGCAACAAAACGTAGATTTTATTTTGGTTTTTTAATAATTTAGATTGATAAAACTTAATTAAATGTGTAATAAATTAGGGTAAAAAATGGGTTTTTTATAATAACAAAAAAACTAAATTATTTTAATAAAATTTTTAATTTAATATAAATACTATATAAAAAAAATATTAGTTTTTAAAATATTCATAAGAAGTATTTTATTTATAAAAATATTAAATTGAAATTTTTATTTTCTTTTTTTAAATATAGTATAAGTTAATTGTGACTTATTATAACTCTATGCTAATCACTGATTTTAGAAAATATTAAAAATTAATAAAAAACAAAAAAATAATATAGGTTTTTATGTTGAATTAATTAAGCTTTTTATTGATTTAAGAATTAAATCAATTAAAAAACAAAATGAAAGAATACTATTATTTATTTTTATTATTTTTACCGAAAAAATTTAATTAATTTTGAAAATTAATTAAAAATACCGATAAAATATATTAAAGGAAAATAAAACAAAATAGAAACAATTTACTTATTATAATATTTTTGTTAAAATATGAGCTCAGATGATTCTCGAATAATTTATTAAAACTAATATGAATAAATAAAATAAAAAAATGAAAATAAACTAATTTTGTTGTATTTTTTATAGCTTAAGTAATATTACTAGTATAAATAGGTATATAAAAAGAAAATTTTAAAATAAAATATAAATTATTAAATAAAAAATATCAATTAAATATTTTTTATTAAATTAAAAAAGAATAAATTTAAAAAATCAGTAATATCCAGATATGAAGTTTAGTTTTAATTGAAAAAAAAAGCATTTTAAGCTTTATTATAGGAAAAAAAATTAAATAATGAATTGGAGTAATATTAATTAATTAATTAATTAATAATAATATGATTATCATTAAAAATTTTTAAATTTTGTGAAAAACTAAGTTTTTATTAGTTATTTATGTTTTTTATAAATTAGAATGAAATTTTACGACTATTAAGTTAAAAAAAGAATAGTTTTGTAATAGAATATACTTAACATTATGCAAAAAAGAGTTTAGAATTAAAAAATAAGACAAGTATTTTTTAGAAAGATAGCTTATATGAATTATGATTACATTTAAAGGAAATATTTTTAAATTTTAAAAAATTAAAAACTGGAAAAATTATAGAGAAATCAAAATAAAATAATTGCGTTATAGAAATGGAAAAGCTAAATTTTTAAAAAATATTTTTTGATTTTAAAAAATGCTAGGTTGAATAGAATATTACAAGAATCTGAGTTTTAAAAGCGCGAAAATTTATGTGTGAATTAGGTTTAGAAGTATTTAAAAATTAAGTTTTTATTAACTTTGTAACAAAATTTATTGAAAAATAAGTTGGAAAAATAAATAATTGAATAAATTAAAATCAAAGGTAATAAGTACTAAGTTAGAAATGTGTTTTAGGTAATTGAATTATATAAATTTATTAAAAAAAATATTTTTAATTTATTTTAAATATAAATTATTAAAATTTACATATTTAGGTATTAATTTAAAATTAAGAAAAGAGAAAATTTTAGAGAAATTAATTATAAAGATGCGATAATTTTTACAAAAGAAGAATTTTAAATAGAGTGTTTTAAGACTGTTTTTTTGATTGGCTGTAATTTGTAAAGGATAAGGAAATTATTTAAAGTAAATAAAAATAATTAGTTTAAAGAATAAAAGAGATAAATTATGAAAAATTTTAAGACTGTTTAAAATAGTAAATTAGCAAAAAATATGGTAAAAGTTATAAATTTTTTAAATAAAATAAGATGCATAGTTATTTTATATTATGGAGAGACCATTAAAGAAAATAAAAATTGATAAAAAAATTGATAAAAAAACGAGAGAAAAAATAATTAAAAAATTTCATATTTGCGTTAAAATAGTACACTTAATAATGCGAAATTCAAAATATGAAAGAAAGATTAATTCGGAAATTAAAGTATAAATTGCAAAAATAGAGATTTTTTAGGTTTTGGTTAGAAAAATATTAAAAAAAATAAAAAATAAATTAGTTTTAAGAAAACCAAGAAATTTCTATTAAAAAAAATTTGATGGGCAAAATTTTCTACGGCTTTAGAAAAATAAAATAAAAAAAATAAGAGAATTAAATGAAAATTGAGAAAATGTTAAAATTTAGATAATTTTAGGTTTTTCAGAGTTTATGGGGCTAGGTTTTGCTAGGTAGAGAAAAAAGAAGAAAATATTAATTAGCGAGAAGATTTTATTATAGAACTTAAATTTAAAAATATATGTAGAATTTGAGCGAATATATGTAAAAAAAGTTAATGAGTAAAATTTATTTTTATTTATAAAATAATTAAAAATAAAATTTTTATAGGGAATTATAGAAATGGTATAGATTTTAGATATTTTAATTTAGAACAAATTATGAATTGAAATTAAAGAAGAGTATGATATAGGCTTTTTAAATATATAAAAATAATAAAATTTAGAAAAAATAGAGAAATTAATAAAAGATAAAAAATTAGTTATAAAATAAATTGTAAAAGATAATAATTTTTTGGAAGTAAAAAACTAATTTAAATAGAGAAAAGAGAGAAAAGTAGAAATATGTTTAATATTAGTTGTAAAATTTGAGATTAAGATAATAATTACAGAGTTTTTATAAATATTATATATTTAAAAAAGAGAAAAGAGAATTTAAAAAAAATTTAGTAAAAAATTTTAGGCAATAAATTTTTTTCAGTGAATGGGCTAAATTTATTAAATATAAGTAGAACTTAAGGTAAAAATTGAGAGGGTTTTTAATTTAAAGTAAATTGTAATTGAAAAATAGAATAATGGAATGTTTGAAAAATAATTTTGAAAAAAAAAAAATGGAAAAATTACGATACTAATATTACTTTAACTATTATCTTTGTAATTTGGTAAAAAAAAGCATAGAAGGTTTAAAAATTTAGGTGTAGAAAGTAAAAATTTATTTGAAATTAATATTATATTAAAAATCTTACTTTTATAAAATGATTTTTTATGGAGTATTTAAAATATATGAGTTTTAATTTTTAATTAGAGAAGAGTTTAAGTAAAATAAAATAAAAGAGCTATAACATTTTGGGCTTATAAAAAAAAATGTTTGATATTTAAAAAATTCGTTTAATATATGAAAAAAAAATAGTAAAAAAGAGAGGAGGAAATGTAAGCCCAAATTTTGCATACTTAGCATAGAAAATAAATAAGTATTATTAATAATATAAATTATATTTTTATTTATTAAGTAAAGATTATAATTTATATTTTACTTTTTTATATCTAGTTGCTAAAAATATGATAAAAAATGGAATGGTATTAGTTGAAAAGATAAGAAAAATTAATTAAATAAAATAAATGCAATATTTATAAAAAACTTAAAAATTATAATATAAATTTGGGTATAGGTGGTTAAATAATTTCAGGAATTTGAAAAAGAGAAAGGAAGAATTTTTAAAATAAGATTAAAAAAACTAATAATTTTAAGATAAAAAATAATGTTTATAGGGTATTAAAGAACAAAATAGTTTAAAAAAGGGAGTATATTATTTAAAATAAGAAGAAGAAAATTGTTTTGAAGAACAAAAAATTGGATTATTAGATAATATATAAAAACCAATGTTTTTTGATTTGAAAAACGAATAAAAAGTAAAAAAAACAAAAAAATTAAAACTAGATTTTCCTTTATTATTAATATAAATACATATAAATTTTTAAAATATTTATATTATAAAGAAAAAATAGGGTAGAAAAAGGAATAGCACATATAATGGTTAAGATTAAGCTATGGGGGAAATATTTAGTTGGTTTGATTAAAAATACTTTACTAAAAAATAGGATAAATAAATTAAAGATAGGGAAAATTAACACATATTATAAATATAAAAATAAAATAAATATTTATTAGATAATATTTAAAATGAAGACTTTTAAGATGATTAATATAAAAAACAAGAAATTTAAGGTTAATAAGATTTATCATTATAATTAAATTAGGAATTGGAAAATAATAATTAAGAATTGGAAAATTTTATAAAATAATATAATTTGGCTAAAAATTTGTAAGATATAGATACTTAAAAAAGAGTAAAAATGTAGATTTAAAATTCTTTAAAAAAGATCAATTAGCTAAAAGAAACAATTTAGCAAATAAGTTTTAGTTAAATTTTGTGAATTATTTATATTTATTTATAAAAATTAATCTAAATGTTAATATTATATAAAATATTTCATATATTTTTTTATTTTCTTTTATCTCATATATTTGTTATTTTATATTGTTATTTTATTTTGCTATTATAGTATTTTTTATTTTTTTATAAATTAAGTAATTAAAAAATTAAAAAATAATTTATACAAAGTAAAAAAAAGAAAATAATGAATAAAATTATTATATAATTGTATTTATCGATTTTATATTTTCTGTGTTTCATTTAGAGCTCAAATGGTCAAAATACAATCCCAAAAATTTAAGTATCTAAAACGTTTTAAGGAAAAAGCAATTCTCATTGGATTAAAGAGATAAATAAAATTTCTCCTTCAGTTGTGATGTTTTTTAACGAGTAAAAAAATACATTTTTTTAAGTTTTTAAAATTAATATTTATTATTAAATGAAATATTAATAAATAAATTTATATTATATATATATATTAATTTATAATTAAATTAAATAGATTTACCTAGGAAAAATATTTAAATAAGTACAGAGATTTTTAATTTACAGAGGGGTAGAAATATCCATTTTTGTCAGTGGACTGTGAAAAGTCATAAAATTTTTGTTAAATTTTGGATTTAAAACTAAAAAAGAGTTTAGATGATAATTTTTATTCTGAAGTTAATATAATTTTTTTTAAAAGTTCGGAAAGTTTTTATTTTTATAGTGGTGATCTTATTTTTAAAAATTTAAATTTGTTTATGTAAAGTGGCTATAAAGAAAAATAGGTTTATAATATAATTAAATTGAATAACTAAATAAAATAAAAAAATATAAATAAGTAGAGTAAACTAAAATAATTCATTGATAATTATTTTGTAAAAGTGGAATAGGAAAATATTTTATAAGTATTTGAATAAATATATGAAAATTAAATAGATGATAATATTAAATTTGACTAAAATAAAGTAAATAACTCTTAAATATAATAATAATAACAAAATATAAGTACATAGATGGATAAGTAAATTTCCTTTTTTTTAGTATATTAATTAAATATGGATTAAGAAGTTGATATTTATTTGGAGAAATACCAAATTTTTTTGGAAAAGTTATTTTAAGATAAAGCTGAATAGAATTTTTAAAATAAATTATTTACAATTAATTAATATAAATTTAAAAGAATAAATCCATTTTTGAGGATTTTTCAAATATAGGGAAAAAAAAATTCATTATTTATGATTTTTTAAGATAAGATGTACAATATTTCAGGTTAAAAACGATTTATTTTTTAATTTATAATTGTTATTTTATAATGATAGTATAACATATTTATAATTATAGATTTAGAGTTATAAAATATAATGGATATAGAAGATTTGAAAGATTTGATAATGACAAAAAAAAATTAAAAAATAGAAATTAAATTTAAGGAAAATTTATAGCTTAATTAACAATTTTAAAATTAAATTAAAAGTTTTAATTTAAAGACTGTTATCAGTTCATTAAAATAAGAATATCAGTAGCCTTTTTGGAAAAAGAGAAATGAAGAAAATTTAAGGGATTATTTTTTAAGGATTTAAAAATAATTATTTATATATCTGTAGTTGAAATTAGGACTAGATTTTAAATAGGTGTAATTTTTTGTTTTTATGATATTTTTTATCATTTTTTTGCTAGCCAGTGGATTTGGTATAATTAATAAAATAAAAATGAAGTAAAATTAGGTTAGAAATAAATTAAGGTTTTTGAGCTAGAATTAAAAATAAAATGCATTTAATAATATTTAAGAAAAAAAAGAGTAGTGATACGTTCATTTATTTTAAATTATATTTCATAAAAATTTTATTATATTATATAATGTTAATAAGATAGATTTTATATTTAGTTATAATATTTGAAATTATTTTGAACCAAAAATTTAATAAATATTCGTGATTTAGTGTGTTATGTTAAAATTTGATAAATTAAAAATTAATTTAAATATTTTTCATATTAGAATCACCGAAAAACAATTAAAATAATATTAATTTAAATAAAAAAAATAGAATTTAAAAAATTTTTGTGTTTCAAAATATATAAAAAAGGCAAAATATTAATAAAATTAAAAATTTGTTTAAGAACTGTTAAAATAGAAATGAATAAAAACCAAGTATAGAATTTTTTGACGCCACATAATATATCTTATGTAATTTTATTCCATGAATATGATTTGAATATTTAAAATTTAAGAGGAGAAGATTAATTCAAAAATTATTTAACTTAAAAAGTTATGAATTTGGATAGCGAAGAGCCAAGTGCAAATTATTCAGTTTTTGCTAAAAATATAGAAAAAGAAACTATATAATACGAAAATGCTAGTTAAATAATTTAAGGATATAAGTAGAGAGTAAATAAAAATTGTAGAATTATTTTAAGATTAACAAATATAATTTTACAAATATAAAAAAATTAAAAAAATGATATAAATAAATAAAATGAAAAATGAATAGATTTAAATTTTAAAAATTTTTAAATAGATAGAAAATATTAATGAATTAAATGAGTTGTTTAAATATTTGTCTGAAAGTAAATTAGGATTTTTTATTTTTTTATTATATGATTTAATTTTTTGATGGCAAATTAAAAAATTTTATAGCTTTGAAAAATTTGAGAAATAGAAGAACTTTGAAATTGGAAAGTGGAAATATAATTGATGTATTTTTTAGAAGATGTTATTTAAATTTTTAGAAGTAGGGCTTTAGTGAAATGGTAAAGTTGTTTAACGATTTTAAAAATTATAAAAATAGCGACTTTGTGCCACAGAAACCTTAATTAAATTAATTTTAAATGGACTAAGATATTTTAAATATTTAGAATAGAATTGAAAGTAATATTAAAATATTTATATTAACAGATTTTTTTAAATATTAATTAAAATAAATACTAAAGATTTTTTTAAATATTAACTAAAATATTTTAAAGATTTTAGCAACTTATTTGATTATGATACTATATCGAAATAAATAAAAAGCATGGAAGAAATTAAAAAAAACGACAAATTTTATCTTTTAAAGTAAAAATATTAAATTTTTAATCGATTTATAATACTGATATTATAAATATCTTAAATAAATAAAAACAATAATAATAAAATTTAAAGGGCTAAACATTAAGCATAAAATAAAAGACCTCTGTAAGCTTTTAATAATATGCACAAATATTTTGATAAATAATTGACTTCATTTTTCATTGTAATTTTATATAAAATATATATAATAAAAAAATGAGTGTTATGATTTTAATTTTAAATAAAAATTTATTTATATTATTTTTATTTAATTTTTTTAATAAAAAGCCAGACCAGAATATGAATATAAATAAAGTGAATCATATTTTAATAAATAAAGCGAGTTTAAATTTTGAAATGGGTTTTTATGACGAAGCTTTAAGGTGTTTAACTGAGGGATTAAGAATCGCTTAGAATAATTCAGATGATGAGTCGATTAATTATTGTTTAACTTATTTTTATTAAATTTCTTCTATTTTGGGAAAGCCATAAGATGCACTGGCCATCGTCGAACACGCTTTAGTGCATGCAGTTAAATTAAAAAATCCTTAATTATAGCTAATTAGTTGTTTAAATTACATGAATTTTAGGTCCATGTATGTGGTTGAGGGTATTTTAAAATTATAAGAAAAAAAATCAATTTAGATTAATTAAATTTGGAAATATTTATGTATTTATATATTTAAAAATTAGAAAATGGCATTCAAAATACTGCGTTGACTAAGAAAAATGTCATATGGTATGAAACTTTGTAATAGTCTATTAGAAAATTGATTTAAATGTATGAGTATAATTTGGGGAATAAAATGGTAAATAAAGAGGCGTTTTTAGATATTCCTGTAACTTTATATAGCTTAAATCTTGCCAATTAATTTTTGAATTTATAATAACCATAATTATCTATGATGGAATATAATTCGAGAAAAATTTTGTATTAATCTACATTTTAAAGTTAAAAAGCCTAAATTTATTTAATGGAATTTGCTTTGAAAACTTTGGAATATAATCCATAATTTTCTTTAAATTAAATAGAGGAAGTTGCCAAAAATAACAAAGTAAATTTTGATAATTATTTAAATTATATTTAAATTAATTTTTTTTTATTTTTTGATTAGATATTAGGACCTAAATTTTACTTTTATCTTTATGCAATAAATTTTGAGCTATTTTTAAAAAGAAATGATATTTAGAGTTGTAAATTTATGATTCACGAAATGAAAAATAATTTAACTTATATTAATGATTCCTTTTTGTTTTAAAAATTTTTAAAAATTGAGATAAAATTGTAAATTGGAGTAGAAAATTATGACTAAGCTTTTAATTTAGTTTGTAAAGCTATTTAATTTTGTAAAGATAAAGGGTATGTAAACTAGGAATTAACGGAATTTTAAATGTATAAAGCAATTATTAAATTTAGATGTCAAGATTTTCTAGAAGCTTTAAAAGATTTTTGCGAGATAAAGATTGAGGCTAAAAAAAAAAAATTAATGGAATTAAAAATTTAAGCAAAAATTTATTGTGCTTTAATTTCAAGTTAACTAGGAAATTTAACTAAATCTGTAAATTTACTTAGAAGTAAAATAATTTATATATTTTTTCATTAAATTATATATATATATTTTAAATTAATTAATTAATTAATAACACTTTATTTTAGAAATTGAGAACAGTTTTTTGGCTAATTTATCTATTGAAATTTAGGCATTTTTTTATAAATCAAAAGCAATTTCTATGATTCCTTTAGCATTAACTTTTGAAGGTTAAGGTTATATATATTTATTTTAAAGATGATTTTATTATTTATTTTAAATTTAAAAAAATATTTAGACGATATTAGAAAAAATATGATTAAAGAAATTTTGGTTTAACTGCAAAAAAGTTTGGAAATCTACATAAATTTGAATAGTTTGAATGACATAAGAGAAATTTATTATTTGTAAGCCAGAATTTATGATGATATATAAATGGAAGAACATAGAGAAACTTCAAGTTACTTTTTTTTAGTAGCTGAAGAATTAATTAATAATTTTGATAAAGAAGAATATTAGTATATTAGTTTATATGGAGTTAAAGATTTGTCCTTAATTGATATATAAAGAGATTTTCTACAAACTTTTCCAAGTCATTTCAAAATATTTGAAATATGAATTTAATTATATAAATATGCATTTAATTTTTAATTGCTTTATTCTTTTATTATTTATAAGAAATTATATCAAAATATATAAATTGTATAAAATTATATTATATATTTTTTTATACAAGTATAAATGTATAAAATTTATTTTTTTTGGAAATCATAAGTGTTTTTATAAAAATATTTTAATTTAAGAATTTATAAATTAAACACTGAAAACATTTTTTATTTTTATAATCAAGTCTATAAAAATATATAATAACAATTTTGTTTACTATATAATAATTATTTTAAAACAAACTTAAATTTCTAAAAATCTTTAAATAGAATAAATTAAAATTATATTTTATATTATTAGTTTTTCAATATAATTTTATCTTTAATTGATTTTTAGTCTTTTATATTTATTTTAATGAATATAAAAAAAATTAAAACGTGCATTTAATTAAATGAAAAAGATTTATCGGCTAATTCTACCCCCGTTTTTCGTTTGGATCAAAAAATGCCAAAATGAAGTTTTAATACAAAGAGTTTATTTCACAAAAATGCACACTTATGCGTTTAATAGGGTTATTTACCTAGATTTATACTAAAATCTATTAATTTAAAAGCTATTAACAAAAATCTTAGTTTTGAAATAAATTTATATAAATAGCTATTTTTAATAAAGATTTTATAGAATAAAAAAATTTAAGTACTATAAACAAATTAAAATAAAAAAATTTAACTAAATAATTATATATGAAATTTATTGTTTAAAATATTTAAAATATGAATATTTTAACTAGTAAAATCTTTTAAACAGAAATTAATCTATGAAAAAATTTTAAAAAGTTTATATTTTATAAATTTAAATACCTAAAAGAAATTTGACAGCTTATAATTCATTTTATAAATATTGTATTTTTTTATTTAATTAATTTATTATTTACTGTTTTTATAATCTGGTTCCATACCACAAAATTTTTTTAAATATATTACTTTTAAATATTATAATTTACATGTATATAATAGTAGATACAAAAATTTATTTAAAGAGTACATTGTCAGGTTAAATAAATTTTATTTTTTCATTTTAGCTTTATTACATAAATTTGAAGTTTTCTTTTATTTTTCATGTATATTAAATCATATATGGCTCGTTATTAGTAATATTTAATTTTCGCGAAAAAAATTTTTTTTGGTATTTTTATACCAATTTCTCTTTTCTCAGTATATTAAATTTAATAATTAAGTATTAAAGAGAACATATTTTTATTTTTATCATAATGAACTTTCACTATAGATATAATTTAACAAATTTATAAAAAAATATGTAGATAAATGATAAAATTAAATATAATAAAATCTATAATTTTTTAAGAGAAATAACCAATACATTTAGTATAATATAAAAAATTTATTAAAAAAATAAAAAAATGAATTAAATTTAATTTTAGTAACTATATAATTCCAAATTGTTAAATATAATTTTTACTATATTTCTTTTTACATTTAATGTAATTATTGATAAGAAAATTAAAATTGTATAAAACATCCAATATTTAAGTCATTTTATATTAAATTATATTTTATATTATTTATGAACTATTATTCTAATAATTTATTAAATTTATGTTTTCTATTATAAAATAATTTTATTATTAAATATTTTTATGTAAATAAATTAAATTTTGATTTAATATATATTCTAATATGTTAAATAAACTTAAAATAAAATTTTAATTGAGATTTTTAATATTAGTCATATAATTAAAAAGTAAATTCAAATTACATTAATAATAATATATAAAATTCAAATATTTTTAAATTAGGTAGCGATATATTTATATTAATGAAAATATTTTATTTTATTTATAATTTTTAACTATCATTAAATATAAAAAAATATATCACTATTCAGTTTTTATTACTTTTAATCTATAATAAATAAGATAATAATAAGTTATCTTATTATAAAAAAGATTTTAAATTTTAAATTGCCATTAATTATAATTATATTGTTTTATTTATTTTATTCTTGTTGGTAAAATGTTCTTTGGTTTCTAAAAAAATATGGAAAAATGATGATAACATAGTATATTTAATATATCACTTTTATTTTAATAATAATTTATAAAATATTTCATATAGAACAAATAAAAAAAAAAAAGTTTTTTGGAAAAATCTAAAAAAATATTAAATAAAAACAAAAAAAAATAAAAAATCATCTTTAAAATTTAAGATAATAAAATCATTTTAATATAATAAAATTTACAAAATTAAATGTTCATAAACTAAAATTTTGGAAACAATAATTTGATATATCAAAATGTAAAATTGAATTTTTATTAATAGCATTTAAAAAAATTGTTAGATTCTAAAATTGAACAAAATTTTTTAAAAAATCTTAAAATAAGTGAATTATTAAATTTTGATTAAAAAAAACTATATTTATAAACAATTTTTTAAAAAAGGGAAATTTGACTGATTTCAGTAAAACTTTGCCAAGTAAAATAGGTGGAGTAAATACTTATAACTTGCAAAATTAAACAAATAATTTTAGCACCACATTATAGCCTGGTAAACGAATGCAGGGTAAAGCTCATTAATTATATAAATAATTAAATAAATAAAAGTTATTATAATATATTTTATTGTTTAGAAAGCCACTTATTATAAACAAGTAAGCAACCATTTTCATCTATTTAAAATGATGTAATAATAAAAATAACTTTATATTTTAAAATATTTATTTGTATTCCCACATTATTAGAAAGTTTTTTACATTAAATATTCATATAATCATTACTGTATTATAAATGAATAAATATAATTAGGAACCTAGAGAAAGATATTCTTATAATCCTTAAAAATAGTAAATGAATAATTAAAATTAAGATAGTATTAATAAGATGTATCCATAAATAGGAAGCTAAATAAAATAATAATAAAATGATTAAAATAAGTATTAAACGAACTTTATTAAACCTTAAACCAAATAATTTGATAGTGTTTAAAAATGTAATAAATATATAAGAAATTTTGAATAATTAATATTGTTTATTTTAATGATTAATTTTAAATTTACATTAATACTGTTTAGAATATAATTATAATCCTGAAGCATCTAATACCTACTAAAGTTTAAATTAAAAAAATACTTACTCTATATAAGATGCAAGTAAAAATTATATGTTAAGTGATTAAAGACTTAATAATAATTTGATTTAATAAAATATAATATTATAATTAATATTTTTTAAATAATATTATGACTGTTTATTAATTTTCAATTTTATAATAAAATAGATATGAACTTATCGAGTGAGCGATCATATAACAATAAAAATGGGCAATAATAGTACTTTTTATCTGTTTAGGCTTCCAAAAATAACCAGGGTATATATTATATATTTTGTTTAAAATAATTTTAAAATTTGTTTTTTTTATTATATAGATAATTATAAAGCAAAAAATAATAACAATCAAAGTTATACTACTTTAAATAATTTAACTTCATCTTATAACAAAGAAATAAGTAGTATCAATAATAACAATAGTAAATAGCAAGATTATAGTTAATTAACTTAGCAAAACTAATAATAACCTTAACAATATTAATAATTTGGAAACATTTTAAATAGTTATAGTAATACCGACACAAGAGTAAAATAATATAATAACTAAATAAATAATATTCAAGAAAAGAATTAAAAATCGTATAATTCTAACAGATAAGAACTTTCGTAAAGCAAAGAGTACATAAATAAAGAATTAAATAAAAATTAGTAATATGATAAAAATTACAATAATAGAAATTAAAATGATAATGTTAAATATTAATAATAAAGACATACTGATTATATAAAGCCTTCTATAAGTTCAGCAATTAAAAATGTTAATTTAAATTTAACAGTTAAAACCAATAACAAGTATAACTATTAATAGTAGTAATAATAAAAGATATCGAATATGGAGCCATAATATAGGTAATTATATATTTATTTAATTTAAATTATGATAGCAAAAATGTTATTAATTAAATAATATGAGAATATTATATTAATTTTAATATAATTTATTTTTAAATTTTATTGGTATATATTTTTATTTTATGCTATTTATTTAAATTTTTAGTAATAAATTTTTAATAAAGGTTAAGTGAAAGGGCTCTGAAGACAGAGGGCGATGACATTGATGTTAATTATATACCAGGATCTCAAAAAAGTAGTCATTAAAAAACGACAAGTTTGGCAAATAATTTGCCCGAAGAAAGTTAATATTCTTAGGCAAATTAGTAATAAAATAGAGTTTTTAGTTAATTTAAAAATATTACTAAAAGTTTGTCTGACAAATAAGAGGGCCTAGGGAGTTATAGTGCTCTTTAAAACCAAGTTGGTAATTATGATATTAATTATAATTATTTATGTATTTTTGCAAACATTTTATTGTTATTTTTTTAAATTAGAATCTTAGTAGTCGATTAAGGAGATTTAATCACTTAACAGTTTAAGCGATTCAGCTAATATTACAAATAATCAATAATAAAATTAGAAAAAGTTTTTGAACGTTGTAAATATAGAGGAAAAATAGGAAGAATATGAAGAGAATTAGGAAACATAAAGAAACTAAAATAATACAGATATTAATCATTTAAATAATAAAGATAGCAATAATAAGTATTTGAATGGTACATAAAAGGTGTACCTAAATTAAAATTATACTTAGTAAAAAAAACATAATGGTGTTAATGAAACTTAAGTATAAAATTTTGGTTCGTTTTCAGAAAAAATTTAAAATTATCATTCGATTAATAATGTTCCATAAAATTCAAATTAATTACAATTAAATAATTAATAAAAATACTAAAAAATTAATAATATCGATAAAGAATAGAATTATAATAAAGGAGAAAAAAACTTGTTTTTGTAGTTGTCCAAAGAGGATTAGGAAAGAATATATGATAATTTAAAGGTAATATAAAAATAATTAAAATTCATTTATTTAAAGGATTGAATTATAATAATATTACTAAAAAATTAAATTGTATCTTTATTTTTATTTTTTTTATATAAAAATTTATTTAATTTTTTATTTATTTATTTATATATTTTTTTTGCTAGATAAATTGTAAAATATGTAGTAGTGAAATGATAAATTGCAATGAAAGATCTCCTTGGACATGTTATATATGTAATGAGTAAAACTAAGGTATAAGATGTAGTAATAGAATAATTTGTAAAAATCACAAAGATATTTCAATTTGTAGTTGTTGTTAATAAAAGTTAAATTAAAATTAATTGGTGGTCGAATCTATGATAAAATAAATTTAAAAAATGGATTAAAATAAATAGAAAAGGCTTAAATGTTAACATTGTTAAAAATATTTGTAGAATTTTACAGTTTAAGGCTGGAATTAAAAATGGTAATGCAGCAGGTGTCATTTAAATAAAAATGATTTACAACAAATTTTTAGAATGAAATGTGAAAATCACGAGTTTAATATGTGTGCAGTTTGCATTATTTAGCCCTTTATTAATTGAAATTTAATTTTAAAAAAAGATATAAAATCCTAGAAAATTTATATATATTTAAATAAATAAAATGTTAAAGTTATATAATTTATTTTTTTACTATAAATGTTTGATTATATAATATTTTAAATTTTATAGCAATATTTTTATCAATTCCTATTAATTAATTAAAAAAAAAATCACATTATAAAATTTGTATTTTTCAATTTGTTTGAATCAGAATATATCAATAAATATCTTAATTATTTATTTTCTTTTTTAATATTAAGGAATTTAAATAAATAAAAAATTATTTATTGGGTAATTCGTCTTTATTTGATAATCATTTTTAACAATTTTACTTTAGCAATTGAATGTTAAATCAACTATAAAATTTTTATTATTATTTATTTATAAATTTAAAATAGAAAATAAAATTTAATATAAACAAAATAAAACAAAATATTTAAAAACTAATATTATTTTTAATATTAAAATAAATTCGAAAAACAATACTAAAAATTATACATAAAATGTTTGGTTGGGGAAAGAATAAAGATACATACTCGAATGAAATATAAAAGAAAACAAATTTATAGTTAAATAATAAAAATTGCAAATTAAGTGGAAATTTTAAATTTTTTGTAGATGTAGATATTTAAGGCTAATTAAATTCGCAAAATTCTACAATAATTATAAAATGTTTATCAATAAAAGATCGTCGTCAAACAGTAGCAGTTAAATATTAATGGTTTAGGGTTAAAAATGACAAATAAATTAAATTAAATAGTAAAAATTAATAATTATTTAATATAAAAATAAATGTAAATAATATAATTTAAAAATTATAGAATTTTTTTAAATGTATAAATAAATATAAATATAAATTTTAATTTATAATTTAATTTTGATATTTGAATATTTTTTATAAAGGTATTAAGGGAAATATGTATAATTGTTCCGGAGAAGATTTAGGAAGTACTGTAAAATGCGAAATTTCAAGTTAAGAATAAGAAGAATTTCCTGGGACTGCAATTTTATAAATAGGACAAATTAAATTGGATTCATAAATTAGAGCTAGATTAGAAAATATTTTGGGTAATTTAATTTTTAAAAAATTATAATTTATATTGTAAAAATGAAATGTTTTTTTTTTTATAATTATATTGAAATTGACTATTAATTATAGCATTATTTCATAATATATAATTTTTATGAAAAATAGGAGTGGGAGGACAAAAATTTTAGGTAGAAAAAGTATAAAATCTACAGTAATAAATGGGCTAGGATATAAAATATCAGTTAATTTTAAGTTCAGATAATATTTAAATAAGTTAAAATGGGTCGTATATTTAAGGAAATTTATAAAGTATTAAATTTTAACATTCTATCGATTTTCCTTAGATATAGGTAAATTATTTTAGTATTAATTATATATTTACTTTTTAAATTGCAAATTAACAAAAATGAATTAAAAATTAAAATTAGTTATCAAGTCATGATGTGAAATCTTTGAGTTTTATTTTTAAAAAAAGGATTAACAATTATTGGTTTGATAATTTATAGAAAGATTTATAATAATTTGACTCTAGTTTATTGGTTTGTTAATAATAATAAAAATAGATGAATTAAAGTTAGCAAAGTGTATTTTCTAAAAGAGAGTAAAATTAGTAAGAAGAATTAAAAATTGATTTTAAATTTGGCAGCAGACAAGAAAGAGATTTAATGTTTTTGGGTTTAAAAACTTTTATGATAAAAAATTATTTAGTCCATTCAAAAGTTATTTAAAATTTGGATGTCTTTAATCCTAATAGAATTTAGCTAAAAAATTATTAATTTTTTTCGGCTGCAGGTGAAGAAAAAATAGAAAAAAATAGTAATAATAAAACTGTGGATAACGAGAAAAGTGTGCATAATTAACATATTGTAAAAGTTATATCATTTATAATTATTTATTTATATAAATCTATATAATTAAATATTTTCTTATAATAAAAAAATTATTCTTTTTAAATTTTGCTAATAATTAGGTTTAATATAATTTAAAAATTAATCATTTATTTATTAAAAAGGGAGACTTAGTTTTGGAAATAATGGATATGAAGGAGGAAATTAATTAATTAATTTAGCAGGTCATAGTTTTATAGAGAGAAAACTCCGAATCTAAATCTGAAATTTAGAGGCTCGAAGAAGAAATGTAAAGCACAATTTAAGCGTACACTAATTTGATAAAAGAATTTAAAGATGGAAATGGAGACTCTTAAAATTTTAAAAAATAAATGATGGATTTTTCTCAAATTATTGATAATAGTAACAAAAGTTAGTTATAAAAGATAAAATCAGAAAATATGGAACTAAAGAAAACTTTGAGTTAATTTAAATAAAATTAAAATTAAAAATTTTAAAATGAAGATGATTAATCCAATATATTGTTTAAATCTTAAATAAATGGAAATGATATAAGTTATATATAAAATAACAATAATAATTTTGGTATTGAATATATAAATATATATATTTATTTTTAATTATTTTTCAATATAATATTAATATTTTTTTGTATAATTTAAAAGACGGATTTGAATTGGATCTTCAAGAGGAAAAGAACTTAATATAACAGCTGAGAAAAGAAAATGAAGGATTAAAGTAGTTGATGAAAAAGTTGGAAAATAATGGTTCTTCTTAAAGTACTATGAAACTGGATAATTTTTTAAATTAAAATTAAAATTAGAATATTGAAAACGAGTTAAAAAAATTAAAAGAGTAGTACGACATGGAAAAATCTAATAATTATTTATTATTAAAAGAAATAGCAAAATTTTAATAGAATCCTTAATATTAATCAAAGGAAATAAAGGATGCAGAAGGGATTATTTTGAAAAGATAAATTGAGAGTTTGTAAGCTTAATTGGACTTCGAAAAGAGTAAGCAAAAATCTGGTTCTAATTATGTACATTAAATGAGAAATTTGGAAGAGTAGCTTCTTTTAAGCAATAAAGAAAATGAAGAGTTAAAAATTTAACTTACATCTTAACATAATAATAATTATAATAAAAATGTAGAGTCTATTAAGGTATTACTATTATAACATTAACTGGCTAACTTTTTGAAAAAAAAATATATAAATAAATATGACATTTTTTATAATATTTTCTTTAATTTTTCTTTTATTTGATATTAAATTTTTAATATTTTATTTTAATTTTAAAGAGAACGGCCTAGTTTTACAACAGTGGGGGTAAAAATTCTTTAGTTAAGAGTAATTCATTATACCGAGAAAATTTTTTTTAGAATGAAAAAATACATGAAAATAGTATGAATTTAGGTTAAATTTTGCAAGAAAATTAGGAATTAAAGTAAAAAATAGAATAAATTAATGGGAGAAATGAGGTTTTAACTAGTTAAATAAGGGCTTTGTAATCTGAGAAAGAAAGAATTTTAATAGGCAGCGAAAATTAAAATTCTAGGACGCCTGTTAAGCCCACATTATTTTAATACCAATCAGATTCTTATTAAAAAAGGATAGATTTTTTGGAAAATTAAGTTTAATAGTAATAAATTAACAATTAAAATTTTAAAAAACTACATTTTTATAAATTTAATGTAAAAAATTTTTAATTAAAAGATATAAACAGTAATTGTAATATAATTAAAGTGGATAATAATAATAAGAATTTAATTAAGTTAAATAAAGTGAGGTTTAATAGGGTTAAAATTTTGAAGCTCAAGAATAGGTATAAAAATTGAAAAAAAAGATAGAATTATTGGAAAAGTAAGTATAGGCATTAAAATAGGAAAATGAATTGCTTAAAAATAATTCTTATATGATGCAAAGTAATATTTTACAGGAAAGTTAATTATATGGAAATGCTTAGGAAATAAGAAATTTGGAATAGAAAATAAATGAATCAAAAAATTTAAACAAATAATTGACAAGTGAGTTGTAAAATTACAAAAATAAATTGTCAGATCTTTAGAATAAATTTGAGAAATAAAGTTACGAATTAAAATATTTGAAAAATTAAACTTAGGAAATAACGAGTTAATCTTTTGAAAGAAATTTAAATACAAATACTTATAATCACAACAGTTATAGTAAAAATAATTATAGTAGTGGGAATCAAATGAGTACCTAATACAGTAATATAGAAATTAATTTTTAATAAAAATATTTATTTTTGTTGTTTTTTTAATATAATTTAGTTAAAATAATATTTTTATTTTTATTATTAAGTTTTTATTTTATTTTTTTAAAAAAGTGTCTTCTCCTGGTTAGGCCAAGTTGCTAAGAGAAAATGAGTCACTTTTAGAATAAAGAAATTAATTATTAAAAAAAGTGTAAAGTTTATAGAAAGAGTTGGAAAATTAACCTACTGTATAGAATAATTAGAAATTGGAAAATATTTTGAAAAATAACGAGAAATTATTGTTAGAAAATGCTGAATTGATGGAAGCTAATAGAAAATTATAGGAGCAGGTAAATGACAGGTAAACATTTTTATAATTATATTTTTAAATAGAAATATTTTTTTTATAAAATAAATATTTTTATAAATTTTAAAAATTATTATTTTATTTATATAAAATAAAATTTAAGATCCGTTTTAAATTAATCTGTAATTAGTCATGATTAAACATAAGCACACTATTAATAAATGGAAAATATGAACGAATTATTAATGAAATAGCTAGATGAATATAAAAGATAATTATTGGAACTTAGAAAATAATAAAGTAATAGTTCTTTTAGCAAATAAGATGGTAAAAAAAAAAGTTATAATATATTAAAAAAGATTTAATTTTTAAATTATTATCATATTGTTTAAATTTAATTATTTTTATTTTAAGATAAACGACAATTAACAGAACTGAAGGAAAAATGTTAGAATTAACACAAAGAAATTAGATAACTAAAAGAAAAATTAGAAAAAGTAAACAATAACAGTAATATTTTGGACTCTTTAAACGGTGACTTGTATAACAGCAGAAATAACAATGTAAATTAGATAGAAGTTGTAGAAAAATACAGAAAAGAAATTAAATTACAAAAATAACAAATTGATAAATTAATGAAAAGTTATGACGAATTAATAAATGAAAATAATGATTTAATGAGTGAAAATAGGGAATTATAAGATCAGATTTTTGAGTTAAAAAATAAGTCTGTAAATTTATCATAACAAAATAATTCATATTTTATGAGTTAGAATAACCAAAAAGTCTAGGAATTAGAAGAAAAATTGACCGAAAGTGAAAGATTATTAAAAATTGAAAAATTTGAAAGTTAAAAACTGAAAAGGTAGATAGAAAGTTTGTAAAATGAGAATATTTAATTAAAGAAAAAATCAAATTCTAATTTTAAGGATACAGAAATTAAATAGGGTAAAATTTAAATTTATAATAGTTAAAATTTAGTTTTTTAGTTTTATTTTCAATAAAATAAAATAAATAAATACATATTTTTTTTTTAGAAATGCAGAGGTTACAGAAAGATTTGGACGACAATTAGTAGATAATAAAATAATTATAAGGGACAAATTAAAGGCTGATTGATGAGAATTTTAGTTTGAGTGACTAGTTAAAAAAAGTGTAAGAAGAATTGGATATGAAATAAAGTTTTGTTTCTAGAAAAAGTTTTGCTAATTTTGAATAATTATAATTATAATAATAATAGGTTTTAGAATAAGATAATAATTTTGATGTAAATTATTTATAAAACTAAAAATTTAACGAGGTTTAAAAAAATAGTTAAATGGATGAAAATAAAATGTTTTAACGGGATATTGATAGAAGTTTTTAAAGTAGGGCTAGTGAAAATAATCAATAATAAAATGGTAGCAGTTTTTATAAAAATTAAAATAAAGAGGAAAAAATTTAAAAAGATTTTAATTTTGAAAATTTGAGAAATGATGATATAAATTTGGATTTTTAGAGTAAAAAAGAAAGTGGAAATATTTTTTCAGTCGGAATGTTTGAGAAAATTTTGTCGCCTAGAAAAGAAGAAATTTAAAATTAAAATTAAAGTTAATTTAAGAAATAAAATTAGAAAGAGGGAGAAATATTGAATGACGGTAATTTTGAAGATAGTTTGAGTAATTACCATGTTAACAGCTTTTCAAATTAAAAAAATAGCAATTTTTAATAATAAAAATAATAAAATGGAATTCCCAATTAAAATTAGAGTGGCTATGATTTTAAAGAATAAAATTAACAAAATAAATTGGTTAATAATTATTTGTAAGCTAGTAGTAGCAGTTTTTAATTGGGGAAATATGATAATTTAGACAATTATACTTCTAATAAAAGTGCCAGATAATGAATATTCTTTTATTTTTTTTATTTTAATTATTTTATATTTATTTAAACGGAAATTTAAAAATAAGTTATATTTTTTTATTTTTTATTTAATTATATTTAAAAATTTGATATTTAATTTGGTATGTTTCGGTTTTGAGACTATAAAAATAATAGATATAGTAATTGATGGTTTTTTTTCTAATTTTTTTGGATTTAAAAAATTGAAATATTGTTCATAAAATTTAAATATAAGTAAAAAAAATAAAAAAATAATAATAAAAAAGTATAAAATAAAATAAAAGCATAGACATATAAAAAGGATTTATATAAAATGAGTTAATAAGAAGATAAATAAGAACAAGAAGTTAATAAGTAAAATCAAGATGGGGAAATGGATTATAAAAAAAGAGTAGAGGAATTAGAAGAATTAATTGTTTTATAACAAGAAGAAGTTGAATCTTATAAAAGCAGGTTGAAAGAAGTAAATGAAGTTTATTTAGAATTTAAATAAGAAAGTGAGGGGATGGAACAGTTGCTAAGTAGGTATAAAATAATTTTAAAAGTTTAAAATATAAATAAATTAATTATTTTAAATAAAATGATTAATAAATAATAAATAAATTAATTTATTTTTAAAAAAATTATTATTTGAATTTTAATTTGAAATTATTTACTTATTTAATTTTTAAAAATAGGCAAGTTGAAGTTTTAGAGGAATAATTAAGTACCTAGGAAATGGCCAAGGCTAATTTGGAAAAAGTTTTTGCAGAATAATTAACAAAAGTAAAAGATGATTATTACGGAATTTAAAAGAAAAAAGATGAGTTAATAGAAGCTTTAAAAGAAGAAATTAGCCTTTTTTAAAAACAAATGATTGAAGAAGGTAAAAATAAAAATTATTAAATTATTAAATTATTTTTAAATTAATTAAATATTTATTAATTTTAAATGCTTATTGCTTATTTTTTATAAAGTTTGATTAGTTATATATTTTATTTATATTTATATTTAAAATTAAATATAAGGGTATAAAGTGGTATAAGAAAAAGAAGGAGAAGATGAGAAAAATGGAAGATTGGAAGTCAGTGAAAAAAATGTTTAAAGATTAAATTTGGAGTTAAATTAAAAAAACAAAATTATTGATGAATTAAAAGAAGATATTGACAGAATAAAAACTGATTTGTAGAAATAGCATTTAATATTTAAATCTTTTAATAAATCTTCTAGTGAAGAAATTGGGCAGCAATAAAAATCTTTTGCCACATAATTAGTTGAAAAAGAAGAAGAAATAAAAATTTTAAATGATATAATAAGGTGATTATTATAATTAATATAAGAAAATGAACTACTTATTATAATTATTTTATAAATTAAAATTTTATTAAAATTTAATAATTTTAAAATTATAATAGGGATTAAGATTATATGGTTAAGAATTTAAATGAGTTGGTTAAATTAACTGAAGATAGAAGTAATTTAGATGATGGTGATAAAAAATAAAACACAAAAATCGCATAATTGACTGAAATGGTTAGGGTTTAGAGTGATAAGTTTTCTAAAATATAATAACATTTTTTATAATATAAAAAAGATAGTTAATAATTATTAGAATGTGAGAAAATGACTAGAGATAACGAAATAAGCGATTTAAAATAAAAATTAGAGTTTTAATCAGGAAATAAAAGTGAAAACTGATTTTTAGATATAGTATAAAAAATAAAAAGATATTTTATATATATAAAATTTAAATTTTATATATAAATATCTATTTAAAATTATTTATTAGTTATATAAATAATATATTAAATATAATTGATTTAAATAAAATTTAATGAATGGTAATAGAATACAAAAGAATTTTATAATATTGTTTTATTTGGTTACTAAGAAAAAAGAGTTTTTATTAAAAAATAAAAGAAAATACAAAAATAAAAGTAAATAATTGTCTGTCTAAGGCAATAAGAACATTATAAAAGGGATATAAATAAAAAATTAGTAAAATTAAATTAGGATTTTGATGATAAAAAATATCGAATAGGTTTTGAGAAAAAGTATTTAAAGAAATAGAATTTTAGGTTTTTAATTGTAAATAAAAAATTAATTTGGGAGTCAATTTAGAAATTTAAGTGAGTTTGATATGGGGTTGAAAAATTAGTATAGTATGTATAAGTAAAAAAATTTGGTAGATATTTCTACAGGACTTGTTTTTAAAAGTAGAAAATAATTTTGCAGGTAAAATTTGGTTTATAAATTATTTTTATTTGTTCGTGTTTTGGGAGTTTAATTATGGTTTACTTTTTTAAGGAAATTTTTTATATTTTTATTTATTTTCTAACGTTATCATTGAATATATTTCTTTTATATTAAGTTTTTGTATAATTTTAAGTATTTGAGGTAGAAAATGTAAAGGCAGTGAATTTTAATTTTTTAATATGGCCTTATATTATATTTCTTTTATATTTTTATGGTTTTTGATAAAATTATTTATTTTCTCTATAATTTAATCTTAATAATAAAAAAAAATTTAAAAATTTGTTTGATTGCAAAAAAAAAAAAAAAATTAATTAAAAATAAAATAAAATAAAAATTAAATTAAAAACTAAACAAATAAATAGATAAAATATAAATACAAAGATGGAAGATCAAAAAGTATAATAAGAAGAACAATAATAAAAAGTTGAATAATAAGAATAATAAGTTTAAAACGGTGACTAATAATAATAAAAACAAGAAGATAAAAAAAAAAAGAAAGAAAAGAAGAAGGCTTAAAAACCTTTTACTTATGATTTCAAAGAAGAAATCGCTTAATTAGATAGATCTTTCTTGAAAAACAGATTAAACGAACACAAAGATTATTCTATTCCTTCTTAATTTTTGAAAAAAAATTAATCTGAAGTAAAAAAATACGAAAATCTATTTTTTTTATTTTTTTTGCTTTTTTTTCGAGAATTTATTAATTTTTGTTGTCTATTTATAATTTTTTATGAAAATTTTTAAAAGTATATTAATAATGATTAAAAAATTTTTTAAGCAAAAATTAGATTTTAAGGTAATTTTTTGTTTGATATTTTATAATTTTATTAGTATTTAATCGGAGGAGTCTTGAGAATTGAAACTGTTCTTTCTAACCCTGAAAAATATTTTGACAAATTAACTTATATTTGTGGTTGGGTTAAAGGATATAGGTATATAAATTATTCAAAAATACAAATAAAATTATGTTTACATAATTGATTTAAAAAATGTAAAATATTTTATGAAGTATATTAAAAAATTTAAATATTTAGATTACAAGGAGGAGGATCAGTTTTATTCTTAGAAATAAATGATGGATCTACTATTAAAGGACTTTAAGTTGTTATTGACAAAAGTACTAAAAATTTCGAAGAATTAATTTAATGTTCCAAAGATTCTTCTTTAAAAATTTACGGAAAATTAGTTAAATCTTAAGGAAAAGGACAAGCTATTGAAATGGTAGTTAATGACGAAATGCATAACGCTTAAGTTTTAGGTAAATAGCAGTTTTTTTTTAAAAAAAAATACATTAAATTTTTTTAATTTTAGCGGATATTATTAAAGTATTATAAATTTAATTATAAAACTTCAATTTTTTTAATTTTTTTTAATTTTTGTTTTACTTTTTAAGGAACCTAGACCGACATGAAATATCCTTTGCCCATGGAAAAAAGAGATTTATTGCACACTTCTAAAGAGTTGATGAGAGAAAACGCACACTTAAGACCCAGAACGAGATTAATGGGAGCTGTTATGAGAGTAAGAAACAGTTTAGCTTAGGCCACACACTTATTTTTTTCAGCCAATAACTTTTAATACATTCACACTCCTTTGATTACCGCTTCTGACTGTGAAGGAGCCGGAGAAATGTTTTAAGTTACTACTTTGTTAAGTGATAAAGGAAAATAATAGAGCATAAATAAAGTTAAAGTTGATAAAGAAGGAATGGTCGATTATAAAGAAGATTTCTTTAAAAAACCTGCTTATTTGACTGTTTCTGGGTAGCTTTCTGTCGAGGTAAGAAAAAATTTTTTTAAGATAATTTTTTAATGTTAAATTTGAGGCGATTGATTATTTATTTTTTAGTATTTTTTTTTATGACTATTGATAATTTATAAATTTTTTATTTGGTTTGCTGATTTAATTTCTTTTTATTATAGAACTACTGCTGTGCTTTAGGAAATGTTTATACTTTTGGACCCACTTTTAGAGCTGAAACCTCTAATTCTACTAGACATGCTGCTGAATTTTGGATGATTGAACCTGAATTGGCCTTTGCTGATTTAATTGATGATATGGATTGTGCCGAATAATATATTTAATTCTGTATTAAATATATTTTAGATAACAATAAAGATGATTTAGACTTTTTAACTGAATACTAATAAAAAGAACTCGAAAAAAAAAATAAAGAAGATGCTAAAACTGATAAATCTAAAAAAAATAATCCTACAGTTCTTCCTCCTTTAAAAGAGTACTTGAGATCTTTTGTTGAAACTCCTTTTGAAAGAATTACTTATACTGATGCTATTAAATTATTATAAAAAGTAATTATAATTAGTTAATTATTATTTTAAGTATTTTATAAATAAATTAGATTTATGATAATTTATTAAATATAAAAATTAATTTATTTTAATAATTTTATTAGGCCGTAGCTGAAGGAAAAGTTTTCGAAGAAGACCCTAATCCCACTTGGGAAAACGGATTGGCCACTGAACACGAAAAATTCTTATGTGACTACGTTTTCCACAAACCCGTTATGGTTTACAATTATCCTAAAGAAGTTAAAGCATTCTATATGAGATTAAACGAAGATAAAAAAACCGTCGCTTGTGTAGATGTTTTAGTTCCTGGAGTAAATAATTAATTATTTAAAAAATTTATAAATTTATAAATTAATAAATAAATATATACATGAATAAATATGTATATATATAATTTATATATAAATTAATGGTATCATAGAAATTAATTAATAAACGAATAAAAATGTGCATATTAGTTAATTAATTTTAGAATTAGTTTTCTATTAGTTTATTTTTATATATTTTAAAAGTTAATTATTAAATTTTTTTAAAAAATTTTAGGTTGGAGAATTGGTTGGAGGATCTCAAAGAGAAGAAAGAATGCATATTTTGGATGAAAGAATGAAAGAATTATCTTTAGAGAAATAAGATTATTGGTGGTATTTATAATTAAGAGAATACGGAACAATTCCCCACTCAGGATTCGGGTTAGGATTTGAAAGATTAGTTATGTTAACCACCGGAATTTCCAACATTAAAGACGCTATTCCTTTCCCTAGATAGACTGGATATGCTGAATTTTGAGAAAAATAGTTAATTAATTTAAGTTTAAAGTTGAATAATTTATTTAGATAATAAAGAATAATTTAATAAAAATTATTATATATTTAAATTTTGTTAAATTAATGTAATTTTTATGATTTAATTCTTTATAATATAAATATAATATGATTAAAATATACTATTTTAAATAAAATGTTATTACTTATATTTTTTTTAAATTAATTTAATCTAATTATTAAAATTATCTAAACATTTTTGGAATTTGCAAATTTTTCTAATAGACACGATTTAAAATATTATTAGTAATAAATTTACATAATTATAAAAGTAAATTTTAGAAATATTTTTTATTTTTATAAATTGAAGGAAATTATGCATAAAATTAATTTTATTATTTTTATACCCATAATTTTAATCTCCAACTCTAAAATATGAAAATCATGTAGTAAAATAAAAATATTTTACAACAATATAAGTGAGAAAAATAAATAATTATATTTAATTTACCATAATAATTTATGAAATTTGAATATTATTTGTAAAATATTTTATGATTAAAATATAGTTTTTATATAAAATTCATAAAATAAAATTTTTAACAAAAATTAATATAGAATTAATGTTTTTAATATAAAAAAAGTTGCCTCGCTGCAGTGGATTTTGATAACATTATTAAAGTTTATAAAAATATTATTTTAAAAGTTTAGTATAAAACTACAAATGTTTCTATTTCAAAAAATTAATTGATCTTTGTAATTTTTTTAATTAAATTTAAAAGTTAACATTTACTTTATATTAAAATTGATAAATAGTTTTAATTATTAATTTATTGTAAAATTTATGTTTTTTGTAATAACCACTAATTTTTTTATTTTATGAAATATAAACAAAAATTATTTTATTAGTAAATATCATAATAAATTATAATATACTTTCAAAAAAAACTTCTATATTTCAATTATAAAATATTTAAAATACTTATAAGTTATAACTAAAAAGCTCGTTAGTAATTTAAAATTTTATGAAACATAAAGGAAAATTTTAAATATTGTCATTATATTTTTTGTTATATCAATCAAATATGATTATGAGTATTCTAATTTATTATACAATAGCTGTTTTACCTATTTATATGTATTAAATATGATTTTTGAAGAAAAATATTAAGCTATTAATTTCAAAATTACCAAAAGTATACTGAGAAAACTATTTATTAAAAAAAAATAATAAAAAAAAATAAATAATAATATCTAGACATCTATATTTAAATTAAATCAACAAATAATTCAAAAAAAGAATAGTTGAATATAATAGCTTAAATAATAAATTTACAAATCCATTAGAAAATTAAGAAAAATTTGAGTAGGTAAAATAGATTTATTAATAGATATTTGGTAAATTTAATTTAGTTTAATTTACATTATTATAAAATTTTCAATTTTTTTGAATTATAGTATACTGAACTCGAACAAATAATTATATATTTATTTATTTTTCTCATATTTTTGTCGAAAATGTATAATAAATTATATATTATTTATTTATTATTTAAATAAATATAAATTCAATAAAGTTTATTAAAAATTTTTATTATTATAATAATATATAGTTTGAAGTATAAACATTATTTTTATAACCAATAATTCTGAATATTAAATTTTATATAAAAAACAGTAAAATGGCAGAAAAATAATATGGTGGCCTTACTAATTAAAGTATTGTAATTTTTATTGTATATTTTAAAGTTAAAATATATTTTTTAATTAACGTAAATATATTAACTCTATTATAAAATATAGAACTTCTAATTTTAATTTTAAATACTAATAAATTTAAATTTAAAGTTAGCTCCTTGTAAATCAAGAATTGCTAAATTAAGAAGATAATAACAAAAAATAAAGAAATAAATAGATGAGAATGTTAATAAAAATGAAGCAAATATCTAAACAATCTAATATGAACTTAATATATGTATGAAGGATAATAATTTTATCCATAATTTAGATTATAATAATATATAAAATACAAATAATGAAGATAATATAAACTAATTAAATTCAAATATAAATTAAATTTAATGTAAACGTGAAAAGCAGACTATATAAAATTTGGCATTTTAAAATATTTATGATTAAAAATAAATGGACTATGAAAAAAACAAATCTTAGGGATTTCGTATATAATAATTAGCGTAAGAAAAATAATTACAAATTTAATAGTACAATCATTATAATAATGAAGTTTTATCTAGTAATTAAAAAAAAAAAAAAATTTAGGACAATATATAGTAAAATAAAGGAATGAACGAATTTTATGATAATAAGGATAGTTTAAAAAAAAACTTGGATTTATAAAAAGTAGATAATTTTTAACTATAAGGAAAAAATTAGAAAATTATAATAATAAGTGAATAACATAAGATGAATTAAAATAATAATTAAGCTTAAAATAAGACGTTATAAAAATGGAATTAAGATTAATAAAAATAAAAAAGAATGAATAAAAGTAAAATATAAGATAAAATGAAAAAGAATTTACTGAAAAATAGTATTCACGGATTTATGAAATATTTGTAGCAAAATGCCGATTTGGTAGAAACTTAGTTGAAAAAATTTAGTGGAGAAAAATTTAATAAGTTTTTTGAAAAATACAATGTTAAAATTCATAATTAATAATAATACAGATTTGAAAATTTACTGATTTTGAATAGTGCAAAAGTCAACCGAGAAATATATGATAATAGTAAAAAAGTGCTTAGGATTTTTTATTTAAGATTTATGAGGAGAGAATACATACAGTACATTATGAGAGAAAGCTAGGTTACTTAGAAATTATATTATTTAAAAAAAAGATAATATTTTATTTCCAAGCTATTAAGTTTGGCCTATAATTAAGATTATTTAAAGTAAAAAGAAAAATACAAAAATTAAATTATGATAAAGACATAAAATTAAAACGATATTTGAAGTAAATTCTAAGATTTATTTTAAAAAAAAAAATTGAAATTAATAAAATATTTTTAGATTAAATTTTATATGTTATGACTTCATATCTATATAAATTATTAAATAAATTATTTTAGCTTTTATTATATATAAGTTAATTTAAATTTATAATAATTTTTTTAGGATTATAAATTATAATGTTAGTATATTATATTATAAATGAATTAAAAAATATTGATTTTAGCTGGTAAAATTGTTTTTGTTAAATTAATTTGGTTAATTAATACTTTAATTACTATACTTTTATCTATTTATTTTGTATTTTTTATAAATTATAACAGTTGTATTTAAATTAATTTTGATAAATTATCGATAGCTATTTTAAATAGTATTATTGCGATTTTAGTTATGATAAATCATAAAGATGTTATTTATATTGCTTTTATTAATAGTTATTTAATCGAAAAAATATGGATTATTAATATTTTAACAATAAACAAATATTAATTAAAAAAATTTACAATTACTTATAATTGAGTTTATTTTTAAAAAAATAAAAAAATATAGAAAAAAAAAGTTTGTAATTTATAAAATTTAAGAAACAAGAAAAAAATGAGTTAAAAGTAAAGTTTTGCCAATTATGGTAATAAATAAATAGATGAATATTTTTATAATATTAAAATTTAATAGCAATAATAATAAAATAACTATTTTTATTTACTGTAATTTTATTTTTAATCAGATGGAAATGAAAAATAGTAAAAAGAATTATTAGAGGAATATTAAAGAAAATTTAGAAATTTAGAATCTGATAGGAAAGCTTACGCCGATGAGACTGTTGCAAATATTAAAAAATAATAAGGGATAATTGCAAAATTAGAAAATGAAAATGAAAAATTGAAGAATGTAGTTGTAAAAATTGAAAATAAAATAAAAACTGTTTTTTTAAACAAATTTAATTGTGAAACTAAAAAAAGGATTTAAAGCATTATATTAAAATATATTTATGAATTTTAATTTTTTAATGAAATATTTAATTTATATTTTTTTAAAATTAAAGTCGAAAATGAGTTCGAATAAATCCTAAAATTAAACTATGTACTCAGATAAAACTCCAGCTTCTTTAGAAGATATAAAAAGTTTTATTGAAAGAGAAAAAGAAGAGCAATAAAAAATTTAGAAATATATTAGAGATTTTTAGGATAAGATAATTTAAAAAAAGTAAATAAATAACCCATAAATTAAAATTTTTTAAAATTATTAATCAAATATAAAATTAAAATTAAAAATAACTTATTTTTTATTTATTTAATTATAAGAAAGAATTTAGGAGGGTATAATTCTGGGGCTGAAAATGAAACTTCTTTGGCGAAATAAATAAAAATTTTAGAAAATAGATTGGATAATGCTAATTAAAAATTTAACGAAGCAATTGCCATAAATAAATAGTTGCGACAATAAATTGATTCTTTGAGAAGAGAAAGAGTTATTTTTGACAATCTTTATAAAAAGCTTGAAAAAGAATTACACGAAAAAAGGAAAAACATGGCCGTAAATAAAATAATATAAAATAAAAATAAAATGAAAATAGAAATGAAAAATTATTATATAAATAAAATAAATATGTTAAGCAGATATTAATAATTTTATGTGTTATTTATTAATTTAATTTATATGGTTTATAATTTTGCATATGTATTTTAATTAATCTTGATTGTTTTACTTTATTTTAGGATATTATTGAAAGAGCTAACAGTGCTTATGAGTTAAGAGATAAGGCAAATGATGAAATTTAGAACGCAAAATCTTAGGCAAAAAGAGAGTCAGCTGATTTTGAAAAAGATTTGCGAGAATTGTCTCACACAATGGAAAAAAAGAAAAAATAGACTGAGTACGCAGCACACACTTAAAGTTAAAGAGAATTAAAATAATAAGATAATTATTTGGACGACGATAAAGCAAAAACCAAGGCGTAATTTATTTTAAAATTTTAATATGTTTTATTATATTTATTATCTTTTTAACTATATTTTAATTTAAAAATTCAATAAAATAGATAAATGAAAGACAATAATTTAAGCAATATTGAAGAAGAAATTTAGAAATATGAAGAAAATTTTGCAAAAATTTAGGCTGCTACTAAAATAACTGATTTTGACAAGTTGGTTGAAATATTTAAATAAAATGAAATGAATGTAAAATTATAAAGTTTTTAGTCTAAAATTTTTTTATTTTTTTTAATAATTAAATTTTTTAATATAATAAAGAATTTCGATATGTTTAAATACGTAAATGAATTGAGTAATGAAATAGAAGAACTAGAGAAATAAAATTAAGAATTAGAGGTGAAAATTATTATAAATATAAAGCTATTTAAATATTTAAATGCTATTATATTAATTTTTAATTTTTTTATTTAGGAAGATATTAACTAATATAATGGGCCTGGAAATTAAACAGATGTATAAAATAAGAGAAAATTAAAAGATTTAGAAGAAAAATTGTCCAGAGCTGAAAATAAAAGTGAATAATACGAATTTAAATATCATGGTTCTATAAAGCTTATTGGGAATTTGACCAATTGGATAGAAACTTTGTTTAATACAATTGATTGTGATAAGTAATTTGCTAAAGAATTGGCTGGTAAATATAATATAATATAATTTAGTGTATATTTCATTTATTTTATGGTATAATATGTTTAATAATATATTATTTTTAATGAAAAAGTGAAATTTATTATTTATTTTATATATGGGTTTTTGGTAAATTGTTTTATTAGAGTATTTACATAAATTTAATTTATAATTTTATTAAAATTTAATAAAAATTTAATACTTTTTTTTTAGGATCACATGGTGTTACTGATGGAAATATGATGATTTATCTTAGTTTGATCGAGGAAAGAGTTAATTAAATTTTATAAAATTACCTTACCATTTAAAAAGAAAACGACAATTTCTAAGGAACTCTGTTACAAGCTTAAAAAGAACTTAATGATGTTACTATACAAAAACAATAAAAAGGGGAAATTCCAACTATGGGTAAATTTTATAAAAGTGTTATATTTAAAAAATTAAATTTTATTAATGTTTATCACGATGATATTATTTAAATTTATTCTTTAAATATGTAGCTGATGAAATTTAAGACAAAGATTAAGAAAAAACTAAGGTTTTATCTGTGGATGAATTAAGAAAATAAGCTTAAGAATATATTTAAGAATATAAAGCTAAAAGTGAGAGATAAAGACCTAAAAAGTAATAAGTTAAGACTAAAAAAATAAAATAATGATTAAAATAGCGCTAATTAAAATAAAAAAATAATAAATTAGAAGAAATACTTTATAAAAATAAAATAAAAAATATAAGCATTTATTATAATTATTTATTTAAAATATATATATTTAAATGTTCTTAATATGTATTAATGCCAAATAATTTTTAAATATATATAATTTAGAGTAAAAAATAAAAATAAATATATTATTTAAATAATTTTTGTCTTTTTAATTCGAATAATGAAGCATATTAATCCTTATTTTAAAATAAGTATAAAAATTAAAATAAGAAATTGTAATATATTTTTTCTAAATTATGATATTTTAATTTATTAACAAAAATTATCGATATTAATTTTTGGTTAGTAATATTTTAGTTGAAAAACTACGATTATAAGTGGGAGAATATGATACAAGGCACTGCAATAATAAAATAAAATAATTTTATTAATTTATATTAGAAAAAAATAAAAAAATAAAATAAAAAAAAAAGCTTTGAAACATTTTAAATTTCTATTATAAGATTAATTAAGTTAAAAATCGAAAATAAAAATATATAAAAATTGAAAAGAAGTTATTAAAAAAATGAAAGGTTTTAGTAGAAGTGGTTAAAAGAATTCTTAAAAATTTTGGGTGTTTTTATTAATTTTATTGCAAATAAATTTTTTTGTTAGCGTTTTTGGAAATTAAATATGTTATAATTAAGATGATTCTATTTCGATTTGTGAAGGGGACAGTATTTGTTGTGGTGAAAAATACTGTTGTGCAAAGGGAATTGAGTGCGATTTTGATATGGGCACTTGTATTGTGAGCAGTTAAAATGGAGGGGATGGAGGGGGAAAAAGTATTTAGTTTTTGGTTATTTTATTGATTAGTATTTTTGGATTAATTTTGGGACTTTTGGTGGGTATTTATTTTTTGAAAAAGAAGTCGTTGAAAAACTAAATGAGAATTTAGAACTTGAATTTGAATGTTAAATACGATAATAGCTCCGATGAGCAGTTTTAATAGCCTAATTAAGGTTAATAAATGTAAAAATAGAGCACTTTGTCTTAATTTGATAATTAATAGGAAAATACAGAGAAAAATTATTTTGGAAGTTTATCATAGGCAGAAAGTAATTCGTAACTTTAATTTAAACGGGTAACTTCTGGAAATGCAGTTACATCATCGAATTCACTGTCTTTAAATTCTACTATATAACCGTTATAATAATTATAATCTTTTAAAAATGACTAGTCTATTTCTAATAAAAATGTTTAAAAAATAAAGAAAAAGAAATTTTAAAGGCCTAAAAAGAACCTAATATAATTAGATTAGGAAAGTAGCAGAAGTAATTAATAATTTTAGCATCAATAAGATAATTAATTAGAAGTTCATAATGAAAATTAAGATGAAAATAATGAACAAAAAGGAAAAGGAAAAGAGAATGAATAAGAATATGAAGATAAAGATATATAATATATGGAAATATGATGAATTAGTTTATATTTATATATATTTCTTTATAATCAAGTATTGTTTAGGATGATTTATATTTTTTTTTATTTATAATATTAGTTTATTATTGAATTATAAAAATATGATTTAAATTAATTTAATAAAAAGTTGGATCATTATACAAAATAAAATTTAATTTTTGTATGGATAGTTTATTTCTGGATATAATTATGTCCATTTAACTTTATTTATTAATTCAATAAGGTGCATCGAATTATTTTTATTTTAAATATTTAAAATTATATATATATACTACTATATAGTTAGTTAATATATTACAATTTATTTCACATACAAAATAAAATATTAATTTGTTATTAAAGTTAAAATTATTTTAATTGGAATTATACTCTAATAATTAAAGTTAATAATAATAGTATAATTATATATTATATTAAAAAAGTGAATTTAAAATTAATTAAATATAGGTATAATTTAATAGTTTAATAATTTAATAATAAATATGAATTAAAAATTTTAAAATCAATGTTATATATACAAAAATTATTTTTAACATATCATAAATCTATTTATTTTTAAAGAATTGGGTCTAAATCTTCTTAATAAACTTCTTCTTCTTATTAAAATAATAAGTTATTTTATAATGAGTCTAGCTTTTAACTATTATCACTTAATTTTTTTTATTTATCATATTATTTTGTTTTTTTATTGTTAATATTAATTTTATTCTCATTTTTCTTATCTTTTTTTATGGTTTTTGATTTATTTATCAATTTTATTCCCTTTTAATCTAGATTTTTAAAGGCTTTATTAGCTTTTTATTCTTATTTTTGACTATTTTCTTAATTTTCATCTTTTGTTTCTTCTGGGTATTAACTACCGTTTTTGTCAAAAATAGTATTGTTGTAATTTTTTTGATTATCTTATTAATTATCAGAAAATTTTAAGCCTAATACGCGACCTGAAATATTCATTATTTTTTTAAATTGATAATTTATGGCTATCCAATTTTAACAATCATTGTAGCTTTCAGCGTTTAAAAATATATTTAATTATTTAGTTGTTTATTGCTATTATTAATACTACTATTATTATGGCAATTAATTTGTCTCCTAGATTGGCAAAAGCTTTATTTATTCTTTTATTTTGTTAAATCTTTGCTCTAATTACTCTATTTAAGTTTATTTTATATAATTTTGTATTTATCTACTATTTGTAACTTCTCCTTGGATTTCTTTGTCTTGTCCGTAGCCATATAATAATTATAATATAGAATTTTATTACTCTTAATTTATTTGGTTTTTATTTTTTAATGAATCTGAAATAATTTAACTTTAGCAGTATTTTTGATTTTATTCTTATTTTATTTCCTTTTAATACAAACATTCTTAGGAATTTATTTCACAGTTTAATTAAATAGATTTATCTAGAATTTACTCAGATTTATTTATGGGTTAATTTTGATAAGAATTTGGATTTAGTTCTTATTTAAATATTTTTAAATAAGTTTCTAATAAAGCCATTAATTTTACACCATGATAATGTTTTTGATCGTGAGAAATTTGGGGATTTTAAACATAATCAAATATATATATGGTTATTAAATCTAATATAGCTTGCCTTTTTTGTAAAATTTTATTTTCTTAACTTTCAGCTGTATGTTCTTCTGAATTGAAACTTTATTGAGTTTCATTTATAGTTTCAGTATATTTTGTTTCGTCCGTTTAAGTTTTTTCAGGGCTGATATTGTTTGAAGATATTGTTTAGTCTTATTAAGGCGATATTTTATTCTAAAAATAGGAAAATTAAAAATATAAATGAAATTAACTAATTATTTTGTTTTAATAAAAGTTATTTATTATTAATTTTTAATAGAAAGATACTTATTATTGATGTAAAATTATTCAATGAAAAAAATTATTGGTAATTAAAAATATAAATTTTACAATTTGTGGTATTTATTCTATTTCCATGTTATTTTGCTGATTTTAGTTTTAAGTTTCTTGTAGTTCATGAGATAAAAATTTAATTAATTGTTATTTTCCTCTAGTAAAAGTGTATTTTATGAAATATTCATCATTTTATTTATTTTTTTCATCTTGTGTGAAATTTATCTCTTTTACATCATAAATTTCCATGACTTTTTTGAAATCTATATTAGTTTATTAATCATTAATGAACCTATTAAATTATTTTATATCTCCTTTATAGTTTTTTGCAATTAATTCTCTTTTGGTTGAGTTAGGATAAAGTCCTAATATTGTTTATTCCATTTTATGAGTTATTTGAGTTCTTTTTAAAAAGAAATTTAATTATAGAACTAAATTTATTTAATATAAAATATTTTAATATATTTTAAATTCACAAGAACTAATATATAATTTACCTATTTTAAAATCGATCATACCACCCTTTGGAATCCTTTTTAACTTACAGAAATAGGTCTGTTGTATCCTGTTTAACATATTTTCTTTATATAATTTTTTAGAATTTTAAGCACTTATAATATTAAAGAATAACACTTAATTGTTCTTTTTCCCATTCAAGTGGTTTTCTACCAGCTCCTTTATTTTTCTAAACACCTTTGATAACCCACCTATTTAAAGTTTTATCGCAAAATTCTTCGTTTTTAGTGAATTCTTAATAAGATTTGTTTAGAAGAAAATACTTTTTAAAATTTTAATAAATATCAATTAAGATTAATTAGTTAAAAAAAATTAAGTAAATTGAAATGAGCGAAATTTTATTTTTACTTTTTAAATTAATTTTTTTTACAATATAAAAATTATTTATTAATAAATTTATATTACCTCACTTATTTTGTCTACTTTAAAATATGTTGGGTATTTTTAGTATTCGTTTCCTTTTTTTTGACTAATAACTTCGTCATTTACTACAGTAAGATTAATTTTGACTTAGGTTTATTAATCAATTAAATTATTAAAAGTGTATTAAAAGTTTTTTTCTACTGTTTTTCCTTTTTTGCCATCTTAAACTATATTTATAGTAGAAAAAACTTAAGCAACTGGTTTTTCTACTTCATTTTCTTTATTGGGAATATTTTGTTTTTGGGACTAAAGGTCGGTTTAGAAAGGTTATACTGAAATTTATTGTTCTATTGGGTTTTGGTAGGGGTCTGAAGGGGGAGTTGCTTTTTCTTTGAATTTGTCGGATGAAACTGAAAAATAAAAATTTAAATTAAAAAATTAAATATAATTATATCAAAATTAAATTATTTTATTTTTTTATAAAGTTATTTTATTTTTTTACCTGAATCGAAATAATTTTCTAATTAGTTTTAGCTTATCCCTGATGAACAGTTTTGTAGGAATTGGTTCATACTGTTGTATACTAAAAAAATTAAAAATTAGATATAAAAATTATTTAATAATTATAATTTTTACAGACAGTTTTGTGACTATCGGAAACATTTTTGTAATCTTGTTTTAGCAAAGAATCTAAAAAAAAAAAAGTTAGAGTTATTAACTTTAATTATAAATAATTATGACACAAAAAAATAATGAATTAATTGATTAATAAAAAATGCGATAAAATTATAGATTTTAATATAAAAATTTTTAGTATAAATTTTTACTTAAATCATTTAGAATAGAAATGGAATTAACAAGGAATTCGAAGCAAATTTTACACTGGGACATAGTAATTTGTAGATTTTGGTTAGTTTTTTGACGTTGAGAGTTTTTGAGAAGTTGTTCGCCTAATAAGAAAGTTTCATTGATTATTTTTACTGCCTTATCTATGTGGAAACAAGCTTTGTCTATTTATAAGTTCATTTTTTCTAGTTAAAAAGCTTCTTTTTCTGATTTTTCTGGATTTTCTGGATTTTCTTCGTGTTTTTGGGGGGTTTTCTTGGGGGTGAAGGTTTTTTGTTCTTCTTTTTGTTATTTTTGTAATTTTTGTGAGTTTGTTTTGGTCTCGTTGTAAGTTGTTTTTTGTTTTGGGGACATTTTTTTTATGAGGAGGGCAGAATAATTTATTTATTTATATTATAATTTTATTATAATTTTTTTATTTTATTATTTATTTACAGGCTTTGTGGGGGTTGTAAAAATATTTTTTGTTTTTTTTTTTTGTTTTTTATTTGTTTTTTGTTTTTGGGTTTATTTGGGGTTTTGAGATAATATTTTTTACTTTTGTTTTAGGGGGGACAATATATTGAGACACATTTTAAGTAAGAAAATAATTCGAGGCATTTCTTAAATTAAATATAAAATTTTAATATATTTAGCTATCAAAATCAGAATATGTTTGTAATTTATTTAAAGATAAGGTAAATTATACTTTGAATAATATTTACAAGTTTTCTTTTGATTTTAACCATTTTTAAACTAAAATTATTAATTTAATAAAGTCAATAATTTTAAAAAATTGACTTATAATTTATAATTGAAAATAGATAAAAAAAATAAATAAATAAAAATCTTATAAATATTATTTCTTTAATTAAATTTAGTAAAAAGATTTATTATATAAAAAGAAAAATACAATTATATTATTTCTAAAATTAATTTTTGCTTAACTTAGATAAAATCATATAATTACATATATAAACATAAATAAAAATAAATAATTTAATTGAAAATACATATAATTTAATTTGTTTTTAAATAAAAAATTATTTTATTTTTCAAAATGTTTCATCTGTGAATAGAACAACTTCATCACCATAATAATTCAATATTTTTATGAAAGGCCTGATTAATTTTAAGACAAAAAGTAGTTCATCTGAGAGAAAATCCGATTTTTACAGGTCAAAATGCATTAATTTTTAATAATGATCTATACTTGAAAAGTCTATTTTTTTATTGAAAAATTATTATACAAATTCTGTATAATAAGAATTGGTAAGTATTAGTTATTTTAGTGTTTTTTTGGTGAAAATAATTTGAGAAAATTTAAGTTCTTTTGTTTTTTCTATATTTAAAAAGGGCAGTAAAAGCTGGTTTATTTATTCAAAAGATTTATCAGTGAATTTTTTTAGCCCTTGAGCCTCTAAAAATTTCAGGTTTTTTAGCTTTTAAAATATGTACTTTAATGATTCATCGGTGATTTAGGAAGAGGCCCAACTTATTGTTAATTTTTCTATTTAATTATTTTTTTCAAATAACAGTTTTAAACATTCGTTATTTAACCCATTACACTCTGAAAGGTCAACCTATATCAAAAATTATAAAAATTTAATATAATAAACGATAATGATTAAAAATTATAAAGATAAATTAATTTTATATGTTATTTTATAAATATAAATATATAATATGAATAATATTTCGATAATATATAACTTAAAAATAAATAATAATAAATTAAATTTTTATTTTTTTTACTTCTATTAAATGATTAATTTAAGAGTTTTAGAGAGAAGTAAGAATTCCTTACGAGGTTAATTATGTAGCTTTTCTAAAGACTAGGGTTTCTAAATTACAAAAATTGGAAATATATTATTAGAAAACAAGATCTGTATAATTAGAGCAAAATTGGAATTCTAAGTTGACAATTTAGTTTTGGTTTAAATTTTTTAAAATTTCTACAATTTCTTCTTCTGACAAATAATCGCAGTCAAGTCCCAATTTTTTAAGTGTATTGTATGATTTTTTGATAATTGGTAAAATTTAAGGAAATTCTATGTTATGAGGTCTTAAAAATAAATTTTCTAAAGGAGGCAAATCTTTTAAATGAGTTCCTTCGTAGTAACTGTCGTCGTTATAAATTAAAAATTCTTTTAAATTTTTATTATTTTCTGCTAAAATTTGGGTGTGTTGGTCGGTTAAAAATTCTCCAGGAGTGCTGAAAAATTCTAAATTTGGAAAACATTGTCCGATTTATATTATTGTATGGTCGTTGAAAGGTTCGTTTTTTATTTAGAAAATTGTTAATTTTTTGAGATTTTCGTTTTTGTGGATGAAAATTTAAAAAAACATTGTGATGTCCCATTAATTTTAAAAATCAAGAAAAACTATTTCTTAAGGGTCATGGTTAATTGCTAATTTAATAAAATGTTTTTGAAATTGTTCTTGATTTTTTATTTCTTATTCTTCTGCTGAATATTCTAATTTTCTATATAAATAAGGCTTTTTAAGCCAGTTAAACCATTGTTTACATACTTATTAGATTAATGCTAATTCTTTAAGAGTCATAAATTAAAAAATATTATTAAAAATTTGTTCATTAATTTTTTCGTTAAGCTAGTTTTTATTATAATTAGAAATACAATCCATTGTTTTTTTGCAATTTAAAGTTAATTTTATTTAAATTTTATTCGATTTGTGAACTATATTTTCTATTTTTTTTTTTTTTTTTAAAATTTTAAATTTTTTGATTTTGCATTAAAATATTGGGGTCAGAAATTATTGGTAATATTAGTAGAATAATATAATTAAATAAAATTATTATAAATTCAGCCATTTTAAATTGTTAAAATATTTCAATTTATATTAACATATCACTAAAATCAAATTATATAAAAAGAATAAAGCCTTGATTGATATTTTTTATTATAAAACAATATAAAGTTAAAGAAAAACCAATACAAATACTATAACAATTGAAAAATTGTTTTATAACTTTTAATAAAATATTCACATAAAAGGATTTTATTCAGGTACTTTTTTATAATATATTGGTATATTTAAAATTTCACTAAAAATTAAATAAAATAAAATAATTTTATAGAAAAAAAATAAAAATAATAAATATAAATATAGAAATAATTATGAATAAAAGGACAAATTTAAAATTGCAGTAACATAATAATTAACAAAGGTAATATATTTCAATTAGATAAATAATTATATTTTATATATATTGGTTATTTATTTATTAAATAATATATATATATCAATTAATAATTAGCAATTATGATTCATAAGGGAATTATGTGCATTAAAAAACTCCGATTTTAAACAGATAAAAAATGAATAAGAGTAAAAATGATAATATTTATAGTAATAAAAATAAAGGTATATCGGGATATTTACCACATGAAAAGGATAATTTGGAGATTATTCCTTTATATCGATTATTAAAATTATATGGTTTATAATAATATAATTAAGAATTAGTTTCTAGAGGATATGGGTAAAATAAATATTTAATAATTTATTTAGGATATGAAAAACTGTATATAATAACTATATTCCTTTTAGAATATAAAATATAAAAATAATAAAAATAATAAAAAAAAATTATATAAGTTAATAAATAAATATATTCATATAGTAAATAATATTAATACCTAATTAAAAAATTATAAAAATTTGAAAATATAAGTAATGTTTATAAATTATTTTTAAGGTATGATTTATTAAAGTTTAATAAGTTAGATTAAAGTTAAATTAAGTAGTTATTAGAGGAAATAAAAGTTATGCCTGGACATTAATAAAAATTCACTAAATTATTAGGGTATATTAAAGAAGTTAATTAAGATTTATTAGAAGATAGTGAGAGTTCTTAAAGTATATAATAATCGCCTTATGAGTAATTTTCAAATGGGTTATAAAGAAAATAGAAAAAAAATTAGTTAAATTAGTTTTAAAAACAATATTAAATGTAGAAATCTGCCGGAAGTGCTAATGGAGTAAAAAAATAAAAAAATAGTTTTTAATTTTAATAATAAAAGTATGAAATAAATTATAATTTTTTTAATATTTAGTAAAGAGTTTAAAGCAGTAAAAATTAATAATAATAGTAGATAAGATTACCTGGAGTTTCTATTAAATCTAATAGTTAACAAGGTGCTAGAAAATTGGCTCCTTATGGCTAGATGTTAAATCATTAAATGAATACAAGTTAGAATTCTAAAAATAAAAATAGCGCATAAAATTCATAAAAACCGATTAATTTTCAATAAAATTTATTAAAAAATTAAACTTAAAAAAATGAAATTTAAAGTGGATAGAAAAAGACTTATGACATCAAAACAATAAAATCATAAAGTGCTTAAAATAAATATAAAAAAATTGAAGAAATTGGCGGAGATTTTTTTGTAGAAAATGAGAATTAAATTTAAGAAATTTCTGATAATATTAAAAATATATTGGAACGATATCCTTAAGAAAATATTGAGTAGAATTGTAGCAATTTCAATTAAAAATAAGGCAATAAAATAATTTAAATGGAAAATAGTTAAAAAAAAAAGGAAATTAAAAATGTGCCAAATGCAAAGACAGTTTAGAAAAGAAATTCTTAAGGAAAGATTAATTAGGGTAATGTAAAGTTAGAGTCATTAAAATAAAATTAAATTTAAAGTTAAAATAAATAGTATAATAAAATAAATAGACTGGACAAAAATTTCATGATCGTTAAAAATAATGACCCACTTGAATAAAAAATAGACTACAAAGATTCTGAAAGTAACAGACATTTTATATATTTAAAATAAAAATATAGGAATATTAGTTTATTATAACATTATTTTGAATATTAAATTATAAATATCATTAAATTTATAAATATTTTTACCATATAAGAAATGAAAGAGCATATATCTGTAGCATTAAAGAGTTTAGAAAATTTAAACGATAGTGAAATTAAGACTCAAAATTCTACTGGGAATTAAGAACAAAGTTCAACGAACATATAAACAAATTAATCTTATAAATCTAATTCTATTAAAAGTTCTTAATAATCAGAAGAAATTTTAGAAAATAACAGCTAGCAAAGTTAAAAAGGCAAAATTAAACTAAATAAATCAAATATTTAATCTAATAATGATAATAAAAAGTAATAGTTTTACTAGCAGGCACTGGAAAAAGCATAAAAATAAGCCTAGTTATAAGCCGAATCTTTAAATTATAGAAAAAATAAAAAAAATACATAGTAAGAAAATTAATAACAAAAATAATAATAGTAAAATTAAGAAATGGATTAATAAATGCAGAAAAAGTTAGAAAATGAGAAAAGGCTAAAAGAACTTAAAGAAAAAGCTTAATAGAAATTAAAAAAGGAAAAAGAATAGGAGCCTTTAGAAAATAAGAAAAAAGTTTAATATAATACATATAAATAATAAGTTTAGTTTAATAAAAATAAAAATAATAATAGCGATAATAATAAAAATAATAATAATAAAAATTTAAATTAGTAATAAAAATAAGGAATTTCTAAAGATGATATAATAATTACTCATAAATATATAAATGGAGATGAATAAATGGTGGAAATAAAAGAAAATAGGATTTTAGATAATTTACATAAAAATATAGTGAAAACGAGTTCTTCGGATATTTTGAAAGCTACTTTGGAATATTAGAAAATTAAGGTATACTTAAAAATTAATTATAAATTATTTATTCTTATTTTTACATTTTATATTAAAAAAATTAGTCGATAATATTTTTACTATTATTTTTATAATTTTAATTTTAATTTATAAAAATAATAAAAATTTTATTGTATTTAGCAAATGTATATATCTTTCGATTCAGGGTAATTAACTTCAACTATTTTGAATTTAGACATCGAAGAGCTTTGTTACTGTTTAGGAAGAGCTGTTGTAAAGCATATAGAGTTTTCATTAAAATAATTTCATGGTATAAACTCATAAAAATATATAGAATTTATGAGAAAACAGGAGAGTTATATTCAAAAAATAAAATAGAATTAAAAATAAAAAAAATTAGAGAAAATAGAGGAAAATTAAAAGGAATAAGATTAAAATAAAGAAGAAGAAGAAGAAGAAGAAGATGATGAGGAAGAAAAATTAAGACAATAGATTTTAGAGAAATTTTAGTAAAATGGTAAAAATTAAGAGAAAAAGTAAAATTCAAAAATTCAAGTAAATAAGGAAAAATTAGAAAATTTAGAAAATTAAGAATAAAAAGAAAATTCGTATTTATAAGAATCTAATGAATAAGGGGAAAGTTCTGAGGATATGGACGATTTATTAGGTTTAAAAAATGAAAAAAAAGATAAATTTGATAGTAACGTAAAAGTTGAAAATAATTCTAAACATTAAGAAGATATATAAATGGAGTTAATGGGATATGGGGACGACGATGATTATGAAGATTTCAATGACTTTAAAATGGAAGAAATTATAGCTAAAGGGAGATAATTAGCTCAATAATAAATAAATGATTATAAATATTAATATATGTATAGGGATAATAGAGCTTTGTCCAGAATAACTGAAAGAAATGAATAATCTGAAATTTATGGACAAACTATTGCCGAGTCTAATGATAAGGATAAAAATTCCAAGTTGTTTAATTTTAGTAAAAAAATGGATAAAAATAGATAAAATGGATAAAAATAGGAAGAATAGGTAAATTAAAAGGAAATAAATAGATAAATATAAGAAAATTAAAGTAAATAGTTGGATCAAAATCAAGATAAGGATAAAAATTAGAATAATAATGATGATTAAGATTAAGATATTACAAGAGAAGATTTTGAACAGAGTAGGTCTTAATTGGAAGAAATTTTGAGAGAAAGTTAAATGATATGTAAAGAAGATTAAAGCGAGAAAAATATAGAAATAATTGATGAAAAATAAATTAATTTTAAAAAAGATAAAAATAATGATATTTAAGAATTAAATGATGATAATAGTTATGTGGAAAGCGAAGAGGAATAAAACAATGATTTAAAATAATAAAAAAAATATAATTCAGAATTTAAAAATTAAAATGATTTGAGTTAAGAAATATAAAGTGGAGGTAAATTTGTTTAAAAATAAATAACATTATATTTAATTGAAATATAAAAATGAAAAATGTTTTTATAAACTATTTAAGTTAATTATAGTTTATTTTAAATTAAAAGATAATTCTGAACTTTAAGATTCATAATAGAAAAATGAAAATTCAAATGATAAAGATGTTGATTAAAATTAAAATTTAGTCTAAAATAAAGATTAAGATTAAAATTTGGATAAAAATTCTGACCCTTTGGAATTTTCCTATGAAAGTAAATATGCAGTAGTAGAAATGAGTTACAAAGATGAAGAAGATTTTTTAAATAATTTTTTACTTTTTTAAAAAACTTTTGACGAACAGGAAAATGACCCTTTATTTAATGAAACTCCAACCCCTGACATAATTTCGAATTTCTGTAAAAATATATTAATTACCAGTAAAATGGAAAAAGAAGTACCAATTATATCATTAGTTTATATTGAGAGATTACTTTTAAATTCATAATTGGGAATAACAGGTAAAAAATGTTAGAAATATAAATTAAATAAATTTATCAAAAATTTTTAAAAATAAAGTAATTTAATATTTATTAAAGTCATTTTGTATTTATAAAATGATTATTGTAAATATTTTTAAAAAATTTATATTAAAAATTATATAATTTAAAAATAAAAAAAAATATAATTTAATAATTGTATTTTAATCATTTTTAATTGATAAATATAACTTTAAGGATTTAAAACATGTAAAAAATTACAAGCAAAATTTTTAGTGATAAAAATAAAATTATAATATTTATTTTTATATTATAATATTAATAAATAAAAATTATAATATAAATAATGATATAGATTTTATATATGTATATTTAAATAAATTTATTTTATTTTTAGGTAAAAATTGGAGGAAAATTATTTTTACAGCGATGGTTTTGGCTAGTAAAATTTGGGACGACGAAAGTTTTGAGTCTGATAATTTTGCTAAGGCATTTCCAGTTTATAAAACAAAGGAAATTAACGAAATGGAACGAATATTTTTACAATTTATAAAATATAGGTTATATGTTAATAGTTATGATTATGCTAAATATTACTTTATTATGAGATAGTTTGCAAATAAAGAAAAAAAATCTTTTCCTTTGAGGTCATTGGATTTGTAAACTATATTATTTTTGCAAAAATAGAGTAGTTAGGCTTAATCGTAGGTGGAATAAAAAATTTAAAAGGAATAGTATTTAAGCAGTTTAAATAAGAGTTTTTGAGTTAAAAAAAAAAAAAATATGTTAAAATAAAAAAATTAAATATAAAATTAATTATAGTTTATTATTTATTCAATATAAAAAAATGTATAATCATTAATAATATGTTATATCTTTTTTATTATATATTTTGTATAATAAAATTTATTTTAAAAGAAATTAACTTTTAATAAAAAAAAAATTATATATTTTTTTTTTTAATTTTTTGTGGGTTTTTATGTTATCGTATTAATTTTTAAGAATAAAAATGTGAAATAATTAAAAATTTTTGAAAAATTATGCAGTAAGTAAGAAATTAATTAATTTAAGAAGCTAAAAATTTAGGGAAATTATTTTAAAACTAAAATTATAAAACTTTAAATGAGGTTTTAGATGGAAGTTAAAAATTTCAAGCTTTAAATGAATTTTAAGAATCAAAGAAATTATTTTAAAATGACAAAATAAATGGATAATTATTTGGAATTATTGAAGAAAATGAGAAATATTTTTTTTAGTCAGGAATTGTTTCTTATGCTTAGGTGATGGAAGACCCTAATTAATAATTTTCTTTGGGCATATTTTTTATTCCTAAAAATTTTCATATGCCTATTCATGATCATCCAGGTAAATTTAAAATGAATATATGTTTTATTAAAAATAAAAATATTATTAATATTTGTTCTTTATTTGTTTGAGATTTGAATTTTATCAAAAAATTATAAAAATATTATAATAACTTATTTTTTAATAAAATTATTGTGCTAGTTATTTAAAATAATAATTTTATTTTAATAACTAAAACTTCAAAACCAAGTTTATATGTTAGACATTATAATAAAAAATTTTTTTTATGAAATCTAAAAATTAAAAAATATATTAAAATTTTTTTTTTTTTTTATAAATTAAATGTAATAGTAAATATATTATAAATTTATATTAAATATTTGTATTTATAGGAATGTACGTATTTTAGAAAGTTTTATTTGGAGAAGGAGAATCGGTTTAAATAAATTTAGATTCTAAGCCCAATATTATAAAGTAATTTTTGTATCCTATCAAATAATTATAAGGTGATTAAATAAAAAATGTGACTATTTAAAAAAAATGTTTAAAATAGAATGACTTTGAAGTTATAACGCCTGAAAAAAGTATATTATTATATTAAATATCATTAAATATCAATAAATTTAGATTATTTTTAGTTTTTTTAGAAATTTTTTTAAATTATTTTTTTATTCTTTAAGTATTTATAAGTTTTTTAAAATTTTAGAATTTAAAAAGATTAATTTAAAAAAATTTTTTTTATCATATATATTATATTTTTTTATATTTTATTTTAATACTAATGGCTTTATTTTATAATTAAAAAGAATCATTCCTTTAAATAAGTATTGATAAATACCTATAAAATATATTATAATTTGTTTTCAATTAAATTTTTAAAAATGTATACTTTATTTAGATTAATAACTTAAAAAATCAAATTAAAACCCAATATAATAATTATTATTTGGCATTTATTTTACTATTTTAGTTTTACAATATAAAAATTATTAGATGTTAAATATAATTAGAATAAATTTTATATAATAATCTAAATATAGGTAAAATTTATTTAGATCTATTAGAATTATTTTATTTTTTATTTTAAGTTAAATTTAGATAAAAATTTTATTTATATAATGTAAAAAATTCTTATTTTACTTTTTTTTTTTCATCATCAGCAAATTTTTTAGATATAAATCAACACTAATCTTATCAAATTTTATTAAAATAAATTTAATAATTAATTAATTAAATGCAATTTTTAGATAATATTCACGGATATAGAACTAGTGAAAAAAATTTTGCTTTTTTAGATTTTTTATTTCCACATTATGATTTTAAGTAAAGGTATTGTAATTTTTATAATATAATTGAAGAAAGTGAGAAGTAAAAAGAAAGTATTATATAAATAAAAGGTATGGATAATGATTATAGGACTAGAAGAGTTGAAATATAATGATAATTTTAGTTTATTTACATAATTAATTTTTTAAACAATTAACTTTTTGTTATTGTATATTATTATTTTTTAGCTCATTTAAAATTGTATATTATATAAATATGATAATATATTATTTTCCAATTTATTGTGTTGGAATAATTTTAAAATAAATAGTCGATTATTTTTTAGAATGTTGATGATTATATATGCATAAGTTATTAAATATAATAATTGAATTAATACAGATTTAATTTAAAAAACATAGCACGGTAAAATAATATTTTTTGTTGAATTAAATGAAGATAACTTAATAATTAAATAAAAAAAAATAAAAATAATAAATAATAAACAAAATAAAAAGTAGGAAATTAAAGATGGTTTTTTCTTGTTTTGGAACAAAGGATAAGTCTAAGTAGAAATAATATGAGGAATAGAGTTAAAATAAAAATAGAAATAAGAATTTTGGGTCAGGGAAAAACGGAGAAGAATTTACTGTTCCCTAATAAAATCCGATGAAACAGATTATAATAAGATAATAATAATAAATGAGAAGACTTTATGAATAAGTTTTAGACAACTCTTATATTTAGCATTCTTAATACGGAGATTAAAGTCAGAGATCCAATTTGAAAGAAATAAACTATAAATAAGAAAATAATTATAGTAATTATTAGGAAGAAAGGGGACTTTACTGGGAAGGAAATGATAAGATCCTTTTGGAATTGGAAGATTTTAGTGTGAAAGATTAATAGATTTTTTTTAGAGAAAAATAGGTTTTGAAATTTTGTGATGATAAGATTATGATATATAAAAAAAAAGAGTCAAAAAAACCTTATTTAACTATTCCTTTGAATAATTAAAAGATTTTTGAGGTTATTTATGGAAAAGAAATTTAATAAATTTAGAGTAATTTGTTTAAAATTGGCACTATTAGAGATATTAATATGTAAGATAAGAATTATAATAATGTGAAAGGTATTAGATTTGAAAGTGTTAAAATTGGGTAAAATTGTTCTGATTATGAGAAAATTAATAATATTGTATTTTTTACTGAGAATTAAATTGACTTTGCCAAGCTTGAATAGTTTGTTGAGGCTAGAATTTTTAGAAAAAATTTTCACAGAGATTTTAAATTGTTGTAGAAAATTGGGCAAGTAAAAAAAATTATAATTAATATTTATTTTATTAAAAAATATAAAAAAAATTAATATTTATTGAAAAGTAAAGATTTAGATAAATTTGTTTTTATATTAGATTTCTTTATATATTATTAAAATTAAAATAATAATTATTAAAATAAAATTACAGGGAGGATGTGCTAAAGTATACCAGGGATAAAATAGACAGAGCAAAAAGATTTTTGCTGTAAAAGTTTTTAAAAAATGGTTTTAAGACACTTCTAGAGAAAAAATGATTTAAATTTATGAGTAAAATTTATACGAGTTATAAATGATGTCTAATTTGAAGTCTGAAGAAAATAGTTAATATTGTTCTTAAATTTAGTATATTTATCAAGATCATGTGAATATTTACGTTATATTGGATTTGGTAAAAGGAGGAGATTTACAAAATTATTTGATAAAAAATGAAAAATTAGATAAAGGATCTTATGGTTATATGTTGAGAAGAAAAGATATTGCTACTATAATGAATAAATGTTTATAATGTTTAAAATATATTAATAGTCGAGGAATTATGCACAGGGATTTGAAGCCAGAGAATTTGTTGTTAAGAAATAAGAATGACATAAATTCTTTAATATTTGCAGGTATTTAAATTCATTATTTTTTAATTATTTAGTTTTTTTATATAAATTTATTATTGAATTTATATTTAATAAATTTTTTTTTATAATTATGTCTTAATGAATTTAATTTTAATAAAATTAATTTTTAAGATTTTGGGCTTAGCACAGAAATTAGACTAAATTAATATCAATCTGTAAAAGTAGGGACTCCAGGATATATCGCGCCTGAAATATATTTTAGTAAAAGAGCAGGAGATTATAACGAAAGGTGCGATATTTACAGTTTAGGAGTTATTTTTCACATATTATTAATTGGCGAATAACCTTTTTATAACAGTTAAACTTAAGACTCAACAGAAGTTATGTTTTAAAATGCTCTGAGTTCTATTGATTTTAATTAAAAAAGATACTCTCATTTAAAAGATAATGGTAATATAAAATAAAATAAATATAAAAATTTATATAAAAAATAAATAACAAAAATTTATTTAATAAAATAAATTAAAAAATGTTAATTATGTTTTTTAATTTAAGAAATAAGTTTATTGAAGTAGATGCTAGAAAAAAACTTTAAATATAGAATTAATGTGGATTTTGCCTTGCAGCATAAATATTTTGACGAATTTAAGGGTTGGTCTAAAGAAGAAAAGCAGGAAATAAAGTACATTGATACAAAAGAAATTAAATGTTCTAATAATTATACTTAATAGAATTCTACTGTAATTTAAAATAAATTAAGCTAAGAAGAATTAATTGATAACACACCACTGACTGAGAGCGAATAATTTGAGTAAAAAGAAGAAGATAAAGAAGATGAGAAAGAAGATGAATAATAATAATAGTAAGAATAAGAAAATAAAATGATAAAAAAAGAGTTTGTATAAGATTAAATTCGAAAAATGAATTATGTATAAATAAAAAATTAGGAAAAAATTAAGTTTGATTCGATTAGATCAATTGACTCTAATGATTTTAATAAGAGTTACAGGTCATATGAGACAGCGAGTCCTAAATATAATGATAGCGATTATTTTATAAAAAAAGAAAGTAGCAGCACTAAAGATAACATTATAAATAATGTTAGTTATAATTATAATATAAATAGTAAAAATAAATAAGATGAATATGAAAACTAAAAAGAAAACTAAAATGAAAATGAAAGCGAAAAAAAAGAGGATTTGAGCGAAAATAACAGTTTTTCATCTTACAAAGGAGTTAGAGCTTAAAAATTATAGAGATAATTAACTTAAGTTCCAAAGAAATATGATGATAATAATTTAGCCTATTCTTAGCATTTTAACGATATAAATGAGAAAATCGATTAAAGTGTTATTAGGACTAGATAGAGAAATAATACTTATGGAAATTTTAATTAATAAGATAAAGAATAAGATAAAGATAAAGATTATTTATAATACTAATATTAATAATATTAATATTAAGATTAAGGAATATAGAGAAAATAGAGAGAATTGTCATAGTTTAGCAAATACAGATTTGTTCCTAATAGTTCGTAATTTAAAGTTATAAACTAAAATACATCTTATTTATATTAAAGTCCTAATCATATTTCTGATTAGAAGGGTCTTAGGGTGAATAAAGTTTATTAAAAAAAGTTTTAGCTTTACTGAAAAAATAGAATATAAGAGTAAAGATAAGACATAAATTTCATTAATATAAGTTGATTTTTTTATTTATTTTATATAGTAACTATTATTATTATTTATTATTAACTAAAAATTTATATTATATTATGTAAGTTACAAAATAATATTGTTTTTTTGATAAAATTGGTAAGTTTATTTTATTTAAATACGGAATTTTTTTTTATTTTATTTTTTAATATAAATTTACAAATTTTATATTATTCTATATTTTTGAATCATCTAAAAACCTTAACGGAATTATCGTCGCCTAAAGTAGTTAACGACATGTTAGAAGAAGCTTACAAGTCTAAAATTTGGGCACTATGAGGTTAAAATTCTTGGATTTTATCAACTTTTTCTATTTTTAACTTGTACTCTTGATTGGATTTACTATAATGACTGTAGATTTTTTTAAATCTGACAGTTCCAGAGCCGTCTCCCAAAATTAACTTACCACCACCAAGATAAATTAATTTTAAAATCGCTTTTTGTTCGTTAGTAAATTCTTAATACTCTTGTTGTTGTTATTGTTATTGTGATGACAGGGTTTCTGATTCTTGTTTTTGTAAATGTTGTTTTTCTAGCATTTAGGAAAGCGAGAGTTTTTCTTATTTTTCTTATTTTTCTTATTTTTCGGATTTTTCACCGTTTTATTTTTAGTCTTATTTTTCGTTTTATTTTTCGACTTTTTTTACATTGAAATCGTCCAGGGTTTACTGGGAAAGTAGTTTTAGATGATATTAGGTTTTACTAGTTTTTTCGTCTTTTTTAGGACTTTATGAATCGAATTTGTAGGCCAATAAAACACCTTCAGAGCAACCAACTATTATAAATTAATAATAATTTATAGTTTCTAAAGATAGAATGGAGTGGTCAATGTAAAATTCGGAGACAATTGGAGCTTTTTGATTTAATTTATAAACGTGTAAATACTCGGTTTATCCGACAACAAAGGCAATATTATCCAAATTTACTTGATTTTGTTCAATATTTTAAACTAAGTTAAATTTTGATAAACAATTTTCTTTAATAATATTATTTTCCTCGTTTTGAATACAGTCATATTCCATTATTTTTTCTAATTTATCGTTTTTTAATTTGATTTGGACGATTTTATTATCCTAGGAAGTGACAATTAATAAAGTAAAAGGAATTAAAACGTCTTAACTAGGATCGTATTCGATTTCGATGCCGTCGTTTTAATTTTGTGAAATTTGAGGGATATTTTGTTTTTCATTTTATTTTTCTTCGTCGTCTTCAAGAATGACTATATTTTCATTTTCATTTTGCGAAGATTTTTCTTCGTCCATTTTTTGTTCGGTTTCTTTATTTTAGTTTTCATTTTAATTTTAATTTTAATTTTCAATTTGGTTTTAATTTTCACTTTCACTTTATAATTTTTTTTTTTCTTCTTATTGGGATTTTAGAAGAGACTCTTCGCCGGAAAAAACGTTTAAAAAATTAAGAATTGGTTTGTTTCCAATTTTGAGGAATTAGATTTCTCTGTTTACGTGTTGGAAATTGAAAAGACCGATTTCGCCATTTTCATTTCCGATAATTAGCTGATTTTGACCTAAAGGGAGAATTGATGTGATGATACTGTCAAATTATTTTTTGAAAAGATTTTTTTTTTAAATGTAATCAATTCCGTTAAGAGTTTTACAAGACTCTGCGTAAAAAAGAATATTTCCTTCTATAGAGTGAGTGAAAGCGGTAAATTTAATGTCATTTTTTCTTTTCAAAATAAGTTTCGGAGTTTTTTTGAATTCTTAGACCCTGAAATTTTGATCAAAATTTTCTTTGATAATAGAGAAATTTTATTTTAATAATTTAACTTCATCTTTGAAGTGTTTGGAAATTGAATTTTCCATTCCACGGACCTGATTAATTAACTCTTTATAGGCTAAATCGCACTGCTGTTCTTAGATTTCAGGTTCGGGGTCTGAAGGATTTCTAGGGTCTAATTTTTGTTTTTAAATGGGTTGGGGTTGACCATGGTTTTGAGTTTTAGAGGTATTTTCAGATAAGATATGTTTTTCAACTATGTTATTTAAGACTTGGTCTTAAAGGTCTTTTTCTAAAATATAGTGGATATCGTTGTTACCTTGTAAATAGTGTTTGGGATGGGTTTTGTTTAAAAATATGGTTTTAACCTTTTCCTACATGATTTTTTTCATTTTGTATGAGTAATCTTCTTGGATTTTTTTTACTTCTTTTAGACTGTCTTTTATTTCATCTAGCATTTTTCCTTCCCTGTTTTTTGTTTTTTTTTTAATGTAAATTTTAAAATAAAGAAAGAAAAATAGGTAAGAAAGGAAAATAAAAATAAAATTTTGTCGAAGATATTTAATTTTATTTAGATATTATAATATAATGATAACTTAAGCAAAAATAATGGAGAACGAGAATAATTTTATATTAGTATTCCTTTATTTTCTTTATTTGTTAAAAAAATTACTTTTTTGAATTATAAATTTTATTTTTTGATTAATGATGTACTGATAAGGATGCGGTATAAATAAAATTTAAAACTAAATTATTATTTATTTTTATAATATTTAGAAATCCACAAAAAAATAATTACATTTTAGAGTTATACTATTATTCTTTCGAGGGTTGAGCATTATACTCTAATTTAATAATTTTATTAATTTCTTCTATTTCTTTATTTTTGTGACCAAAATGAGGCCCATTTTCTTTTATAATGCATTAAGGACAACTGATTCTGGAATTAGCTTAGCAAGATTTTTCGATGCAAAAATATGTGTATTTTTTATCGTGTTATTTACAATGCTTTTTATTATTGCTATTGGTAGAAGACATATATTTATAAAAATTTTTTATCGCTATTTATAGAATTTATTTTATTGTTTAAACTTATTATATTTATTTATTTTTTTATTTTAATTTTATAATATTCAATTTTTCATCAAATAAATAAAATAAATTATTTCGATTATTTAATATTAAAAAAGATAGTATCTTAGATGTGTTTTTGAAAATAGTTTGATTATATTATTTCTAATAACTTCATATATAGCAAATATATGAATTTAGCAAATTTAAAGTTATACTAATAAGGTTAATATTTTATTAATAATATTATAAAAAATTATTATTTATAAATAAATCTATTTAATTATATTTTTATTTTTAAATTGATACTCATTGTAAAACTTAATCCATAGTTTATTGAATGTTTTTTCTCTAATTTTAATAAAATTCACTTAAAACTTCATTTTATTCATCATATTTTGTAATAAAATTATGCTATAATGCTTAATCAACTGTAAGTCTTTTTTCTGGCTTTTTTTGACACATTTATTATATAAAATTTTTAGCTTCTTCACTGAACACGGAATTATCAAATTTGAATTCCTCCTATAAATATTTGATTTTATATAAAAAAGGTTAAAAATATATTTATATATATATAAGATTTTATTTTTGATATAAAAATTATTAACCTAAAAGCATAATTATTAATTTAAAATAAAAATAAATAATAATAATAATTTGCGTATACATGTCTGATAGCCTTATAAACTTCATCTTCATCTTTGATATGATAAAAAGGACTTTTTCCGAATAGAAATTCATAAGTCAGAATTCCAACGGCCCAAATATCTATAGCTTTTCCATAAACTTAATTTTTAGCCATTTCAGGAGATAAATAGTCTAAAGTTCCACATCGAGTTGTTTCTTATTGTTTTGGGGAGTGTACAGCGCATCCAAAATCGCACAATTTAACTATGTCCTATTTTTTAATTTTTAAATATATATACAACATTAAATTAATATTAATTTTTAATTAAAATTTATAGTTATAGTTAAAAAATTTAATTTAATTTATTATAAAATTATTATATTTAGGTAGTTATTTATTTTATTTATAAAATTTTTTAATTTATTTAGTTAAATTACCCCGTAAATTAAAAGATTTTCAGGCTTTATGTCTCTATGAATTATACAATTTTTATGCAATACTTGAAGAGCAAGCAGTATTTATTTAATAATTTTTGAACAATAACTTTCAGCAAACCTTTATTTATTTTTAAAAAAATAAAGAAAATTGTATTTATATTATTAAAATTATCATTTTTATGATAAATAAATATAAATTTATATAATATATCATTTATTTATTTACCTTCTATTATTAAATTATTTTAATTATTCAAATAAATTCCCTCCATCTGCATACTCCTATACCAGATAAACATTGTCAAAATCTGAGAATACACCCATTAATTTTGCAATATTAGGGTGATTTAAGAACATTTATAGTTTTATTTCTTACAAAAGCATATCTTCTATATCATAATTAAATATAAGAGTTTTTTTAATAACTTTTATGGCTACCAATAAATTTGTTAGGTTATGTCTAGTAATAATGAAAAAAGATGTAAAAATAAGTTAAAATAGATAAAAACCCACAATAAAATTAACAATTAATTTTTAAAAATAATTAATGGTTATTAATAAAATATTTAAAAATTGAAAAATTACATGGCTAGATACACATTAGCAAACTGGCCTCTACCGATTTATTATAATATAGTGAAATCATCAATATTCATATCAACTAATTTTTCTTAATTATTACTTATATTTGATATTTTTTGGTCTTATAGTTAATTTTTTTGTTCTTATTGTAAATTTTTTTGTTCTTACATTTAATTTTATTCATTTTTTTGTTGTTCTTGTTATGAGGTATCTTATTTTTATATTTTGGGAGTTTATGAAGATTTTTCAGATTATTTATTACTAGATGGAGTTTTTTAAACCTTTTCTTTTTCTTTTTCCATTTGTTATTCATTTTATTTTTAGTTATTTTGTACAGATTAAGAAAAATTTCTTTCTGTAATGTAATCGTTTAAGGTGAGATCAATTCTGCATGTAGGATCTTATTAATAAAAACAAATATTTTTAATTAGGTGTAATTGCGATAATTTTTATTAAATAATAAATGATTATAATATATATATATTAATTTATTTATTTATTTACTTGATCTTTCTGTGATTTTTCCAGGGTTTTTAGTTTTGGATTGAGGAGTTTTTAAAGAGTTAGTAAATGAATTATTTGCCTAATTATCTAATTTTATTTTAGGGATGTGATTGGTACTATTTATTTTTTTTAAAGGACTATAGATTGTCTTAGAACTTTATTTTGAAAGTGATTATTTATTTAAGTTTTTATTTGAATCCAAATTATTAAGAGATTTTTACTTTTTTTAAGTACAATTTTAAGATTATTATTTTTACTATATTTTACTTTACTTTGATAATTAGTAATTTTAATCCTATTTAGTTTATTAAATAGATAATTACGATTGTTTTTATAATTATTATTGTTGTTCTAATATTTATTCGATTTTTTTATCATTAGACTAATTTTTTTAAAGTTAACTTGGAACAATAATTTCTTATAAATCTATAAACCCTTATTTGACAATTTATTATTTCTATTCACTTTTAATAGTTAAATTATTAGGGTCTATAAAATTTTATTCTTAAATTTCTACTTCTTCCTGAGTATTTAGAGTTTATTGTTATATAAATTTTGAAGGCTCATTTTTTAGATTTTGGCTAAATTTTTATTAAATTTCTGTTTTATTTTAAGAATCATTAAGAATATTATTATTTTAGATTTAAGCTTATGTTTTATTTTTTTTGAAAGGATTCTAAGTGTTTTTATTTTAAAGTTCCTAAATAATGCTACTTATTTCTTGATCTTTACTTTAATTTTCCATTTATTACTATTATTATTATTTTTACTACTACTATTATTGTTTATTCTATAGATTGTCATTTAAGTTATTATTTTCATATAAATGTGGTTTTTAAGCCTTAGCTTCTTTAATAATTTGACTCACTGTTAAAGGTTTTTTATCTTTTTCATTTTTTTCTGAAACATCAGTTTAATTAGTTATTTATTTTTCTTATATTTAAGAGGGTTATATAGTTTAATTTTTATTAAGAACATTACTATTATTTTGTTTGCTTTCTAGGTTATTTTAATTTTAATCTACTTTATCATTATTAATATTATTATTATTTAAATATTTATCAATTAATGAATTGCTTTTAATTTAAGTATTTTAATCTATTTCATTATTTGATTTTAATTTTTTTGGATCTTACTCATTATTATTATATTTATTTGTTATATTTTCTTATATTTCTTCTCTTTAATTGTGTATTTTGTCATATTAATTTACGTCTAAAATTTATTTTTATAGATATTATTAGGATTGTGTATGAACTTTTTATTATTAATTTTTGTTTTAATTTATATTTTCCAAATTTTAATTAATGTTATTTTAATTTATTGTATTTTTAGGAGTAATTTGATTGGTAAAATTACTAGAAATTTGGCTATTTTCTCTTGATATTTTTTTTTAATATTTTGGGTTTAGGTTTGGGATTTAAATGTCAGAATTTTTTTTTTGTAAATATTTTTATGTTATTTAAGCAACCTGCATTTTTTGGTCTTCTATGTGAGTATTTTTTATTTTATCGTCATTATTATTATTAGAAAAACTATTTGAATCAGAATTCTTATTCAATTAAGTATCAAAAGTTGTGCTAAATTTATTAAAGTCATTTTAATTTTATGTTATATTTAAAGAAGTTGTCGGATTTATAAAAGTGGTACTATAGTGTTTATTTTTCAAGAAATTACTATTATTTTATTCAATTATTTTTTAATTTTCGGAAATTGACGTATTTTATAAATTTTACGAGTAGTTTTAGATATAATTGGAACTATTTTTATTATTATACTAATTTTTTATAGTTTATTCTTTTTGATTTTTAGATAAAATATAATAATTTTCGCTATTATCAGATCTGGAATTGGAAATAGAATTTTGAGAAACATTTTAAGAAAAACTTGAATTTGAGTGGTTTTCATTCTATGAGTATTATTATTATTTTAAATTTTATAAACTGTAATTATTTAGACTTCTATGAGAATTTCGATCATAATTACTTGTTTGGCTGCTTAACTATATTTTTTAAATAGGTATAGCAAATTTTTGGAATTTTTGACTTTCTTAATATGTGTTAAGATTATTATTAATAGTATTATTATTTATTTAATTACTATTATTATAATTTTAATAATTATCATCCTTGTTTTTATTAAAATAATTTTATTTTAGAAAATTTTAATCTTAATTAGTGGATGAAATTTGAGAATTTTAATCATTAGAGTGAATATGTGAACTATCAAAGTTTTTATTTAAATTTTTATTGGTTTCATCGTATTGTTAATGGGAATATTTTTGAGATTCTTTTTAATTATTGCTGCTTAAGTTTTGGATTTTAGAAAAATCAATTGAAATAGCAGGATAATTTTTAATATTTTAAAGGTTTTAGTGGTTTTTTTCACCTGAATTTAAAATAATTTTTTTCTTTTTATTACTTAAATTAGTGTGTAATTTATAATATGGGTTAGTTTAATCATAAAAATTCTTTTTTTATTTATCATCATCTAAAACACTTATATTATTAATGTTATTGTAATTTTTGAATTTTTATGTATTTAAACTTTTATCTTTATTTTCATTAATATTATCGGTTTTATCTTAGTTTAAATCTTTATAAAATCCAAAATTATAACTTTTTGAATATGATTCTTATTTTTTAGGGTAAAGTTAATTATATTGAGAATATTATTTAGTTTCTGGTTGTTCATCAGATTATTTTTAAAGGAAACTATATAATTAAATTTTAAAAAAATTAATCGAGAAATATATATTTATTATTCATTTTAGATATATAATATGGTTTAAAAAAAAAAAAATTTTTTATATAATTTACCTCAATGAATGTTTCGGTGAAGTTTGATGACTAAAATTAACTTTATGTTCATTATTTAAATTTTCATCAAACATTTAATTTTGGGATTAATTATGCTAAATTTTTATATTTTAAGGAACTTATAAATTTTTATTATGGGTAGATAATTAATTATTTATATTATAATTTTTAAACTTATATGGTTTTTGGGTTTTTGGGCTTTATTATTCAATTTTTTAAATATTTTCAATTTTATCTTCTGTTTTTTTTTAATATTATGGGGTTTTTTAAATATTTTATTCGTCCTTATAAGAATTTTGTGTTTAATCTTGATATTAAGTTATGCTTTAGGTTTGTCTTATGTTTTGTAGATTTTCTTGGTTTTTTCTATTGCTATTTTATTTTTAAAGTAGAATTTATTCATAGCTGTTTTTTTTGTTTTTTTTTGGAGACTAATAATCTTCATACGATAACCTATCTACCGAATTAGGTCGAGCTTAATTTTTATGCTAAGAATTTCTTAGTTTAATCTTTTCCAAGTATTTTGAATCTAAAATTTTTTCATCATCTAAATTTTTTTACATTATGTTTGAAATTTGAATATTACTATTTATATTATCTGCATTTTTATTATAATTTGTGAAAAAAGTGTTTTACTTTATATTTTCTATACTATTATTTTATATAGGGTTTTCATACCTAGACTAGGTAGGAGGTTTCAATGGAGTATATGAATTTTTTTAATTATAGGTAAAATTATTATTGTTTGAATATAATGTGTTATTTTTGGAAAACTAAATTAATGAAATATCGAAGTTATTATTTATATTATTTGCTTTTTATTATTCTACATTTTTGGCTTTATTAATTTGTTAAGCATCATTTTTTTAAGTACTAACTATCATATGACTGGCATATGGATTTATTTCAGTATATTAATTTATGTAATTTTGCTAATTTTTATCGTTGTTCTTTAAAGATGACCCCCTTTTTTGTGAAGATTTTTAGTTTGAAGATATAACATACTTATTATTTATTTAATTTAATTTTTCCTAATGTTTGATTTATGATTCAGCTATTTCTAAATTTTTTAATAACGTTATAAATATCATTTATAAAATTAATTAATAATTACATATATTAACATTTATAAAAATTTAATTTTTTATATCCGAATTAAATATATTTACGTTAAATATTTTTATTGGTTGATAGTAGTTTGTTCTAGTAATAATTATTGTTATTACTTTAATTTTATTAGTTATTGCCATATATTTCTTTATTACTATTATTCTAGTTTAAGTATATTTTACTATAATTTATATTATTTGAATTATTATTATTATTTGTATTGCTACCAGAAATGTTATGACTTTAGTTCTACTAAATTTTTAAGGGAGAATCATTATATTTTAATTAATAATTATTATCATTATAATTATTTTTAAAGTTGAAATTACTATAATGACTTTTATTATATCCAGTCACGTTTTCACTATACCTTTTGTTTAATATGTTCATATTATCCATAGAAATATAACTGGGTTTATATTTATTTTAATTTTTATTATTATCTAGGTATTAAAGGTAATATTAAGATTAAGGTTATTCCTAAAAAAATTGAATGTAAATTATTTATAGTATTAATAAGAAAATATTTAAGTTTTTATATAATACTATAATTGGAATATATATAATATAGTAAAGTAATTTATTTTACCGTGACAGATTGATTATTGTTTTTTTAATTTATTTAATTTTCATTCGATATACTTTAAATTTTGAAACTTTTGGTTTCATTATTGGAATTATTATAATTTTTTAAATATTTATTTAAAATTGGACTTAAATTTGTACTAGGTGTGCTTTTCTGAATATAATTATTTTCCATTTAAAATTTGGTATTATTTGTTTAGAATTTTTATTCTTTATAAGTAATTTTTTTATATTTTTTTATTTTTTAATGTGATTTTAAATTTTAAGTTATTTCGAAGATTAATAGTTGAATAAGTGAAATTATTTGATTTTTTGATCAAATTAGTGAATTTTAATTATTCATCTATTGTTTGAAAATTAAATAAATAACCTAATTAACAATTACAAATCCCGTATTTAGCAATGAAAAATTGAGTTATATATTCTAGAAAATTAAAATTTTTATTTATTTAGCGATAATAAATTTCTATAGTATATCTATATCAAATTATTTTTATTCACAAGTAAGTGATAGATTATTAAAACTTTTATTTATAGAAAAAATTTTAGATAATTTAATAATGATTCCTTATATTATAATTTTGTTTTTTAGATAAAAAATTTTTGATTTTTTAAAAATATTAGTAAATATTTTTTACAAAATTATTAATTTATTTTTATTAGTTAGAACAAAAAAACATAAATAGTTGATCAAAAAAAAAAAAAAAATTAAAAAAAAGATATTTTTTGTAATAAAATAAAAATAAATAACTTTGAAAAGAATGAATTTAGAAAAAAAAATAGAAAAATTAAAAGAAGAAGAATAGCCGGAAGATGATATATTCGAAAGATATTCAGAAGCAGAAGATTTAGAAGATTATAAAATTGATGGGTACCACCCTGTTACATTGGGGGAATCTTTCAATTCAGGCAAATACAAAGTTATTCAAAAATTGGGAGTAAATTCAAAAATTTGAAATTTATTATGCATGATATATATAAACATTAAAAATTTTTGGGAAAATTATAAAAAAACACACATTTTTCATTATAAATATCTAATTTATAATTTGTGTCAGTAGTTTTATTTTACTAATAATTAAATATTTATTATATAATTGTTTAAATATTTTAAAAAATTAAAAAAATAAAGATTATTTATTTGAAATTTAAAATTAGTGGGGTCATTTTTCGACTGTTTGGTTGGTTTTAAATAAAGATGATGGTAAATATTATGCTTTGAAAATTTAAAAAAGTAAAGAAAATTATTAGGAAGCGGCAGAAGATGAATTAGATTTATTATCAGATATTAAAAAATATAGAGAAGATGAAAAAATTTGGGTAAATATTAATAATCTTAATTTAATAGTTTTAAATTTATTTATATTATACAAAAATAATATAATATGCGAAATTAAATAACTTTGTATTTAAATAAAGAAGAAATATATCGAAGAATTTAATGACATTGATCCTGAATAGGAAATTTTTAAAAAAGAAGTTGGAAAAGACGATTTTTTACATAAAATTTATATTGAAAATAAGTAAAAAAGTATTTAACTTTAAGAAAGAAAGGATTTCAAAATTTCAACTAAAGAAAATTACTGTATTTAATTAACTGATAATTTTGTTCACCATGGTATAAATGGAAAACATTATTGTTCCGTTTTCGAATTAGCTGGACCTACTTTGCTAGATTTAATTAATCATTTTCATGATAGGTAATTATATAATTATTAAAGGATATTATAATTATATTTTTACTATTTTTATATATATATATTTATATAAAATATATGATAATTTTAAAAGAGACGAATTTATGGATTTATGGTTGGTCAAATTAATTACAAGATAAATATTAACTGGAATGGTATATATGCACGGAGTATGTAATATTATCCACACTGATATAAAACCTGAAAATATAATGATTTAATTTTCTGAAGATAACAAGGACTAGTTTATTTAATAGTAATTAAATTATACTATTATTTATTGAATAAAATATTTTTAATTATTTTGAAAGATTGAGTAAGTATGAGAAGTAACCCGTATCAATGAAAATATTACAATTATTGACCTAGAACAATTCGGCTAAAAATAAGAAAAAATATGATAAAAAGAAGAAGAAGAAAGCCGCTGCAAAAGCAGCTGACAATTAATAAGACGGAGAAGAGGGCGAAGAGAAAGAAAAAGATGAAAAAAATGGGGAATAAGAAAAAGAAAATGAATAAAAATAATAGGACTAAAAATTAGACGAATAAAAAAATGAAAACAGACAGGGGAAAAATGAAATTATTGAAGATGATGAAGATGATTAAGAAGATAGAAATTCAGAGAGAGAGAAAAAAACTCATCATGAGCATTAAAAATCTTAATAATAAAAAAGAAAACTTTCAAAATAAGAAAATGGTTTGGAAAATTAAAAAGAAGAAAAGAAAGAATAATTAGAGAAAAATGGCGAAAAAGAAGAAGAAAAAAAAGAAAAGGAAAATAAAGATGGTAATGGAAGTGAAAGTGACAGCTAAGATGGAAGTTGGAGCTCTGAAGGGAGTGACAGCGATTTATATACTTTGAACTGGAAAAATAATATTAAAATTCCTTTGGATAAAAATTTGAAAATAAAAATTGGTAAATAAAAATAATAATTTAAAATATTTTTATTTAATTTATATTTATTTTTAGTTGATTTTGGAAACGCTTGTTGGGGTAACGAACATTTTACAGATAGAATACAAACTAGAGAATATAGGTCTCCAGAAGCCATTATTTAAGGTGAATATGAACATAATACTGATATTTGGAGTTTAGCTTGCATGGTATCTAGATATAAATAATTTATATAAAATATGTAAATTTTTTTAGTAATTAAGTTAAAGTAATGATTATTTTAAAAAAAGGTTTTTGAGTTGATTACAAATATTTATTTATTTAAACCAAAAAAAACTGATGAGTATAAAAAGAGTGACCATCACTTGTGTATGATTTAAGAAACTATTGGAAAATTCCCTAAATAATTTGCTTTATCTGGTAAAAAATCTAGAAATTATTTCAATAAATAAGGTCAATTGTTAAGAATTAAAGATGTTGAAGAGTTAATTGACCCAATTCATAAAATATTACACGAAGATTTTGAATTAGATTTAGAAGAATCTAAGAAAATCGAAGAATTTTTATTGCCTATGTTAGAAATAGATCCCAAAAAAAGAATAAATGCAAAATAAGCTTTAGAACATCCTTGGCTTTGGGAGTGATTATGCTTAAGCATTTAATTTATTTAAAAAAAGAAAAATAATTTTTATTATATATTATAAATATACAAATTACAAAAAAATAATAATAGAATTGACAGAAAGAAACTTAAATACCTGTATAAAAATATTTTTTATATATGAAGCTGTTTTTACGATAATTTATGGATTAAAATTTATTATGTTTGTAGTAAATTAATATATAAAACCTACTAAAATTAAGATGATTGAATATAAAATTGGAATGAACTATTTATTATTTTAATTTGTAAACTTTTATTATATTTTCAAAAATATATATTTATTCAATATATAAGGTTTTATAATAAATAGTATAGACGAATTATGATAATATTTAAAATATCTTATTTTATAAATATATTAAGTTTTCCTTAATACAGTGCAAAAAAACACTATTATTATAAAAACAGTTTTTTATGTATTATGTAATTTATTATGATTGTTATAATATTTATAAAATTAATTAAAAATTTATTCTAATCTTTCAAAAAAGTAACAAAAAGCAAAAAAAAAAAAATTATTATATAATAAATATTCTAATTTTACAATATGATCAGAGATAAGTTAAAAATTGCAAAGGAAAGATAGAGTAAAATTAGATTAAAATAATAAAATGCACTTTTATTTTTTTTTGTTTGAATTTTTTTTAGTATTTTTTTCTTTTTATTTTTATTATTAAAATATTATTTTTATCTATCTATTTTAGAATCATAAAAGTAAGTTTAATAGTAAGAAACAGTGTATTAAACAATTTAATTGCAGAAAAATTAAAGTGATAAAAATAAAGTAGGTGCTAATTTAGCGTTTTTATAAAATCCTTTACAGATTAAAAAGCCTAGTATAAGTTAATATAAAGAATTAGAAAGTTTGGATAAAAACAAAAATAAGGGTAAAATTTAAGGTATTTAAAGTGAAAAAACTTAAAATAATAAGTTGTAGTAATTATAAAGTTAGTAAAATAAATAAGAAGGATAATTAGAAAATTAAAAAGAATTAAATTAAGTAAATAAATTGCAGAAAAAATAAGAATTAAATTCTGATAATGTTAACGAAAAAGATGAAACATAATTATAGGAAAAGGACGATTTTTTAGATGATGAACATTCGTTTAATTTATAAAATGAAGAAGAACATGAATATTAATAATTTAAATAGTATAATGAAAGTTACACCTAAATTTTACAAGAGTTATAAAAGTATTAAGATCAGAATTCAAAAGAAAATTAAAAGTATATAATATAATTTAAATATAATTTTATATTTTTTATAATTAAATTTATTTAATATATAAAAATTTTGGTGCTAATTTTTAAATTAAAATTAAGTGAAAAAAATATTAGAGAATTGGTTAATAGGATAGTTTTATTATGCAACGACTATGAAAATTTAACAATTAACAATTAAGAATCATTTTACATTGATACTTTATTACAAGGATTGGTTCACATTATGTTAGCAAGTAAAAACTTAAGAATAAAGAGTAGGATTATAAAACAGGGACTAAGTATAAGTTAAAAAATAGGGATATAATATTTTTTGGTCGACAGATTAGAATAGGCATAAATTTTATAAAATTAATAATAAAAATAATAATAAAAAGATAAGGAAAGTGAAAAAAATGACGAAAATGAGGAAAATTGGTAAAAAATCTAAAAAATTTAAAGCAATATAAATATGGGACCTTTTTAGATTTTGAGTGAAAATAATAAGTAGTTTTTGTTAGAATAGGGGGAATTATTTGAGTGTTTATTATTTTTAATTAAAGAAGGAATTTAGCTTGTTTAAAAAAGTCTTTAAAAGACAAAGGAAAAGCAGTCAAATTATGAGCAAATTGAGGAATTATTAGTGATTTTTAGAGAAGATAAGGTAATTTTTGGGTACTTGAAAGTTTTGGAAGGGTATTTGAGGCTTAAAAGAAAAAGTGTTATTGATTTAGAAGATTTGGGGGTTTTGAAGAGGGAAATTGAGTTGTTTAGTGAAATTTTTGAGTTTTTTTCACTTTTGGGCGGGAATAAGTAGCTTAGGAAATTGTTAGTGTTTTAGAAGGGTTTGGAGGTTTTTAAAGAGTTTTTGGTGGTGTATGATTTTGAATAGTTAAAAAAAGAGGGAATTTAAAGTGAGAAGTAAAAAGAGTTGGAAGTTTTGGAGTAGGATTATTTGGATTTGTAGATTTAGATTTCGGGGCTGTTTAGGAATTTAATTATTGATATAAGTGAAAATGTGGAAATGTTTAAAAAAAGTGGGTGTTTATTGAAAATTAGTGAGTGTATTGAAAAGTATTATGATAATGTTGAGATTGTTAAAAACTCAATTAGAAGCTTGACAAAAGTTAGTTTGGAAGAAACTTTGGCTAGATAAATTTATTAAAATTCTAATTTTGTTGATAAAATTATAGGGTTTTTAACAACATACTAGCCTAATTTGTATATCATACTAAGAGTTGTATTTATTTTAGAAAATTTAATTAATGTGTTAGATGATTTTCCTATGATTTTATATTTTTAATTTAAAATTTTTGGGGATTTAATTGAATGTGGCTAATATTACGTATATAACTTAGAATTTGAAGGAACTGAGAAAGATAATAAAGATGGTGAAAATTAAATTACATAAAGTTAACTGATGTAGCAAACATTTTCTAACTTTAATCCTTAGAAATAATTTCATTTAAAGTAAAACTTTTTTTTTTTAAATTAACAATAATAAAATTTTAGAAAATTAATTAAGTTTATAATTATAAAATGAAATTTAATATGTTGTTTTTTAAAAAGGGATAAAGAAAATATAGAGGTTATAGTAAAAACATTTAAAATATTGAGTAAATTTTTCGAGAAAGACATAATTTGTGCGAATGTATTTTAACATGAATAAAAAAATTTAAATAAATTATTAAGCTTAGCTTATTACATGTTAGACAATTCAGTTTAATTTATGTTAACAGATAGTCTTATTGAATAAATTTTATATACTATTGTGTAAATATCTAGTATACCAGTATTTTAAAAATTTATAAAAGAAAATTGCATACATTTTAAAATACTAGATTAAATTTTAAATTATTGCGAAAATGATAAAATTATGATATATGGGCTTAAGATATTTATAAATTTAATAAGTTAGGATCCTTAAATTAGGTAAATTAACATCATAAATTATATTATTGTTATATAAATATATTTACTTTTAGGATGTAGTTGACAGATGATGATTTAGATAATATGATTAATATTGTTTCTTAAAATGAAAAAGTAATTCAAAATATTTATAACATATAAGATGTTATTTATTATTTTATTTTATTAATACTTAATTATTTTTTAGGAATAAAAGTAGAACTAATATAACCAATAAATTCTTCAGATTTTAAAAATAATATAAGAAAAATATCCAGAATAATATAACGAAACGGAAATGCTTTAAGGATAAGATTAAAGTTTTTAACCAGATAAGAAAGAATAAGAAAATTAAAAGAATTTTTTAATTATAAATAATTAAATTTAAAATGAATCAAATAATACAACATAATCAACATTTTATTCCAGCTAAGATAATAATAAAGATTAATATATTTGTAAAATCGAAGGTAATAGATATTATTATAAGTAAATTTTTATGTTAAAAATTAATAAAACTATTTATTAATTTTATTGGTTTAAAAATTTAAATTTATGTACAGATTGCGGAAGAAAATTTTAAAATAAAGAAGATTTTTAAAAACATTAAGTTAGAAGACACTAATTAAAATGATCATTTAGGTTTGAATTTATAATAATTTCAATATTTTTAATTTAATACTTACTTATAGATATAATATTAATAATATATATAATATTTTAAGAAAAATTTATAAAATCCTTTATCTCTCTTTAATCCTAAAATGATTTGACAAATATTTTAAATTATTTAATAAAAAACTAACTTTATTTTAAAATAAATGGCTTTTTTAATTTAGGTACATAATATTTTATATAATATAATTAATTGTATAAAAATATTAAAAATACAATTTTAGTATAAAATTTTATTTATAAAGTGTATATTTTTAAGATAAGATTATTCAACAAAAACATCTTTTGTGGACAATATTTTCCCCTTCATTTTAATATTCTGATCTTTTAATGAACATTTCTTAGAAAGAGGGTAATGAACTTAATATGCTTCCTCCCATCCAAACATTATATTTTCTTTCAGGTGGATCTATTTTTTTAATAAAAATTTTAAATATAATTCATAATATGCTTTAATTTTCATTATAATATGATTATTTTTATAGAATAATTAAAAAAAATGAAATTTAGAAAAACTTTAATATTATCTAAAATTGAATATATTTATACATATATTTATAAATATATAAATAAATATACCTTTAACATCGATAAGCATAGTTGAAGGAGCCAAAGCGGCAACTTCTTTTTTAAGTCTATCTTTTAATCCTTTAAACATAGTGGTTCCACCAGCTAAAACTATATTCCCGTATAAATCTTTTCTTATATCAACTTCGCATTTCATTATAGATTAGAAAGTAGATTCATGAATACCTTAATAATCTTTGCCCAATTTTAAAGGAGTGAAAAGAGCTTCAGGGCACTTAAATAATTCAGTTCCCATATAAATTTTATTTCCATCTAATTTGAAATGTAAAAAAATGGTTTTAAATAAATAATAAAAATGTTAGTATATAAATAGTGTTTATAATGATATTTGTATTAACACCAATTTTATACATAATTATGCGCTAAAACTAATTTTATACTAAATTATAAATATTTATATATTTTTTTTTAAAAATATAGATAGAATATTTTTTTATACCTGGTAAAACATGAAGAACATCTTCTTTTCCACCTCCTTCTTGTTGTTTAATTTCAGATTCGTAATCAGATACAATATAACACTTTTTTTCCTTTGTATCATTTGCATTTACCCAATTTGCTTCGGGCATTGTTGAAAATTTTCTTCTTTATTAAGGGTCATCCCCTTTTGATCCTCCTTCTTCGTATAATTTTATTAAATAATCTGTTAAGTCCCTACCTGCTAAAGGTGTTTTCTATATATATTTTAAAATTTAATTATTATAATATAATATTATTTTTAAAAAGTTGTTTCAAATTATTATATTTAAATTATATATTTGTATTTTTTTAAATTTAATTTATTTTTTACCTAAATTGCGTGTGATAATGCAAATCCTTCGTAGATTGGTACTGTATGTGTGGATGCATAACCTGAATCAACTACTATACCAGTTGTATTTCCAGTTGCAAAAAGTGCTAAAACTTACTATGTTGCTAAAAAAAATGAATTTACATTATATTTTTCGAACATTAATTTAATCATTTATTCTCTATTTTTTTTCTTATTATTTGGTGCTTCTGTCAATAAAACCTAGATATTTTTTTATAAAAAATATTTAAAAAAGTGAGAAATTCATAATAATTTTATAAAAGTAACTTACTTGTTTTATAATGTTTTATTTAAAAAGTGGAGAATATAGATATTTATTATAATTTATAATTTTTTAATTATTATTACTGGATGGTCCTCAGGATTTACGTGTAATTCGTGATGAAAAATATGATCCCAAATTTTTTCCATATCATCCCAATTTTAAATTTCCCCATTATCTATAGGATATGACAAATTTAAAACTTCGTGTTTAGATTCTACTTCATTTCCTACGTATCTTTATGAAAAAATTAAAGATTTTAATTTTAAAAATTGGTGTTATTTTTATAATTATGGTTATTAGTTTATAAAATGCTTGATTATCAACTAATTTTAGTATTTATTATAATATTTTTATTTTGTTATTTTTTAAAAGCTTTATATATGCATTTTTATTACGTGTCTTTTTAATCCATTCCTACCATAAGACCAGGCTATTTAGGTCTCCCAATAACGGTTGGAACTTAAGATCTAGGTGCATCTTTTTAATTTATTTGAAAAAAAATTATATTTATTATATATAAATTTATTTTTAAAAATTATTAAATTAATTTTAAGAATTTTATTTAGTTTTCTAATAAATATTATATACCATCTCCTGCAATTCCTGCTTTGCAAAAACCTGAACCATTATCAATTACAATTGCGGGTACTATGTCGTCAGCCATTTTAAAATTTTAAATATTTTTTATTTTATTTGTTTTTATAGTTTTAATTAAAATTAATTTTTTTTTGAAAAAAATAGTTTTATTTTAAGTGGAATTTAGAAACTTGATTTACTATTAAAAAATTTAATTTTAATTGAGAAACATAATAAAATCGTGAGAATTATAATAAATTTAATATATATTAATATGTTGCTAAGAAATCTACCAATAGAATTACTTAAATAAATCAAATATAAAAATTAAGAATAAATGTAGCAAATGAGAAATTAAAATTTATAAATATTTTTTATTAAAAATATGATGATTTTATAATTTTTCGAATATTTTTTTGTTGATTATTATATTTTTTCATTCATTTTTCCATTAAGGTTCTCTTTTTTCGACAAAGGCTTTCATTCCTTCAGTTCTGTCTTTAGTGGCAAAAGTAGAGTGGAAAACTCTTTTTTCGAATTAAATTCCGTCTCTTAAAGTCAAATTGAAACTTTAATTTACGGATTCTTTGGCCATTGCTACTATAGGTTGAGAATAAGAGGCAATTTTATTAGCTTGTTTAACTGTTTCTTCAACTAATTCAGAAGGTTCGAAAATTTTGGCAACTAATCCTAATTTTTCAGCTTCTTAGGCGGTGAATTAATCTCCGGATAAAATTATGTCCATAGCCTATTTTTTAAATATAAATATAAATATTTAAGTGATATTATTATATTAGGTAAATTTGGATTATTTGTTTATAAATTTTTTTTTAATTTTTAAGTATTTTGTTTTTATTACTCTGGATTTTCCTAAAGCTTTGGTTAATCTGATAGTTCCTCCGCATCCAGGAATGGTTCCTAATTTAATTTCAGGTTGTCCGAATTTGGCTTTGCTTCCGGCGTAAATAATATCACATAACATAGCCAATTCCTATTGAAATAATTATAAAATTTAATAAATTATAAATATGTAATCAAAATTTAAATTTATTGCGTAAATAAAATTAGTCATCATAAAGTAATTATAATTAATTTTGATTTTTTATTTGTATATAATATTTAATTTTTTTTTACACATCCACCTCCTAAAGCAAATCCGTTTACGGCAGCTAAAACTGGTTTTTTTAATAAAGAAATTTGATCCCAATGTTCTAACATTTTCATATTATAAGCTTCAGGGAATCCTCTTTAAGACATTTCTTTAATATCTATAATTATAAGTTTAAATATAATTATGTTTGAAATTTAATTTAAATTTTGAAAATAAATAATTTAAAAATGCTTCTTTTTTTATATATTTTTTTTATATATATATATTTAATTTTTATTACCAGCTCCAGCGGCAAAAGCTCTTTCACTTCCAGTAATAACAATAGCTCCAATTTCACTGTCTTTTTCCAAAGTAAAGAGAGTTTCATTTAATTCTTTTATTAAACCATCACATAAAGCGTTTAAAGCTTTAGGTCTATTTAAAGTGACAAGTCCTATAAAAAAAATAAAAAATTAATAATATAATTATAGCATAAAAATATGAATTTAGTTTATTTATTTATTTATTTAAATTTAATATATAATTTTTATATTAAGCTTGAACTAAAAATTTTAGTCAAAAATTAGAAAATTTAGTGTAATAAGAAAATCATAAAAGTATTTTATAAATTAAAAAATTTTTTATTGATTGTTAATTATCATATAATGTTTTTATAATTTTTAATAAAATATAAAGTAGAATTAAGAAAATTTCTTTTAAAGAAGAATTTTAATATAAATAAGATTTTGCTTGCCCTTAAAATAGTATTAATATAAACTGAATATATAAAAATTTATGCAGTATAATTTTTAATTACAGTACAAAATTTTTAAAAATTTGAAAATGAATATATATTATCATTTATTAATAAATTATTTATAAAACAAAATTAATGATTATAAAATTTAACAAAATATTTTATATTTAATTTTTGAATTTAATTTTTACTTTATAAAATACTTTTAAAAATAAAATAGCATTTATGAAAATAGAAAGATGATATTTATTTTTAGAATTTTTTAATATTATTTTTAAATGTTAATTATTATTTTACCAACTTTGTCTCTTTTTTCGTAGATTAAGTATTCTAAAGAAGGGAATTGGGAAGAAAATTGGAAAATATTTTTGTTTGCAAAAGTGGAGGGTTATTTGGCGACTAATTTTACGATTTTGAACATACTTTAAGATTTTGTTATTTTTGTTATTTTTTTGATGAAATTTTTTTTTGTTATTTTATTAAGATTTTTTTATATTTATTTTTTTTTTAATTTGATTTATCATTTCTTTGATTTAGATGGTTATTTTTTGATAGCTTATGGATTTTTATTAGTTGATACACAAATTACTATTTATGAGTGAAAAATGATAATATATTAGCCTGATGGGCTTTCTAATGAATCACAAAGATTTCAATTTTTCAAGACTTTGATAAATTATTAATAAAAAAACTAGCTTATAAAAATACTTGATAATTTATTTAATTAATATAAAAAAATTTATTGCAAAATTTGATACTAATTGTTTTTTTTTCTCTAATATCATTTAATAAAAGTAAAACAAAAATAAAGAATTTGAGTAATATTTGGGAATATGAATTTTTTTGTATTAAAAAAAATTATAGGTATTTTGAATAAATTTAGAGCTTAGGGGGGAAAAGATAGTTGGTTAAAGTGGTTTTTGTTTTATTTATTTTTAAGGTTATTTTATTATTTGCGAAATAATTACATTCAACAAGATTCTTAAAATTTAAAAAATCACAATAATAACAATATATAATAAAAATTAGAGAAGGTTAAAGATGTTTAAATAATAGAAGAAACTAAATAACAGGTGGAAAGACTTTAGGAGTTAAAGTTTAAGTTTTATTTTCTTTATTGGTAGAATAACAGGAAAAAAATTATACAAGAAATTAAGCATTTACTGTTTGCAATTAATTCGGATTGTTAGTAAGATTAAAGAGAAAATTAAAGTTAAAAAGGAAAAAAATCGTAAAATAGTGAAAAATATTATAATTGGACAGATTTTTAGAATTACAGTTTGAATGATTATTTTTAGAATAAAGAGATTCAGAATGATTTGTTTATATAGAAGAGTTTTGAGTTGACGTTTTTTGTGCTTATGGTAGAACCAATAATGCTTTTTTCTTAGTATGTAATAGAAATCGTACTTTAAAAATACGAGCAAAAGATAAAATGTGATTTTTAAATAGTTATAATTATTAAATTATTTAATTTTTAATTATATATTTTAAATTTTTATTATTAATGAAATATTTTTAATTTGATAGAGGATTTTAAGTTACTACCTTAGAGTTATGACATAGCTAGGTATTATTTACAGAAATTATTTTAGGAAATGCAGGATTTTGGGTTATAGAATTTGGTGGATTTTTTTAATTAGAAAAGACCTAAATCTTTGAGAAGAATGAGAGTATATGATAGTATGAATTTGGAATAATTTATAGATATTTTTAAGCAGTATTTTGAAGCCCTTTCGTAGGTGGAAACTGTTAAGCACAGACCTGATAGGTTTAAAAGAATAGAAAATATAAAAATATCTTCTTTAAGCGGAGTCAATGCTTTGAGAAACTAAGGTAAGGGATTTTTGAGAAAAAAAATAATATAATAACAATTTTAATAAGAATAAATTAAAAGGAAGGATATATATTAGTTAAGGATTATTATATTATATATGTTATTATTATTTAATTATTTTTATTTTAATTTTTAATTTTAAATTTTTATTTTATTAATATAGGAATAGCTTTTACTGATTTTAATGAAATTAGTTAGGAAGATGGACTTTAAGACAATGATTTGAATAGTATTTAGCCGAGTTAGGTACCGATAACGATTCCTAAGGTGAATTTTGACATAATTTTTTTATTTTTGGGAGATATTTTTGACTCAAAAATTTTGAATGATACAGAGTCTATTGAAAAGCATATTGAGGCATTTGATAGTATTTGCCGATTTTAGATATATAAAGTAATTTAAATAATAAATAAAAATTGGGTTTAGATAATTTAATTTAAAAAAAATAAAAAGATTTTAATTGATATATTTATTAATTTATTTTTTTTCAGCCAAAAATGGACCATATTTAAGAAGAAGATATAGAAGATGATGAGGAATAATGTATAATAGAAGAAGAATATATTGAAAAATTAAAAAAAGAGATAATGGAAAAGCTGGCCAGTAGCGGGAATAAGAGTAAATTAATAACTGAGAAGAAATTAGATGAATTGGTGAGAAAAAGAAGGAATTTTTTGATTTTTAAACAGGAATTGGAGAACTAACAATAATTAGAGGAAAAATTTAATAAAACTAGAAATAATAAAGAAATAAATTTGAATTTGAATTAGAAAAATGAGAAATAGAATAAAAATTAAAATTAAAATAAAAAAAATAACGTTTAGAATTAGAGATTTGAAATTTATGAAACGTAGAGAAATTTGGCTTTATTTTTACAGGAAATGTGTACGGAGGCGATAGAGATGGTGGAAAGTCGGATTTTTTAAAGTTATTATTATTATGTTATAAATTTGAATTTTTAGTAGTTTATTAATAGACTTCGTTATCACTATATGGTGGAACGGGTTGAAAAATATACGAATAAGCCACACAAGGCAAATAAATAAATTTTCGGGGTTTTATAAATGTCGAAAAGAGTGAATAAGATTATTAATAGCGAGTTTTTGGAGGATAAAACCGAAAAATCTATAAAATAGTATTATTAGGACATTATTGACCACTCGGTTAATTTTTTGAATAAGGATAAAAAATTGAAAAAAAAGAAATAATATTATTAGTCGGGGGATTTGCAGTATATTTTTAGGCAGAGTTAGAAGAAATAATTTGAAAATAGCAAAATTTTTGAATTCAACTAGATTTTTACGGCTGAGAAGGATGAAACTTAAAGCGAATAGGTAGAATCTTAGAATATATTGTAAAAAGGTTTAATGAAATCTTACAGGTCTTTTGGGTTTTTGGATAAATTAAATTTTAGTAATAAAAAACAGAGAAATAGAGAGTAAGAAGAGAGTAATTTGGAAGAATTTGAGTCTGATATGAATATAGAGGAAAGCGATATTAACAGTATATTTTTATAAGAATAGAAAGATAAAAATATAAAGATGTTAAATTATTAAGAAAAGAAATCAAAATTTAATCTTTAGTATAGATAAGATAATTTAAATAATGAAAATTATAGTTAGAATGAGTAAGTTTATGGTAATAATTAGGAATTGGAGGATAATTTTTTGGTGAAGATTTAGAAAAAGCAGATTTTTTAAGATATAAGTAATATTTAGAAGAGTTTATAGGGTATGTAAAAGAATAAAAAAAAAAATATAATTTAATAATTAGATAATGATATAAGGTATGCTGAGATGTAGAAGAAATTGATTGGTTTGTAAATTAATATAATAAAAGAAATTGATATGATAAAGGGCGTGAAGAATTGTTTTGAAGATATTACTAATTAATTTTATTTTGGGGAGGAGCATTATGAGTGCTTTAAAGAGTTGTAGAAAAAGAATGTGTTTAAAATTAGTAATTATCATTGAAAAATCTTGGGATATGATTCTTTTTGTTTTAATTTATTATAATTAAAATGATTTTAATTTCAAAAATAATTATTTGTAGTTTAATTGTTTCAATTTTTGTATAAAAATATATATAAAATTTAAAAAATTGATATATAAAAAAATAGAATTTAAAAAAAGTTTAAATATGATTTATGAGTTTAAATTTTTTAGAATAAATTAGATTTTTTAAATTTAACCTTTTATATAATATACGTTATATAGTAGGTTATTTTATTATTATTATATAAGAACTAAGAAAAATTTTTGCTTAAAATAATGATTAGGTTATTTTTTCAATTCAGCAGGTTTTTTTTGCTCAACATCCAGCAGAAGTGGGGGCAACGGTACATTATAAGTAAGCAGTAGAGTCAAAGAATTAAACGAAAATCAAAGAGAAAATAGCGGATAATTTGACTAAAATGTTGAGGGCAGGTCCAGAAGTGTCTTTTAAGGGGTCTCCAATAGTGTCCTTTTTAAAATTAGTTATTTGAGTTAAATATGATAATAATAATGAATGATTTTAAAATTTTAAAAGGCAAATTTTTTAGTTTATAAATTTAAAATTTAAAAAATTAAACTTAAATTTTTACTCCGATAACGGCGGCTCTGTGTTCGTCGGATCCTTTTCCTCTTTTTTGGTTTTATTTGTTGACGTATTCTCCGGATTCGATGTATTTTTTGGCGTTGTCCCAGGCTCCTCCAGAGTTGGCAGAGGAAATGGCCATAGAGACTCCAGAAATTAAGATTCCGGGTAAGACTCCGGCTACGGCGGTGGGTCCGAAGAGCAAACCGGCAACGAAGGGAGTTCCTAAGACAATAGCGGCGGGCAAGAACATTTCGGAAAGAGAAGATTAAGTGGCGATGGAAATACATTTTTCGTAGTCGGGTCTAGCTCTTCCAGTTTTTATGTCGGGGTTGGCTCTTAATTGTCTTCTGACTTCTTCGACCATTTCGTAGGCGGCTTTTCCGACGGATTTCATAGTTAAAGCAGAGAAAGCGTAGGGAAGCATGGCGCCGATTAAGAGGCCGGAGAAAATTAAGGGGGCGTTTACTTCTACGTGGGAAACGGGGTGTAAATTTTCGAAGTTGGAAGCTTTGGTTAAGAAGGCTCCGTATAAGGAGAGGGAAACTAGGGCGGCTGATCCGATGGCAAATCCTTTTCCAATGGCGGCAGTTGTGTTTCCGGCGGCGTCTAAGGCGTCAGTGGTGTCTCTTACTTCTTTTCCTAATTCGGCCATTTCGGCGATTCCTCCGGCGTTGTCGGAAATGGGTCCGTATCCGTCGATAGCTAATCCAACAGCTAAAGTAGATAACATTCCTAAGGCTCCTAAGGCGACTCCGAACATTCCTAAGAAGGTGTGGCAGGCGAAGGCGGTGATGGCTAAGAGAATGACGGGGATAACAGTAGATAATTGTCCTAAGGCTAAACCGTAGATAACGTTGGTGGCGGCTCCGGTTTCACAAGATCTGGCGACTTCTCTGACGGGGGTGAAAGAGTGGGAAGTGTAGTATTCGGTGACGAGTCCGATAATTAATCCAGACCATAATCCGAATAAGGTACAGAACCAGGCGTGTAAGGGAGTTCTGTCAACAGTTCCTAATCCGTATAATCTGTCGGGTAAGGTGATGTATCCGGCTAAGTATAAGGCGGGGACGGCCAAAACGGTGGAAATAACTAATTGGTTTTTAAGGATGTTGGAGACGGATTTGAAGTTTTTGGCTTGGGAAACCCAGGCGACTAAAGAGGTGATGATACAGACAATGATTCCGAAGGCAGAGATCATTAAGGGGTACATTAAGGCAGAGGGTTGGTAGTAGAAAGTGGGGGAAGCAGAGGCGACAACTAAAGCAGCAGAGGTGGCTTCGGCGAAAGAACCGAATAAATCGGATCCCATTCCGGCGATATCTCCTACATTGTCTCCAACATTATCGGCGATAGTGGCGGGGTTGTTGGGAGAGTCTTCGTCCATTCCTTCTTCAACTTTTCCGACTAAATCGGCTCCGACATCGGCGGCTTTGGTGAAAATTCCTCCTCCGACTCTTCCGAAAAGGGCGATGGTGGATCCTCCTAATCCGTATCCGGCAAGACATTCGAACATTTGGGTGAAATCTTCGTAATCAGTGACATATAAATTGGTGTAGAGGGTGATTAACAAGGCTAAGACAAAGAGTCCCAAAGAAGTCAAAGCGAATCCCATAACACAGCCTCCTCTATAAGCGACGTGGAAGGCTTTGGCCATGGATTCCTAGGCTTAGAAAGCGGTTCTGTAGTTGGAAAAGACGGCGATTCTCATTCCGATGTAGCCAGATAAGAGAGAAGTGAGGCAACCGAGGATGAAGGCGAGAGTGGTCCAGAATTGGCCGAGGTGTTCTTCGACGAAGAAGAAGATGACGAGGGCCATGAGGGCGACGAAAATTCCGATGTATTTGTATTCTTGGTAGAGGAAGGATTTGGCCCCTCTTTCGATGTAGGAAGCGATTTCTAAGACTAGTTGGAGTCTAGGGTTGGTTTGGTTTTCTTGGTCGAATTGGGCGTACTAAATAAATTAAGATATTAAATTTTTATATTTAAGATTTTAGATTTTAGTTATAAGGTTTTATTTTTTAAATTTTTTTCATTTTCTTAATTTTTAGTTGTTTATATTTAAGATTTAAGATTTAGTTATTTAATTTTAAGATTCGAGATTTTAAGGATTATATTAATTTTGTAGTTGTTGGTTATATTTGTATGCTTTTGCTTAAATATTATTAGAAATTTTTTTAAATGAGATATTTTTTTAAGTAGTGTTGGCAGGGGTATTTGGATGAGTTGGTTTTAGGAAAATTTTATTTTTGTTTTTGAAAAATGAATTCGCTTGATTTCCTTTTTCAGAAATCGTTTTTTTTTAATTGAAGATTTTTCTAGATATATTAAGATGAAATAAAATTTATATATATATTTAATTACTCCTCCTTTGGTTTAGTTTCCAGAAAGATTTACTTTAGCGACTAAGAAGGCATTAATAATAGCCCAAACAAGTCCCAAAAAGGAACAGATTAAAACTAAGAAAATATTTGTTTCTAATGAAAACATTTTTCTTTTATTTTATTTTTTTTACTTAAAATTATTTTATTATTTTATTAATATTTATTTATTTTTATTGCAGTTTGAAAATTTTTCACTTATATTTTATTAATGATTATTATCATTATAATAAGAGTTTGTGTATATAGGAATTGGAGTTGTATCTTCTATCTTTTTATTATTATAATAAATCAAATAATTATATACTCACAATTAAAGTAAGTAAAATTCAAAAAAAAAACTTACAAGAAATTAACTATAATAATGAAAAAAATTAAATATCATATACTTCGAAGGAATTTTATAGCTTAGTTCAAATATTAATATAGATAAAAATCTTAATATAATTGAAATAAAATATTTATTTTTCAACTACTTAAAAATAAACAATTATTATAAAAAGAATACAAAAACTAAAAAATTAAAAATTAAATTTATTTGAAGAATTGTTATTAATTATTTACTACTCAAAAAATTAAGGCTATGTTAATAAATATTTTTTTTTTCGTTTTTATTAATAAATTATTAAAATTAAAATATAAATATAAATGTAAGGATTAAAAATATTAATTAAGTATTTTAAAAATTTTTTTTATATAAAATTCACTTTTATATCAAAATTAGTTAAATATTATTTTTAATTTTACTACTAAATTTTAAAATTTAATTTTTTTCTAATATAATAGAAAATTGTTTAAATTTTTGAGTTCTTCATTATATGATGATTTAAAATTATAAAACTAAAAACATTAATTTAATAAAACAAATAAGTATTAATTATTAATTATTTTTTTGTTAAGAATGAAATAAAGTCATTTTAAAATGAAATTATCTTATTTAAAATATTAATTACCGTAAATTAAAAATGAGTGATAAAAAATATAATAAAATCATATTGTTAATTTTCCTAAATATTAATATAATTATTAGCAATTATTTAATAAATTAAATTTATTGTTTAATAATAATTATTTTATTTTAATTTTTAAAGAAATTAAACTATAAAAAATAAGCAAATTGATAATATTCAAAAATTATATAATTTGTTAGAAAAATAAAACAAAAATTCTAAAAAAAAATAGAATAAATTAAAAATTTAAATACAATTTTTAAAATAAATCAAAGTCTTAAAAAAAGATACCAAATTTAATTTAAAATTAAAGATCTAATATAAAATAAAAATATCTTATGGATAATTAATACGACTAAGAATAATTTGATTCTAATTATAACAATAATAATGATTATTTACAATCATTGGACCCAGAAGAGTATCAAGCCGAACTTGAAAGCACCTAAAATTAACTGAAAAATAATTAAATATACATATAAAAAATGCAAAATTAGCGTTAAAATTAGTAATATTAAAATTATTCATAAAATTAAAAGGATGTAAACTAAAATTACGATTAAATGTAATTTTAAGATTAATTTTAAAACGAAAATGATAATGAGAATTTTGATTAGTAATAGAAATATTATAATCGGCAAATATAATAGCTTTAATAATAGTAATAGTAAGAATATGAATAATAATAATTATAATAATTATAATAATAGTAATAAAACGTTAATTATAGTAATAATAATAGTAATTTGAGCTAATAATAAGGAAAGTTTTAAAAGTCTTAATAAATTTAAAATTTTAGAGCGAATTAATTTAAAAGCAATGATAAAAATAGTAACGAAAAAGTTTATTAACTTTAAAGAACAAGTTATGGGCAATTGTCGCCTAGTTAGTTTTAAAATAGTGGCAGTTTCGAAAAAGGACTGAGTACTTTAAGAAAAAGTGGAGGCAAATAAGGTTAATTGTAGTAAATTTAATTAAAGTAAAATTTGTCAGTTTATAGTAACGGTAAAAATAACTATGATAGTAATTTTAGAGATTAATAATACGCGAGCGAATTTAGTGTGAATTAAAATTAAAATTAAGATATAAATTAAAAATAAAACTAAGATAATAATAATACAAATAATTAAGAAATCAGTAACGAACAAGTTGTTTAAAATTAGAGCAATGATATTAAGTAACAGATTAGAATTATTTTTGTATTTTATGCGTCTTTTGGGGATAGAACAAATATTACTTATTTGAAGTCTAGTAGGTATTATTTTAAAATAAATTTATTTTTAATATATATAAAATTTATTTTATTTTTATAAAAAAATATCAAAATAAACGATATTTGAAAAAAAATATATTTTAATATCAGATTCCATAAATTGATGGAAGATGCACAAATAACTGATTCTATTTTAAATAAAAAAAAGCTAGATTTAATATTTTTTTAAGAAAATAAACATAAAGCAAATATGACATTTTAGGTATTTTTGAACCTTTTACCTAAAATTGCTAACATCAAATATTCAGAATTTCCTCCTGAAAAAGCCATTTTGGAGTTATTTTTTAACCACCTTTAGCCTTTAAATTAAAGTATTTTACAGGAAACTGATTTGGTAAACTTAAATAAACTTATTTTAATAAACATTTAAGTTTATGAATATTTTTATTTTTATTTAATAATTAATATTAAATAGGGATAAGATTTAGAAGCTTTTGGCCAAAGTATCGATATGGAATGCATTGAAATTATGAAATCTGTTAGTAAAACTCTAATAGGAGTGTTCAAAGTAATAATTTATTTCATTAGTTTTTAATAAATAAGAATAAAAATAATAATATTACTAAAAATTAATTAATTAATTAAATTAATAAATAAATTATTTATCAATTACTTTTAGGTTTATTTCCCATGGGAAGAAGTAAATTCTTTGCAACATAAGGATCTTATTGATAAAACTTAATAAGCTTTATTTAAATTTTTGAAAGAGTACGATATATGTCCACTAACAATAACTTAATCTATAGCATATTTATTATTTAATGATTTAATTGATACACCAGTTGAATTTATTACTCACAATATATACTTATAAAATAAGGAATTTTTTGGATTTAAAGATAAAGGGAAATTGTTTTCAATTTATAGGTTTTTCGTTTATTTGATAAGATGCGCTTAAATTGGTTATTCTAAATATTAAAATCCAAATATGCCATATAATACTTAGGCTGAAAAATTGAATGCCTTATTAGAAAGAATGGAATTGTCAGAGGGATTTATGAATATAGAAAAAAAAACTCATAAAACACATAATCAATCCACATCTTTGTTGATGCCAGCTAAGTTAATTTAAAAAGTAAATTTTTTCTAAAAATTCCTAAAAATATTATTTTTATCTATTTTATGAAATAGATGTAAAAAATAGAATTTAAATATTATTAAAAATATTTAAATATTAATATTTTTAATTTAAATTTAATTTTATCAAGTTAAATATGGAAGGTAGTTTGGATATTGGTTTGGTTAAATCTTAAAGATTAAGTCAACTTTCTAAAACGAAATCTTAAATGCAGTTATAATAATCTACTTCAAAAATTTTGATGGAATCGAAAGTTATGAGTAGATGTAGATCCCCGTAAAGATCTTAAATTAAGTCTAAATTATTAGATTCATTGAAATTTTAAATGGATATTTTACCAGTTTTGCAAAAATACAGCGAGCCCTTACAAAGACTGTTTAAATATTACTGTTCTTTTGGAGAGCCTTTGAATACAAGTACCTTAAAATCAATAAAATTGTAAAAAATGTTTAAGGATGCAGGTTTGCTTTCCGAAGTAAAAATTGATATTTTATTATTTAATTGATTAATATTTTTAAGTTAAATATGGAAAAAAAAATTCAAATATGATAACTTTAGTTAGTTAGCTATTTATTTATATTTTATTAAATTTAATTAGAATAAAGTTTAGAACAGAACGGGATATAAGGGGTATCAGAAATCATTTGACAATAATAGGTCAAATTTATTATAATAAAGTTATAGAACAAGTATTGGTAAAGTATATATAATATATTAATACAAATAATATAATATTAAATTTTAATTTATTTTAAGCTGAAAGTTAGAATTTTTAAAGTAGAAAATTAAGTGTGATTGATTTAGACTTTATTTTTTCTAAGTTAACTGGACACGGTTGGATAAAAAAATATAATAAGAATGTAAAAGGATTTAGTAGTAGTATATAATCACCTTCGTTGGGATTTTCCAATTATTAATACAAAAATTAAATTATTTAAGGTGCAAAAGGTAAATTAGAGTATGAACATTTTGTAAAGTGTTTAGAAGAGGTAGATTTATTTATATAAAGTTTTTCAATGTTTATTATAGTTTTATATTAATTATATTTTTAAATAAATTTTTAACAATTAATTATAATTTATATATTAATTAAAAATATAGACATGTTCTAAGCTTTATCCTGAATATGATACAGAATAGGGACTAGCTATTATTATTGAAAAACATTTACTACCATTAGAAAAATAAATTATGGATGACAAGGAGAAAGCAAGGGTAGATTATTTAGAACTCTTAATGAAAATATTAAAAGATGAAGACTTGGTAAATATATTATAATTATAAAATAAATAAGTTAGTAGAATTTTATTTTTTAATAAATAAATTAATATTGATTAAATGATAATATTTTTATTTTTAGGTCGAAATTTTGTCATAAGTGCATCATAATATTTTTGCTTATTATAAGCATTATTGTGATTCTAAATAGTAGATGAATATTTAATAATTTTTATAATTTGCTTAAGAATTTGAGATTTTTCCAGATTTGTTATCTAAGGCGAAACTACATCAAATGTTTTTTGCCATGGCTTCTATGCATAAAAATAATGAGGATTAAGAAATATAACAGCAATAATAACTTTAGTCTTAAATATTGTAAAATAATAATAGTTAAAGTTTGAGTAGAATTGAAAAAATAGGATATAAAATAAGTTAAGATCAGCCAGAAGAAGATTTAATAGATATGCATCTATTTATAGAGTTAACTGCTTTAATAGCAGTTGAAGTATATTAAAATGAGAAAGTTTTTACATACAGAGTAAATATAAAAATAATTAAAGAATACCTTTTAATTAAAAATTATTATATTTTCAAGATTCTTATTATTTAAAATTATTTATTTTTAAACAGTATCTAATGTTTATTGAGAGAATAAACTCTTCTAATGGAAGAAATACCTTATAAAAGAGAATAGGATATACAAGGTAGATAATAACTTTTATAATTATTTAATAAAAATAATATTGTTACAATTTTATTTTGAATTAAGGTCTACTACAGGTTTAAGCTGGGATATGCTTTAAGGTATAAGATAAAAGTACAAATAATTTTATTAAATTAATTAAAAAAAATCGAAATTATTTACCCCTGGCAATTTTGAAAATGCTATATGCAATGCTTTAAATAATAACTAAGTACAATATAAATCTTAATAAGTGTATAATGAATAAGAAAATTAAATGTCTGTAAGAAATAGTTAAAATAGTAATTATAAATACAATTAGAAATATAATTAAAACGATAGTCAAAATTAAAGTTAAAACGATTTTAATAATAATAAATAATATTATTCATAATAATTATAAGATTAATAATAATTACAATAAAATTATAATATGATATAATAATTTTAAGGATAGTAATAATAAAATAATGTTCTTAACATTAATGAGGAAATTTAGGAAAATGATGAATATTTGAATGAATAAGATTATTAATGATTTATTATTATTATTTAATATTTTTTTATTTTATACAAATCTTATTATTTAAATTTAAAACTATAGTATATATTCTTAAGTTATTAATTTATTATCCTGTATAATATTTTAATTATTTGCTATTTAATTGGAATTTTTATATTGTTTTTTAAAATAATAACTATATTTAGATATACCACAAAATATTTTTATAATATATGAACTTTTATTGAAAAAATATTATTTATATTGATTTATCATTTCCAGGATTTGTGTATTAAAATGATATTTATTGTTATTTTTTATTCTATGATTTATATTAAATAATTTTTTGAATATTTAACATTAAAAAAAAATAAAAATAAAAAAAGACAATAAAAATTAAATAATATTTAAACATAATAGTTATGGGAAATACCTAAGGTTTAAATACTTATGAAAAGATAAATAGTTATAAATAAGAGCATTTATCTAAAGAAATTTAACCATATAAATAAGGATAAGGCAAAGATTAATATTAAAGCTAAATAGTATAATATTTAAATATAAAAAATCGAGTTTAAAATGACAAATATCAATATAATAATTAAAATATTGATGATGAATATGAATATGGCATGATAGAAGATTAGGGAGAGTGTCAATAAATGAATGTAATTTATAACAATATATATATATATTTATTTTAAAATTTTAATTTTTATTTCTTTTAGATATTATTTATTTTAATTAATTTACCATAAAAATTTTATTTTTTACTAACATAAATGTTTAGAATTTAATGAATATTAAAAAATTTTTTGGAAATAAATTTTTCATAGATAGAATATTTTATATATTAAAATAAAAATTCAATAATTAATATGTAAATATAAAATTTGAAATTAGAAAGTTCAGTAGATTTTTTATGAAATTGAAAAAATAGAATAAAATTAATTTTCTTCCGATAAAATAGACTAAATTAGATAAGAATTTGAAGTTTTTAGTAAATAAAATGCAATGGGATAAAAAAATTTTTTGTATTATTTTGGATTAGACTAAATTAATGATATTGAAATGGGAAACAGGTTTTTTTAAGCCAGTAAAAAGACTTTAAAATGGGATAAATAAGGTATTTTTAATTTTTTTACTATATATTTTTATTTTTTATTGTATCTTTATATGTATGCATTATAATTTCAGCTTAAACTTATTTTTAGGAAAACAACTTGATTTTATGAGATTTTTAAAAACAATGAGCTTATTAAATTCAGAGGATTTTGACGATAAGTTAAGTTTATTTTATCTTATGTTTGATAAGGGCAGTCAAAATTAACTAAATGAGGAAAGCATAAATGATTTTTTGTTTTTATTGTTAGAATGTTTATAATAGACCATGTAAAAACGTTAAATTATATTTTAATTTCTTAAAATAAATACCAAAATTTTATTTAAGATTTTAGGATGAAAGTTAGAATGAACTGTAAAAAATATTTAAAAAATCAAATGAAAAGGTTATTAATATTGCTATGTCGGACATTTCTAAAAATATTTTTGACAAATTTAAAGGTAAAAATGGAAAATTTGGTTTTGATGAATGGAAAACGTGGATTATGAGTTAAGAAGGTATGATTGAAGTTTTAAATTTCGATCCTAATAATTAATTTGGTAACTAGAATTTTGGATAAAGTTAAAATAATTAAAATTATTTTTCAAATGAGAACGATGTAAATAATTAATATAATGAGAGTTTATGAAAATATATAAAAATTAATAATATAAATAATTTTATTACTAATATTATTATTTTATATTAAATTTATAAAATAAAAATAAAAATTTTTAATTTCTATTTTTCAAAAAATTAATAAATTATTAGTTTTATATAAAATTAATTAATTAAATTCATTTATGCATAATTTATTTAAAAAAAACATTTTTTATTTATACATAAATTAAACTAATGTTTTCTGATTGCTTTAAAATAAATTTTAATTTATGAAAATTATAAACTTTGTAAATATGGCTAGTATTTTTGTTATTATTAATTGAATTTAATTTTGAAATTAATTACTTATTTTTAATTCTATTTTTAATTTATTTTTTTATGATAAATATTTTAAAACATTTTTTAATTAACTAGTTTATTTTTTATTGAATATTTAATGAAGAGGTAATTTTTGCTATTAATTAGGTTTTTGAATCACATAAAATTGAGTTTTTAGCAAATAAAATTTATGATTTTAATATTAAAATTTAAAAAGAAAAAAAAACTAGCATTTGTTTAACGGTTAATTTTGTTCGCCAGGGTAATATTAGGAACAAATATTGATAAAAAATAAAATAGATTAAAAATAGTAAATTAAAAAAAATCTTGAGAATATTGTGGTCAGAAAATGATTTTAATAATATTTGTTGAACAATGTTTAATTAAAAATATTTTGACTATTTAATATTTTTTTGATTATTTTTGAAAGGATACTTAAAATATATTGAAAATTTTTATTATAATTATAATAAATTAATAAATTTTTATTTAAAAAAATTTGTTAATCAAAATTTTAGATCAGATGAGAGCTAATTTATTAAAATAAGAAAATTGCGTCATTATTTAAATTTTTAAATAATAAAATTACTCTTTAAATTTTATATTTATAAAAGAAAGAATAAAATTAAGCTAGTTAAAAATTTATTATTTATTTCAAATTTGGTTATGACTATGATTTTTATATATAATATTTTTTTTTATTTTTTTATAAAATGCTATTATTCACTCGAAATTGGAAATTTATTTGTGAAGTTTAAAATTTTAAGAAAAATGGGTTTTACGTTAAATTGTAAAAAAAGTAAACAGTATTGAGAAATTTAATTTGTAATAAAAAATTATTTTAAGCGAAATTAAATAGTTATTAGCAAACAGTTTTTTATTTTTTAAAATTAAATTATATATGAGAAATAAATAGATTTTAACTTTTAATAAATATGGGTTATTGATTTTAATAATTTTACTTTTAAATTGTTAGTTTGTTTGATTGATTATTTGATTAATTGTTTGTTTATTTATTTATATATTTGTAATTTTAAATAATAAATTATACTATTTTGGTTATTATGAATCAATTGATTATAAAATTAAAAGTACTTATTTTGTTTCTATTATATTTATGATTGTGTATATGTAAAATTCTTTTGTTTTTATAAGCATAATTAATAAATAAGTTTATTATTTAATAAAATAAATTAACTAATTCATACATAGTTTCAAGATCTTAATAATAAAACAAAAATATATTAAAAATAAAATAAAAAAAAAAAAATTAAAAAATGGGACCCTATTAATCAACACCAACTACTTAAAAAAATCACAGCCCAGCTACTGGAGTTCATAAATCTAGTATTTTGAATGCCGTTGCTTCTGATATGCAAGGTAATTATTTCGTGGCAAATTTATTTCTTTTTAAAACAAAATTGTTGGCATTTTGTTCTAATTTATTTTTAAATATAATAATATAATTTTTTATATTTTTTATTAAAAATAAAAATCTCCTCTTTTTTTGCTCAAAAAATAAAGGAATTAATATCAATTTTTGACCATTTTTTCAATTAACAGGGTGGAGAAATGGAATGGAAGATGCTCATATATGTGCGACTGATATAGGGGGAGAAGATATTAGTATATTTGGAGTTTTTGATGGACATGGAGGTATAATAAGAATTTTTTTTTTTTTTAAATTAAAAAAAAATAATGGACAAAACTTTTAAATTTTACTGAAAAATAAACCTCAATTATTAATATTTTTCACGAACTATTAGGCAAGGAAGTAGCTAAGTTTGTAGAGCTGCATTTTGTCGAAGAAATAGTAAAATTACAAGAATATAAGGATAAAAATTTTGAAGAAGCTTTAATTAAAGTTTTCCAATAAATGGATGAAATGATGGAGAAACCTGAAGGGTAAGCAAGTGTTTTGTTATTTTTATTAAAAAAATAGGTTTTGACAAGAATTTTAAAAATTTTTAAAATGGTTTTAGCCGTTAATTATCGATTTTTCTATCAGGATTAATTTTAATTTAATCCCCATTTTAATTATTTCTCTTTTTTCTTTTAAATATTTTTTTCTAAAGCCTATTTCTGATATTTTTTTACGAAAATAATAACGAAATTGGGAAAAATATAATTAAACTGAGGTTAAATAGTAAGCTAACTTTATATTTTATATTTAGGTAAATTGAATTGGCAAAAATCAGACTCGGAACCAACGAAGAGCCTTTAGGCGGATAATCATATGCTGGTTGCACCGCAAACGTAGCTTTATTCTATAAAAATACTTTATACATTGCCAATGCCGGAGATAGTAGATCAGTTATTTGCAAAAATGGAAAGGCCGTAGCTTTATCTGAAGATCACAAACCCGAAGATACTAAAGAAAAAACAAGAATTAGAGAAGCTGGTAAATATGATTAATATTTAAATATTTAATAATTTATTTTGTCGAATTAATATAAAATTAAAATATAACTTCAGTTATTTTTTTATTTTTAAAAAAAAATTAAATGAAATTTTTTATGCTAAAATTGAATTAAAATTAAAAATATAATTGAGGAACTAAGAATTATTTTGAAATAAATTTAATTTAATTTTATAAAATAAAATAAATTTTATAAATTTATTTATATATCTTATTTTTTTATTTTTAATATTAAGGTGGATTTGTCACCGAAGGAAGAGTTAATGGAAATTTGAACTTGTCCAGAGCTTTGGGAGACTTAGAATATAAAAATAATAAAGATCTTAAACCTTGTTAATAATTAATTATTTCCAAGCCTGATGTTACTAAAACCGAATTAAATAAAGATTTTGAATTTTTATTAATGGGATGTGACGGAATTTGGGAATGTAAATCTAATTAAGAATTAATCGAATTCTGTAAAGAAAGAATTGAAAAAAAAATGGATATTTAAACAATTAATTCTGAACTTTTAGATGAAATTTTGGCCCCTGATACCTCAAGTAATTAATTAATTATTTATTTTATATATAATTTTATGTTATTATAGTAATAAATTTTATATTTTTATTTTATAAATGTTTAATTTTTAAATTTATTTTAGATGGAACTGGATGTGATAATATGAGTGTTATTCTTATTACATTTACCTAAAATTGGTATAATGAGTGAAAAAACTGCAGGAATTTTTCTGATTTTTATTTTTTTGATTCTGGGTTATTCTATTGAATTTTATCACCAGTATCAATAAAATAAAATATATTAAAAAGAATTATTTTTATTTTGTTCAATTTTATAATAATAAATTATATATCTTCACTAAAAAATTTACATATTTATTATTAAATATAAAAAATTTTTATTACATATTGCTTTTATAGATATAATTTCATACATAAATTGTTAAAAATTAAGCTTGTTATCATAGTAATAATGTTAGAACTTTTTCTTTCCTTTTAATTAGTATTTTAAATTTAAATAAAGTTTTCTTTTTTTAAAGCTTAAAATAAGTTCATTTAAATAATAAGATATATTAATTTATAAAACAATAAAATTTATTATAAAATATTAGTTTTATTCGAATTTTAATAACATAAATTAAGGATATTAATGAAAATTTATTTAATGATGTTTCTATATGATTATTATATTATGTAACTTATAAAAAAATCCATAAAAGCTACTATTTATAAAATTTAATAGATTATATATAAATCATATAAGTAAAAAAAAAATATAAGGTTAATATATAAATTTATTTTTATAAATGTTTTAATTAATTATATAACTTACAAATTATATAATAATAATCAATTTAAAGATTAAAGGAAATTATTAGGAGGTTTTTATCTATTATATAAAGGATTTTAGTATTTGGGTTACTAGGATTTATTTTAGCTTAATATAAAAATTAAAAAATTTAATAATTCATTAAATATTTTCAATAATGATGATATAAAAAATAAGTAAAAAATTAATTGATTAAATTTTTTTAAAAATTTTAGATAAAGAATAATAAATTTTATTACATCAAAGTGTTGGGGTCAAATCTTGTATTATATAAGTTTTAATTAGAGTCAGATTTTTGAATTTTTTAAAGATTTTCTTTATTTTTTAAAGATTTTTTTAATGTGTTGTTGCTGTTAGCTTTAAGGTAATTTTCATTAATTTATTTGTGAATATCTTATATATTTTTGTCTTATTTTTTTTAGTTTGTATTTTAATTAATATTTTTTTATATTTATTTTAAGTTTAAGTTTTCCTCAACATAGTTTTATTTTTGACTTTCTATATTTATTTGGCTTTTTATTTCATTTTTTGGATCCAAAATACTTTTAACTCTTAAAAGCTGGTCTTGAGTATCTTTTAAAGAACTTACTAAATACTGATTATTCTATTAAATAGCTTTCGATAAATTTTCAATCTAAACAAATTAAAAAATTAATGATTATATACATTAAATAAAATTATAATGATTTTTTTAAATATATTTCATTTTTTTTAATTAATAACTTATATCTTTACTTAATGTCCATATTACTCGTTTAAGTTTGCATCTTATTTTATTCTATGTATTTTATTAGCCTAATTCATTTCCAAAAAAACTTTTCTAATATTTGAAATTAGGTAATTTTATTATATAAAAATAAATGAAAATAAAATTGTTACTGAGTAAGATTTTCGCCTTTTTCGTGTTTTTGCTCTAATTTATTTAATTCATAGAGGAAATGTCTTTTTGACCCATTTACCTAAATTACAAGATCTTAATATTTTTAGTTTATAAGGTCATATTCTTTTAAATTATTAGCTTATCTCATAAAGTCATCATAACTGTTAGGATCATAATCATCAATTTCGTCGTTCAAATCCTTTATACTTTTATCGTATAATTATTTTAATTTTTTATCAATTAACTAAAATTCTTCTACTATTCTTTAGGTGTTTTATTTATTAAATTTATCGAGTTTATCTAAATTCAAGAATATTTATATTAAAATATAAAATATTTTAAATAATTTCAAAATATGGCTATAAACATGATAACAAATAATTATTGAATTAAAAAAATGTTATATATTTTTTATTTTATTATTATTATAATTTTTTTTTTTTTTTTTTTACCAATATAATGGTTTTCCTCTATATTATTAATTTTTAGCTATTTTTCAGAAGGTTCTAGATTTTGAGGAAGTTTTTTAACTTCATCTTTAATAATTGCAAGACTTTTTAGAGTACTTTATGATTCTTATTGACTTTTAAGAGCACCTACTATTTAAAAGAGTTCTTAAATATTACTTTCGCATCTATCTTAAAAATCAAAAAGTTGCTTATCTTTTTTTTCTTGTACGATTCTCTAAGCCTCTAATTTTCCTGGTTACTTAAATTTTTTTTTTATTTAATTAATAAATTGATAAATTTATGTAAAAGGTTATTATTAATATAAAAGAAAACTAATTAAATTATTTATTTAAACTATAATAGAAAGTTAAAAAATTAATACCGTATCGAGGTTTTTGTCAAGATAATTTCTCATTCTTTCCCATTCCCTTTATTATTAAACTTGATAGTCCATAAATTATAGCTATAATTCCTGTAGTTTATTATCTAAATTATTTACTTATTTGTTCATTTTATTTTCAATATTTTTATTTTAATCAAAAATCTTTAAAATTTAAAATTTATTAAATTTAAAAATAAAAAAGTTGTTTTTATCTATCTATCTATTTATTTAATATTAATATTATTTATATTACCTTATTTTCAGTCCTTTATAATTATTCAAATAATTTAACTTCTTGCTTAATAACTTATTAAGTTAGGGTTTTTTCCAATTAAATAAACTAGTTTTATATTTTTTTCTAGTACTAATTATTTTTTATATTTTCTTCTGCTTAATATTTAACTTTTTCGTTGTTTAATTGGCTCTGGAATTATGAACAAAATTAATAAAGAGTATTTATAATAATTATTAAAAAATAAAAAATACATAATTTAATTTAATTTACATTTTATTAAAAATTTTTATGAATGAAATCCTCTAATTCTACTAATTTTTTAGTATTTTTTTAAATTTATAGATCTTATTTTTGTAAATTTTTTTCCCTTTCGAATAATTAAAGAAGAGGCATTAAAGCATCACACTTATATAAATTTATTTAATATATATAAATATAAATGAAATTAATTAAAATATCATAGAAAAAATTATTTATAATAAAAAATTATAGATGTCATATAGTTATACCTATAATTATATTTTTTGGACCTGATCTTCTAAAGATTTATTTTTATTATGATTATTTTCATTTAAATTAGATTTATTGGATTTGTAATTGGAATTGTTAGTAGCAAGTCTTTTTTGACTATAATTTTTATTCATTATTTTTAAATATATATTTATTATTAGAATATAAGATTTAAAATATAGTTATATTATTTTTATTATCTATTATAAATTTATTGTTTGTTTGTGCTTTTTTTTATTTTTATAATTAATTTAAAAAAAATTAACAACTTAATTACTAGAATTTAATTATTTGTCGTAGTGGTAGATAACAAATATACTATTTAATATAAATTTTTATGTTCAATTTAATTCTATTTTGTAGTAAAACATGTAATATAATTTTTTATATAAAAAAATAATTACACAGTTTTATAATGATTACAATTTTATTTACAATTTTTTTAATTCAATAACAAATAAAAACATTATTATATACATTAATTTTCTTTACTATTCAATTACTTCCTTTTTTGATTTATTTATGCTTACCCGAAAAACTAGGTGGGCTATTTTATAATTAGAATTATACATTTCCTATTTTAGATTTTTAGCTGATTGTTTATTTTTAATAAATATTTTTGTATTTTTAATTATTAATATCATCTAAGTTATTCATATTAAGATTATTAATACTACTTATTTTTCTTCTATTTGGTTAGTAAAAAGGACTTTTCATGTCTAAATTGGCGTTTCCCTTAGGATGGTAAAAATTAAAATTATGTTGAGATTCAAATTAAAATCTTTCATCAACTATTGAAAGATTGTTATCATAGCCATATTTATCCGTCATTTTTTCAGTCAATTAATCTACCAATTGGTCAAAATTTTGGTTTTCTTATACATAATGTCTTTATGGATCTTGTGATTTTTTTGTCCCATTTGTGCCTCTTCCCTCTTCAAACCAGGATTTTTGCGGATCTGATTCGTATTCTATTTGACTATTTAAATTAATTAATTATATAAAAAAAATAAAAATAGATTAAATTAAGGTTTATAGATAAGTTTAATAAAATTTATTAATATTTTTATTTTTTTTTATATATTTTTTGAAATTAAAGAGTTATTTTACACAGCTTATGAGGGTAAAAATAAAGGACTTGGGGCTATATATTAGGAAGTAGAACTAACTCTAGAAATTAGCGAAAATCCAGAAAATCCTCTTTGTCTATTTTTTTGAGAAACTACAACTTCTGAAAGTCCTTGAAAATTGTCAGGGTTAAAAGGCCTTACTTAATTAGAATTATTATTATTATTTCTATCATCATAAGATGAAAGTGTATATACTCTTGGTTTAACTTGATATTAATTTTAATAAGCATTTTTTAAAGAATTTTGTTATTCGATTTCGCTCATTGAAGCTCTGTAAAATTGGGGAGCCTAGTGATTTTTAACAGTTAAGAAATAAATTATTAAAATTTTAATAAAATTTATAATTTTATTTATTTTAAACTTTTTTGTTAAATGTTATTAGTTTATATATAAAAAAGGTAACATAATAATAATGATTACTTTGAATCTGTGAGAACTATTAGATTATTATCTGACTACACTTTCTTAAAATTGACTTTATTTAAGCGATGATTTTATGGATTTTTATGATTTAATTGATCTGAGTGATTTTCCGGATATGATTGACCTAAAAGACGTTTGCCTTTTTTAACTTTTGGATTTGATTGTCATGTTATCAGGTTCAAATTTTTTGGAATCTCCTGTATATTTTTTCTTTTGACTTCTTTTATCGAAATTAGTGTTCATATCTTATTAAGGCGCTGTATTTATTCTTGAAATTGACTTTACACCATGATCATTTTGAACATACTCATCTTCGTCGTATTCATCATACTCTGATTAAAAAAATCAATTAAATGTAAAATTTACATTTTTTTTTAATTATAAATATTAATTTATTTATTAGATTTGATTTTTTTTTTATTTTAAATTTAATGAAAATTATTTTTGTACCATATGTATCATCTGAAGAATAATAAGAATCATCGTAATAGTAAGTTGTTTATTATTCATCCTATAGTTTTTGAACTAATTTAAAAATAACACTTTCATTATGAGCCGAATTGAGCACAGGATTATGTTTTTTTCTTTTTTAAGATCTTTTGAATTTATTTATTTAAGAATGTAAATTTTTTTCATAATTTCTTATAATTCTATCATTTTTTTTTTCATAAAAAACTTCATGGCAGTTGGTCAATGTGTGTTTGTGGGAGTTACAAGCATGGCAATAAAGGTCAATTTTATCAAATTGATTTGTAAAAACCAAACTGTCCTTTAGGTAGCAATAAACCTCATTTTCCCTTTAAAAATAAAAAATTAGATAATTATTCTTTTTCTAATATTAAAGTATCTAAAAAATTTAAATTATGTAATTATTTTATTAATGCTTACCTTGGGAAGTCTTTTAAAAGGTCGAGAAAATCATATAAGTTTATTGCCAAAATTTATGTTACACCAATACTTTTTGCAGAGCAAAGGCTATCGAATTACTGTGTAAAGAATTCTACTTCTCCGAAAATAGAATAATCTTTTTTATATTCTAAATGCGTCGTACTTCTTTTTTAATTAGTTGCATCTGGTAAATATAATTAAACTTTTCCCTAATATAAATAATATAAAAAAATAAAATTATTATATAATTTTTTTATTTTTAATTTGAATATTATAATAATAAGAATTTAAAGAAAATATAGTTCTTTTTTATATTATATCAGTCGAAAATTGTGAACTAAATTTTAGATTTATATTTTCATATTAAAGTAAATTAGATTTTTATATTAAATGTAATTATATATAAATGTATTTATTTACTTGCATATATATCTTAAAATTAATAGATATATAAATATTAATTAAAAATATTATTTAAATCTAGATTCACAATTTTCAACCAATATAATAATAAAATAATTATTTTTTACTTTCATAATGATATATATAGAGGGAACTTGAGGTCTTTTGGCCTCTTTAATAATTTCATCGGGCCCGTAAATTTGTTCGCTAACTCTGCAACAAAGTGCTTCTTAAAAAAGCGGATTTGAAAAATAATAATCAAAAATTGGCACATTTTACACATATTTCATAAATACATCTATGATAATTTTAGTTTTTAAAGAATGCGATAAATTTCTTAGATTGTGTTCAGCTCCGAGTTTTTTTCTGACGTCTTAATGTATATACTCTAAAAATTTTTTTGCACTTGATTGTAGATCTTGGTTTACTTGATTTTCTGTTAAATAGTTTGTAAGATCTCTTAAATTTTCTGTGTAACTGTTTTTATTTTAGTCTATTTGTTGTAAAATATTAAATAATTGGTAGAAAAAATGTCCTAAAATAAGACAGAATGAGAAAATTGTTAATTATTGGCAAAAAATATCTATGTTTGTAGTTAATGAAATGTTTTATTCTGTAAAACTAATAAGACTTGTAAGGAATTGAAATCTATTTTTTAATTTATAATTTTTATTAAATATTATAAAATTAAGAATAAAATATTTAGTTTTTACGTAGAAAGATAAGTATGAATTTTATCTTGTTTATTATTTATTTAATTCAACCATGTGGTTTCCTAACTTTCAGATTTTCCCAAAGCATACCATGCACAAGTAAAGAAATGAAGATAAATAAATAATTTTCCAAAAATAATAGCAATTTAAAATGAATTTCCCAATCTTTATAATAATTTAATTTGTCTTAAAAAAAACAATCTAACTAAAAAGATTAGTAATATATATTCCGAGGCAAAAGAAAAAATAAGTGATAAAGCTGTTATAAAATCTTTAACAAAATAAGTTTTTAAATATTTTTTGGCTATTTAAATTCTATCTTAACATAAAATTCCTTGATCATAAAAGCTTGTGACAAATTATTTACCAATATCTACTAATAATGCTAAAAATAATAGAGTGTTTACCAAGCTAAACCAAATATTATACTAAGTAATAAAATAATATAAAAAATTTATAATATATTATAAAATCAAAAAATAAATTTATATAACAATAAAAAATATTCAATATAATATTTATATTATATTTTTACTTCATGAAATGCTAATATGTAAATTATATACATAGATATAATTATATTTGTGAGTTAAATAACTAAATTCCAATTTTCTGAGAATTTTAATTCGTTGTCATATATAGGTAAATATTTTTCAAGTTTATATTTTAAATTTGTTAATTTTGTGCTTACTGTATTGAAACTGGCTTTTCTGAGCGGGACAAGTGAAATGATATCTAAGATAAAATAAAAAAAATATAATAATGAGAAGTAATAATAAAAAAAATATAAATTAAAAGAAATTATATAAAATATAAATTAAATATAAATATAAATATTAAATATATTTTAATATAAAAATTTACTTTTCGCTCTATTTCTCGTTTAGATTATGATAAGTTTTTGGTCTATTTTTAATTGTATATTTTTTTTATCAGCTGAAATATCATTTATTAGGGAAAATTCGTTGTCATTCATTTTAAATATATCATTTGTCATATACTTATTTTTTAATCTGTAAACAAATTTGGTAACATTAGTGAAAACCCCGAACCAAATTCCCCACCAATAATGTTGTTATTCCAAATTATTGTTTAAAATATGTTATTATTATGAATTTCTGTTTTTTATTTCTGTTTATTTCGTTAGTTTTTTTTTTGTCAGTCTTTTTTGTTCTTTTCTTATAAATTTATTGCTGTTTATATTATTGGTTATTTAATTGTTTATATTGTAAGTATTATTGTTATTTATTTCGGCATTTTATGGGTTTTAAATGTTTTAATTTAGCTTTAAGTTGCTAGAAACTTGGGAATTTATATTAGTTTACAGTGGAATCTATAAAATTAATAATTATTAAATTAAAGTTCATATAATTTTATTAGAAATTAATATAAAGTAGAAATTTTTGATTTGCTATAGTCTTATTTAGATTTAAATTAAAATACTTATTCATATAATGAAATTTAATAAAATTTTTATTCATATAATTAAAAATTTGGTAATTTTTACTTTTTCTGTTCCATTTGGAGCGTTTATAACAATTTAACCTTTATTTTGGATATTTTGGTTATACTTTTATATTTAATTAAGATTAAAAACTTTTTCTTAGGAAGGAGCATCGTCTTTTATTTCATCTATAGTAAAATTTTCAAGACTTTCATCTTATTATGGAGAGGTAAATTTGGGAGTGATTTTGGGACCTGAAAAAAGCTATTGTCTTTTAGTAAATCCCTCTAGCATTCCTTTTATATATGGTAAAATTTATTTTATTTTTATTTTTATTTTATTTTATTTTGATATGGATGTTAGAAATTTATAAAATCGTAAGTGTAAACTTTAATTTAAATTTTTTTATGAAAATTTTTAATAAAGTGTATTTTTTAATGCATTTTTTAAAAGAAATTATTGTATTTGTTTTTGACTTAAATTACTTTGAGAGGTATTTTTTGTTTTTAAGGCTGTTATAGAATTATCTAATTCTAATTTCTCTTTTTGGTAAAAAGAATTTGTAGAAAATCCTGCTGATTAATTTTTTTAATCTTCATTGTTAGTGTTTATTTCGCTGCTGTATTTGTGGTCTGAATAATTATTTTGCTGATTTTAAAGCAGATTTTTTTCTTACTCTGCTATATTCATTTATTTATATATATGATATAAAGTTTAAGCTTCGATAATTTATTGTTATATAATTATATATATTGAAATTATATTTTTTGTTTTTTATTTTAATTTTTATTTTTGTTTTGATAAATGAAAAATAAGTAAATTTTATTTTTTTTATTTTCTATTATAATGATTAATAGTATATTGTTTTTTATTTCATTTAAATTTTTTATTTGTTATTTTATAAGCATTAAAAAGGCATTAGAGTTAAATTAATGCTAATTAATGAGAAATAAAAGAACTTTTTTAAAGAAAAAAATAAGAAAATTAGAAAATCTATTCAATTTACTAATATTATTATAAATTTTTGATAAAAAAAGGAGTGGAAAACATTTTAGTGGGAAATTTTTGGTCTTTAATAATAATGCTATAATTTTTTTTAATTTTAGAAAAAAGGTGATATCTAATAAAATGGGTTGTTGAATCAACAAAATTAAGAAATATGCATTACTATAATTTACAGAGATTTTTAAATATTAATATTTTATATTATATACAATATCTATGAATTAAAAATATATAGAAATGGTAAAATTAAATTAATTTTTTATATAATTCTCATTAAAACTTTTAATCAAAAAATTCGATATTTATTTTATTTAGGTAAATTTATCATAAAAATCATAGAAATTTCTATTAATTTAACTAATTAATTTTCTCTACATTTTTAATTTTATTTTATTAGTTTTTATATTTTTTTGTCACAATTTCACCTTTTTAGCTAAATACTTCATTCTTTATTTATTGTTTATTATTATTAGGTTTCAATTATGGAAGGACCATTATAATATAAATTTTGAATAACTGCTTATCTTTCAACTAAAGCTAAATAATCCTCATTTTTTTTTATCAATTTTGAAATTTGTTCTTGGTCATTTAAATTTTGAAATTTTTGGATGTCTTCTTAAGCTCTTCTTTATATGTAGCTTCTGAAATTGTAATCTTTAAATTTGGAGGCAGCTTTATTGATATTTTAGAGAATTTCTACTAGATTTTTTGAACTCATATATTAGTTTACTTATTAGAATTTTATAATTTTTTATATATTATTTAAATTTTTTTTTTTATGGGGAATTAATTTTTTATAATTTTGTTATATATTATGTGTTGTTTGCTTTATTGAGAAAAATTTTTTCTTTTATAGTATTTAGATTTTATCTATTTTGATAGAAAATTTAATCACATTAGTTTAGATTAATAATTTATAAATATTTTGATTTTTTATGAATTTTTTGATCTTATTATTTTTACATAAGTCTAATGATAAATTTTCATTAAAAGTTGCTATTTTAAATAAAATTTAAAAATATTATAAAAATAATAAATTTAATCGAAAATTTTTCCAATTTTGTTATTAAAAAATTATCTATTTTTAATATAAAATTATTACAATTTTAATATTAATAATCGTTTTAATTTATTTACTATATAAATAATCTGTAAATAATCATAAAAAGAATAAATTTTAAATTTTAGTCAGGATACATAATATTTTATTAGATTAAAGGGACTAAGAATGAAATTAAATTTTAATTAAAAATTAATTAAACACAAAAAAATTAGTATTAAATTTAATAATATATTTATGATAATGGTTGTTTTAGTTAAATTTTAATATAAAATAAAAACAAAATAACAACAAAAATCAAAATTTTAAAATAATATAATAAATTAACCAAAATAGAAAAAAAAAATATTCACAAATATAAATGAATAATAATAATTTGAACTAAATGAATAATAACAACAATAATAATACTAATAAAGGCCAAAATAACGATCAAAATATGATGAATATGTTTTAAAATAACAATGTTGATATAAGTCAAATAGCATCTGTTAGCATGATGTTATAATAATAAGCATAAAATAATGGATAGAATCAAAGTAATTTATAAAAAAATGATAAAAAAAATTAAAATTATTTAAATAAAAAAATTAATTTTTAAAAAAAATATATATAATAGATAATTATGATGATTCTTCAACTTATTATTAACATGAAGCCTGTAGACTTTATATAGCGAATGTAGTTTTAACCAATTAGGTAAATTATAGAATATTTAACTTAATGATATATTATTTATTATATATATAAGACAATAATTTTAGAAAATAAAAGCAAATAAATTATAAAAGGATTTAATAGTAAATTAGAATAGTATATTATAATTAATTTTATTGATAAGGTTGTTTAATGTTTTTTTATTTAACAGGTTAAGGAGCTTTTATAGGAAAAGTAAAAATTGACTCAAAATATTTAGATGCTTTAGGTAATATTAGAAAATAAATTATATAATTATAAATATTAAGGCTAATTAAGATTTTTTAATAAAAATGATTATATATTATTAATATTTAAAGTACTTACATATTTTAAATACTCGAAATAATTAATTATTATATATATATTCTTTAAAATATTAATAAACGATTTTTTTATTTTAAAATAATCAAAATAATTTATGTATTTTAAAAAATTAATAATGATAATTTTATTTTAAAATTATTAAAAATGATAATTTTATTTTAGAATATTAAAAATGATTATTTTTTATATTTAATAAATAGTCTTAGATGTAGCACGGGAATTAAATAGAAGAAAAAAGGAAGAGACAAAGGAGGTCGGCTCAGCAAATAGAGAGACATTATAAGTGTCCTTAAGAGCCGTGTTAGAAATCTTATGGATCGGAAGGTTCTTTGGCTTAGCATATAAAATTAAAACACCCTGAATTTTATAATAAGATTTCTAATAATTTATCTTCTATTTTGGCCAAAACCGGAGTAAATGGGAGTTAATTTGAGTTGAATGACGAAGAAAGCTCTTATTAGGGAAATGGGACTTCTTCTTAATAAGTGGTTAAGAATTAAGGTGAAGGGTAAAGTAGTGTGGATTAAGATAATAATAATAATTATTAGTAGATTGAGAAATAAAATAATAAAATGGTGAAAACTGAGAATTAGAGTCAGAGTGTTACGGGGAATGAAAATGATTAGAAATAAAATAGTGAAAATGTTAATGAATAGCCACAGTAATAATAATAAAAATAAAAATAATAATAATAAAGTAAAATATAAATTTATTAGTTTTTGTTTTTGTGAATTTTTATTAAAAAGTTAAAATATTTTAATTTTTTTTAATTTACAAGATGATTAAAATAATTAAGAAACTAATAAGAATGAAAATAATAGTGATAAATAGGAGAAAGAATAATAAGAAAAATAATAGATGTAAGCTAAATAAGAAGAATAGGAAGAAGGCAAAACCGAATGAGATATTAATATAATTATTCATATTTTTATTAGTCATGAATAAAAGATTAAATATTGAATTTGATATATAAATTAAATAGAAAAATAATTTTATTAAAATATAAACTAATAATATTAAATTTTTATATATATTATTTGTTATATTAGTAATAGTTTAATTATAGATGTAATATTCATAAAATGTTTATTATTTTATTGATTTTAAAAAATATTAGTTTTCATTATTTATTATAATTTTGATATAATAAATTTTTTATTTGTTAAACATCTTCAATTTTGTATTAGTTGGACAAATTTTAATTTCTTTCCAATTTTATAAGTAAGCTTTACATTATAAAGTTAATTTCCAAAGAGGTGCATAGTTATTAATACGATAAGCTATTATATCCTAACTTCGGAATTTCTGTTTCAATTTAAGTGGCATCAATAAAAATTGCTTTAATTCTTTTATTTTAATGTAATGGACTACTATAAATATAGTTTTAAAATTAATTTTAACTCTATAAATTCCAGCAAAGCCCAAATTAATCTCTATTATCTTTGTTATATATTAGCCAACCGTCTCCGAAAATTAGATTTTTTTCTTTGAGAAAAGAAATATTTTGGCTAGAATGGAACATGTTTACGTTTAAAATAAAGGATAAATTTTTCAAGAAAATATTTATTAGAGATTTAGATAGTTTTACAAATTCTGGGAATTTTTAATCTAGAAAATGGATAAACTTTGTCATGTTTGAGTTTATGTGTTACAAAGACATCTATAAAAAAAGTTTTTTATAAAAAAAAATATAAAGATAAATAATTTTAATTTTAATTTTATTACTTCATTTTTTAATTATGGCTAAATCGGCATATTAAGGTGTTTGTTAACTTAGAATTGTAATTTTTAAACTTTTTAAATTAGTTCATCTACTGTGACTGTCCAGTTTAAGAATGTGTACATTAATTTAGTTTTTCCTGCTTAATCAGATCTATAAAGTATAAAATTTTAAAATTCAAATTATTAGAGTATAATAATTATTTTTATTTTTTTTACTACTTAAATGAATTTTCACTTTGAAATTTTCCTTATAAAATTTCACTTATAACGTTTCTTCCAAATAGATTTTTTAAATCATTTTTGCAATCAGAGTAAAGTTTAATTGAATCATTAAAAGAGAAAACAGAATCTTTTATCAATGTAGTTAATACATCTATAAAAATTTAGGGGATTTATTTAAAAAAATATTAAATTAATCTTATTTAATTTAAAATATATAACTAAAATATTTATAAATAAATTATAATGCTTGAATTATATATTACCTTAGCTATTTTATGATTATTATTTAGGTATCAATTTGAATTTTATTTAAAATTCTCCTTTTCCAGCCAAAATTTGTCCTAATTTTTACTGAATCTATAATAAAGGAATAGATTTGACTTATTCCATTATAGGTCTAAGATTTTATTCAATTTTTTCCACTTAGTTTTTATTTAAGAAAATGTAATTTATGAATTTTTAATACGTATTATCATTAATAGTTGTTTATTCGCCATTTAAAGAAATTAACTCTTTTATACTTTCATCGTCTAATTATATTTCCAACACTCTTTCTTACAATAAAGTATATGAAATTAGGTAAAATTCTTTGTTAATAGGAACATCCGCTGATAAATATAACATTTTAAAATTATTATAATACTTAATAAATTATAAATAAAGGTTTTTTTTTTTAATTTATTTTAAATAATAAATTTCTAAATATTTGATAGAAAAATAAAAAAATTTACCTATAAGAGATTTGGGGTCATATTTAAATTTGTAATAAGTTTATAAAAACTTTTAAATTTCTTAATATTCTATTAAACTATTTGAGATTTTATTTACAATTTGATCTTGTTATGAAAAAAATTTAAAATATAATGTTTGTTCTTGATCATAATTAATAGATTTTAACATTTATTTAATTTTTGCGGAATCTAATGAACAGTCTTATATGATTTATAATATTTTGTGCTTAGATCTAAGTTAAATAAAAAATTATGAAATTAACATTAGATTTAAAAAATTGATTTATTTTGTTATTTAGCACTTTTTTAAATAATTTAACAAATTTTTTTTACTTTAATTCTCTAATAAAATCATGTAAATTTTCATAAGGTTCGAAATTTTATTCATAATAAGACTTTAAATCTTATACAATGGGTTAATATTATTTAACCATTTCTTTAACCTTTTCTTTTAAATTATCAACACTGTAATTTTAATGAATGTCCATTTTATTTTAAAATTTATTTCTAATTTTTTTTTCTTATATTAAATTTTATTAAATAAATTAATTTTTGTGTTAGATATAGTCTTAATATAAAGAATAGTAAGTAGGTTATTTTTTATATAGTAAAATATATAGAAATTTAATATATAAGTAATTAAACAAACTAAATAAAAATAATTTAAAAATATAAACAAAGTTTTATTACGAGTTATTAATATAAAAGTTTAATTAAATAAATATATATTTATAAATATTAAAATAAGTTATATTACTAATTATATGTATTTTTAAATTAATTAAAATCAGAAAAAAAGTGTGTAAATTATATAATAAATTTATTAAAAATTGAAATATATGTTATAGATATTTAATTTAAATTTAATCATAAGAAAGAATAGTCTAAATTATTAAAAGATTCTTAAATGCTCATATTTTAAGAGACAAATTCATTGTCAATAGTATATGAACATTGAATACTATCAATTTAAGATATTTATTTTTTTTATTGAGAAGAAAAATTATTAAATATTTTATTTTAATCTTGAAAATTGAAAATTTCGATATTATTATTATCGTTATTGTTATTGCCTTAATCAAAATTATATTTATTAAAATTATTAGAAGAATCATTTTAGCTAAAATTTGAAGAATTATTTGTTTATTAATTATCTTGGCTGTTTTATTATAATATATTAGCTTCTGTATCACATTTTTTATTAAATTATTGTAGCTTGTTTATATTTAAAAATGAATTTTTATTAGTATTGATACCATTATTATTGTTTAATTAATTTTATTTTACCATGTTATTTTAAATATTTTAAAAATATTTTGTTCTTATATTGTTTGGCTAAGAAATTGAATTCTTTAGTTTTATTCTTTGTTATAAGTTTTAATTATAAATTTGTTGGCTGTTATCTTTATTTAAATTATTAATTTTATCAGAGTTTGTAATATTTTGGTTTTTCATCAAAGGTTAAAAACATGGTGTTTAAGGTCTTTCGTTATCCTATGAAATATCGTTAGCATTTTATTCAATAGAAAATTTATGTTATAACAATAAAGATTCATTTTCATTTGAAAATTGGTTTTTATTTAAATTTTAAATGTTATTACTATAATTATCATTGTCAGAGAGAGCGAAGGGTTAGTTTTGATCGTTATTATTATAATTACATATATTTTATGGCTATTCTTTTTATTAGTTTTTATTTTTTTATAAAAGATTTTAAAGATAAGTTAATTATTGTTCTGGATGGTTTTACATATTATAATAGTTTAAATAATTAGTATTTTTAGAATTTTTATTTATGAAGAATTATTAAGATTAGGGATTATTAACATTGTTATTATTATAATTATTATTTTGTGCTTTTGTAGAGCCAAGAGTAGGAAAATTATAAAATTTACTTTTTTTATTGGTGGCAGTAAGTGAAGGAATATTATTATTATTTACTATATTATTTTGATTATTATTTAAGTTTTTAATAGATTGTTCTTATTTTAAATTATTCTTATTAAGATATTCAATATAAGATAAAGTTTTTTAGCTTTGTCCTTTTTAAAATATACTTTCGCTATTATTTTTGGAAAATTGTTTTTCTTAGTTTGTAAATAAATTACATGAAGAATTTTTTTTTATATTTTGTAGAACATTATCTTTCAAAATATCTTGGGATAATTAATTTTTTTATTATTTTGGAATGGTGTTTACTTGGTAGCAAGATAAAAAATCTGCCTAATTATGGTGGTCTAAATTGGAATTCTTCGTTAATTATCTTAAATTGACCAAGGGTAGTTTTTTTTTTGAATTTTAATTTTATTAAGATTAAAAAAGATTTTTTTGATTTTATTAATGAGATTAAAAATTGTTATTAAATCCATTGAAGTAATTATCATTTTGAAGAAGATTTCCTTGGGGATTTCCTTATGTAATTACTTTTCTTTAATGGAAATTGTTTTATTCTTATTTAATTCTAAAATTTACTGGAGGAGTTTGTAATTTGGAATTAAGATTTACATTTTCTGCATTTTTGTTAAAAGTTTGGCTACTTTTCATTTAAACAAATTAATTTAATTCTGGATTATAAAGATTTTATCTTAATATAGAATGATTTTATTAGTTTTAACTACAAAAATTAAGATTTTTAAGGCTGCTGGTTAAAGTAGTCTATTCTGAAAAACTGAGTCTATTTTTTCTGTCATATAAATCTTATTTTTATAATTCTTTTTACTAAGATTGTAAAAATAAACTATTTTATTATTAATGTAAAAGACTTTTATTTCTTTTTTGTAATTTGATTTTAATAGTATCAAGGGTTTCAGAATATTCTTTAAAAAATTCTAATATCTCTTATTTAGGAATTGCAATTACAGTAGCGTTTTAACTAAAACAAACAATTTAGTATTCTATATTTTATTCAAAAAGTAATTCTTCTCCAATTATTTGGCCTTCTTTGAAATTACATATCTTAAATTTAAAAATAAAAATAAATTTATTTTTTTATATTAAAAATTTAAAAATAGATATTTACTTAAAAAGAGTTATTTATTTTAGCTTTTTCAAATTATTAGCTTATATCACTTTCTATTTATTAATATTATTAACATTCGCCCTAAATTAATGAAAATGATATAATTTAAATGATTCTATTTTTTTTGAAAAAATTTAAATCAAATGATTTATATGCTATTTTATTTAAACGTATAAAGTTTGGTGTTTATTTTAATTATAATTTCTATTATAAAATTTACAATTTTGACTAATTAAATTGAATAAAATTAACACTATTATTTTTAAAATGTACATATTTAATTGTTTGTTTTTTATTTATACCATAAATGATTTGTAATAAATTTATATTTTTAATCTTACTTTGTAATTGTTTGAATTAATTTATAGTTTGGTAATTAAATTTTAGTTTAAATTATTTATAAGTTTATGAATAAGTATATATTTTATTCTAATGTTTATAAATTTTTACCACAAATTCTCCTTTTTAAACAAAAAATAGTAGATTTGAAGGTTACTTTTTAGCTTATTGTTTCACAAGAGTATTTCCTTATTTCATATTTATATAAGTACCTTTTTTAATAAGTTATTATAATTTATCAAATGATAATGAACTGTAATATTATTAGATTTTATAGATGGTATCAACTAAGCATTTTTAGATTTGTTACTAGATTAAATTTATTTTTTGTAGATTTTTTTATTAATATTTTATTTAAATTAGGAGACATTTTTCCTAAGCTACTATGTTATATTTTAGTAGATTTTAAGAGATAAAATTCAATTCTGCCACTGGTTCAGAGGTGTTTAATATAAATATCGTTTTTTAATTAATAGGTGAAACAACTTTTAATTTTCCCTATATAATAATTGAGAAATCTTAAACTTTTTGACCTTATTAGAATTATAAAATAGGTTAATAAATAAAAAATTTGGTAAAATTTAGATAATTATAGCTTTCTTTTGTTTATATTTTGATTACCTTATAATAGAAAATTATCATTTTTTTCTATTTAAATAATTTCGAAAGCATCTATAATTTTATCAAGTAGATAAGAGGGCTGCTATAATTTTTTAAAAAACTAGATTTTGTCTGCATTTTAAACTATTTCATTCCTAAGTTGAGAATTTCCTTAATTTTGAAGAAAATATTCCTTGATTTACTTTAAAAATTTTAATATTTGTTAATCATTAGTCTTTTTGTATTTTTAGTAAATATTCATTTTTATAATTTTTTTGTCATAAAAATATTAATATTTAAATAAGTATTACTTTTAAGAATTATAATTTGGATAAGCCTACCATTTATTAATATTATTGAACAAGGTTTTCTTTACTATTTTATAGATTATTAAAATTTGATTGCTATTGTAATGAATTTTTATTTTTTATTTATTTGTTTTTATTTATTCTTTTTTATATTTATTTTTTTTCTTTTAACTTTTTGTAAATACTAAAATTTATAATTAATTGCTCTTGTAAAATCAATTATATATTAATTATCTAAAATTATTATAATAATTTATAATTGACTTTTTATTATAAATATACTGGTATAAACCATATTACTTTAATTAAAATATGAGATAGTAAAATACTAATTAATAAAATATAATATTTCCAAAATATATTCAGTAAATTTATTTTATTTTATAAATTTCAATAGAGCAATATAATAGGATTAGCATAAAATTATAAATGAATTTATTCTAAAATTTAATATCAAATTTTATCTAGTGTTAAAAAACTAATTGATATGCTATAGATTTTATAAAATCTAAATTATAAATATATATTTATAATTAAATGAATATTTTTATAATTATAAATAGTATTAGATAGATAAATATACAATAAAAATTAAAATTATAAATTTATATAATAAGGATCTAATAAAATATAATCAGAAATTTTATGAAATTAAAGATAATTTTAATAAATTAAATTTAAGAATGATTTAAAAATTTAGCAAATAATTTATTTAAAAATTTTTTATTTTACTTTTATATATACAAATTTAAAGCAGATAATTCTTAAAAAAGTATACTTATTCTATCTTAATATATTTTTTTAGTCATTATTTTGAAATTAATTAAACTATATAATCTTAATTTTATTTGTTTAAATGAATTATAAAAAATGTTTATTTATATATTGTAAAGTATTATTTCAATAATGTAATTTCGCTTTTATATTTATAATTGAATTGAAATATAACAAAATAATAACTATATAATCGTAAAATATTGTTGATAAATTAAATTATATAATATAATTTATTATTTTTTTATAATTAAAAAATTAAATTTTTACGCTTTAAGCGAAAATTAAATTATTTTAATAAATTTTGATTAAAATTAAAATGAATTTTAGTTTAAAGTCTTTTTTATTAATTTTCAATATGATTTCGCAGTTAATTTAATTTGTATTATTTAATTCCAAAGAATATGTGAAAAATAATTTTAAATTTTCACATAATAATTAATCATTTTACATAAAAAAGCTAAATAAAAATCTTTATTAGAATTGTTTTTAAAAAGAATGAGATAGCATAATAAATAAATATTTATACTTTTATATATATTTGTGATAATTATTCCTCTATCAAAATAAATTTCATATACATTTTCATCACAAGCTTCTTTTGATTCTATAATTGATGATATATAATATACGTCTAATAGAAATTAATGGACCACTTTAAGTTTGTCAAGTGAACATAATTATTAAACTTATACAGATTTTAGTGGATTGGGAGTTTTATCTGTGTGCACCAAACTTACTAGTTTTTCTTTTTATTTACGGTAAAAAATATGTTAATAAAACTTGATAACTTTTTTACTTATTTTTATTTGCATTTTTTACATTGTTTTTTTTTTATTTGTTTGATTTTTATAATTAACGTGTATATTAGTGTATTATATTAATTTTTAATTAAAAATTTTATTTTTTAAAAAGATATACCAATAATGTAGTTAATTTAAAGCCTTTGTATGCTGTAATAAAAAATTTTACTAAGTTGAATTTTCTTACAATTTACTGTTATGTTTGTAAATAAACAGATATTAGCGAATTAGGGGATGCATTGCACTATTTCTAAAATTTATAAAATTTATCTATTTCATTTCAGTAATATATAATAATATTTAATGTTTGCCTATTTTTTAGTAGAATTATTAATTTTTATTTGAAAGTAATAATTATTCTCTTGTAAATATGTGTGCTGCTCTTACTTATGTTAATAATTTATTAGATTTAACATCAATTTCTCTTTAGTTTAGGTATGCATTTTATATATTGTCATTATTTTATTTTTTTAAGATATGTTATTTTTATGAATTAATGTATTAGAAATGACAATATAAATGATATTTCTTGCTTTTCTGGAATGTTTGATAATTTACCATCTTTAACAAGTGTTTCTATTGATTTATGGTATTTTAATTATTTTATTTTACAAATTTTTTCATATTGTATAATTTTAAAAGGTCGAATGGGATAAATCATGCTTCATATTTAAATAATTGCTTTTAATATTGTACAGAATTAACTAGTTTATCCATAGATCTATAGTAAAAAATATATAAATTGTTACCTACTGTTTAATTTAAGCATTAAAAAAAAATAATCATTTTTTATAGCTACAACCCTTTAAATCCCTGGGATATATCAAATATAGTTATTAATGCAATAAATTTAACATAGATGAAAATATTTTATGGTAGCTCAAGCCATACAGTAGAATAAACCGACTGCACAATTTATAATAATAATTTAGAAGAAATATCCATAGTTCCACAAGGTATGTATAATAATTGTCCTAATTTTTTTACAAATATGCCTAATTTGATAAAAGTTCATGTTTTTATATATGCAAATATGAACTATGATGATATTAATTATGTTATATCTTTACTTTAGAGTACTGGCATTTATTATTTAAGATTATATTTTGAGTATTAAAGTTAATTATATTTATATATTTGTTTTTTTAATTTTATTCCCTATTTTTTGTTTTAAAATTATATTTATCTAAAAGTAACTTTTCAGGAGATGTTGATTTTAGTGATAATAGATGGTTAACATTACTAAAACCAGTTGTTGATTAGATAACATAATTATATATGTATTTTTAGTAACTAAAATAAAATAGGATTTTAAATAAAGAATTTTCTTAAAATTTAATTAATATATGAATGTATATTAATAAATTTTTAAATAATATGTAGCAATTGTAATGATATAACAGATTATAGTTAGATATAGGATATTGTTAGTGAATTAAATATAGTCAATACAATTAATCTTTAATGGAAGTAAAACGACTAATTTAAAATAAATTTTCTAATAATTTTAAATTATTATAAAGCAATAAACATAATTTTAATTAAAGTATATAATATTTTTTTAAGTTATGCAGGAAATTACGTAATTGCCATGCCATATAAATTTTCAGTCCCATCAATAGCAACATTTTATTACTAAGTTAGGTAAAAATAAAAATTGTTTAATTTTGATTAAATTTATAAAAATTTTTATTGTAGCAATTGGAAGAAAATATATAACTTTTTCATTGATATGGATTAATTAGTTAATGGTTGTGCTAATTTAGAAAATTTATACCTATATTTTAAGTAAAATATAATATTTTAAAAGATATTTTTATTAAAATTAATTTGGTTTTAAATTTTTTTATTAATAGTTCTAATTCATTAATTGATAGCAATTTAGCATGGTTTTCGACGATTTATGAAAGTATAGCAACTTTAATTGAGCTGGAAAATCTTTATATCTCGTTTTAGTAATGATAATAAATTTATTTTTTAAATATCTATTAGTTTTTGTAAAATTTATATAGTTAAAACAAACTAACAAATTACACTTAATTTACAAATTATGGTGACAAGATATATTGTGATTACTTTCAGTTAAATTTACAGTAACTAAAATAAAACAAATAGTATAATAATTATCTAAATATATAAATAATTTATAAAGATATAATGATTATAATGATGTAGATTTTATTAAAAATATAACCACTTTATTTGATAATAATTATTCTTACTAAAGATGGACACTTTTATTAGAGTAAAAATATATATTATATATATAATACTAATAAAAATATTAATTACTATAAGTTTGATTGTATTAATTTATTTAGTTATAACAAAATAAGTGACCTAAGCGGGTTTAATCATGCCTTTTAGAATTTCACATCGCTTAAATAATTATATTTATATATAAGATACAATTAAATTTCTGACTATACAGAAATGAATTACTTATTAGACGGAATTGGTCTCACATTGTAAAATTTATTAATTTAAGTTAAAGGTAATAGCGCAGATTAATATGGAATGAATTTTGTTTTAGAGCCTGCTTTTAATAAAGGAATTATAAATATATCTAGTATTAATACTGATTTTGAAGAGTATAATAAATTAAAAAACCAATTTTTTATTTATATTTTAATACTTTTTTACATATATAAAATATATTTAAATTTAAAAAATATATTACGATACTTATTTAATATTTAGTCTTGATTATACTAATTCTTAATGGATATATAGTTTAAATAGTATGCAAAGGTATATAAGTATGATGACAAATGGATACTGTATTTCTAATTATATGATGGCTAATTATTTTATAGAAAATAATGGAAATAAAACTTGTTTAGGTATAATAATAAATTATTTATATTTTAAAATAATATTATAATATATATTAAAATTAACTTTTTTTTTAATAAATAAATTACATTTATATATTCATACTTATTAAATTTAGAATGCCCTTATGATAGCTGTCATGTTTGTAGTAGCAACTTAAAATGTGACATTTGCAGGTACTCTGTTCCAGCCCGTTAACCTCCCTATTGTAATTGGTAAGTTTTATATTTATTAAAATTTAAAATAAAAATATATATTTGAATTTAAATACATTTTAATGATATTTAACATATATTTGTAATAATTATTATTTAGTCCTGATGGATATTATTCAGGACCAGGTTATACTTGTTTAAAATGTTAAAATTTATGTAAAACTTGTGATAATGCGAACACTTGCCTTACTTGTGTAAGTTCTAGTCCACCTAGAATTGGTAATAACTGTGATTGTCCAAATTTTTATTATGATGATGGGTTAAATTATTAATGTGCAGGTAAAAATATTAAAAAATAAATTAATTGTTATCCATTTTTTTTAAAAAAAAGCATGTCTATTAAATTGCAAATATTGTACCAATTCTACCACATGTGATTCTTGCGCTGATAATTATTTAATGTCACCTGATTTATAGAGTTGTTATGGTATAATTTATTCTGAATTTAAAAAAATCTAAAATAAATCTAAAATCAAATATAAATATTAATATACAAAAAATTTATAATTTTATGAATTTTTTTAGCTTGTAATTATCTATGTGGATTTTGTATATCACACACTGATAATTGTGTTACATGTGCAGATAATAGATAGAATCCTCCAAATTGTGATGTTTGTCCAGATAAAACATTTGAAGTACAATTATAAGCTTTATGTGAAAACTGTGCGCCTAGATGTGGAACCTGTATAAATAATTTCAAAAATTGTACTTCATGTACTGGAAAATTCAGATCCGATGATATTCCTAACTGTACTTGTTAAGATGGCTATTATGATGATGGAGAAAATTCAGATTGTTAAGGTATATAATTATAAAAATATATGTGTTTATTTTGTTTTAATTTTTTTAATATATATATATTATTTATTTATTATTATTTTAAAATTAAAATTAATGTTTAATTTTAAATTTAATTTTATATTTAGTTTGTGATTCATAGTGTCTAACATGTGAAGGTACTGCCGATAATTGTACATCTTGTTTTGGTAAATATAGAATAGGAGATGTTCCTGCCTGTACATGTAAAGAGGGATATTTTGATGATAGAAAAAATTTAGATTGTTAAAGTAATATAAATTAAATTATAATAAAAAGAATATATGAAATATAAATTTAATTTATTTTTAGGGTGCCATTCTAAATGTTAAGCATGTATAAATGAATATGATAATTGTATCTCTGGTAAAAATTAAAAATCCAATTTAATATAATATTTAAATTATGCATATAATCTATAACTATTTTTAGCGATTCATGAATATGAAAGATTTATATTATTTATCGGCGATGATTGTCATTATTCTTGTAATTAATGTGTAGGATAAGAATATGAAAGATGCGTTACATGTAATAATAATCTTATATTAATGCCTATTTTAACTATAAACGAAGATTAAATACTTAATGATGAAGATTATACTATGAATTTTGGTAACTAAATAGATATAGGTGTTTGTACTTGCGAAGCTGGATAATAAAATTAAGAAGGACAATAGTGTATAGATATTGAATCTAGTTTAAAATTTGTTTTTATAGGTTCTTTTTCTGGAATGGTAGGAGTTGTTATAATTAATTTAACAGAACTCATATGGAAAAAAAAAATAACTCCTTTGCTTATTAGTTTTTTGTTTTTCTAGTGTTTATCGTACTGTTAATTTACAAATTTTTACAAGGTTTTATTTGAAACTAGATATTATAGTATATTTTAAAATTTTAATCTAATTACACTTATGGCTTAGCCTTAATTTGTTGATTTGAGAAATACAGATAATTCAATATTAGATAATAGACATTATTATTAGTTTTCTTTAAGATTTTAGAATTTTTCTTTTAGTCCGTTGTTATAAATAATTGTTTTTGTTCTAACAGCATTTTTGATTTTCCCATTAATAGTTAATATTTTACAATATTTTATAAAGGAAGAATAGGATGAATAAGAATAAATAGATAAAAATTATATTACGCATACAAATAATACTATTGATATTTAGCTATAAAACATGTCAAATACAGAACATCTTAAAGAAAACATAAATTTATAATCCTAATAAAATTTACTAAATAATAAGAAAATTCATATGGATATATTTAAATCTCAATTATTAGGCTAATAAATTACTTCCTAATAGTTAGAGGAATTGGAATAAGAAAAAGCTTTGAAATATAATGAGTATATTGGGAAAAAGAAAAGAGATATAATATATAAATATAACAATAAATAATATAATTTAGGAAATATTAATCATTAGTTAAGTTAAATTTACATATTAATTTTGTTGATTTTTTCTCAAGAAATAATTACATATTTAGTAATAAATTTCGATTTTTAGATGAGAAAAATAGAATATTTATATGTGGCCATGTTTTTTATCTATGTTTATGTTATAGCCATTTACATGATTTTTAAAAAAGTGAATTTTGAATGGAATTTTTAAAGAAAAAAATTTGTTTTTGATGGTATTGATATTGTTAAGATAACTGAAGAAGATGAATAAGGTTTTTGGAAAAAAGTACCAATAATGCAAAAAATTGGAAGAAATTTTATTTTAGTTCTTTACGTTTTGAAGTCTATTTGGTCATTTTTATTTGTATATTTTTATCAAAATAAGCCTGAATCCTAAATTAAAGTTAGTATTATAGTTTTTTCACTTTTGTTTATATTCTGTATATTTTTTAGACCTTTTAATAAAAAATGTTTTAACTATAATATTAGAATGAGTTTGGTATTGTTAATTTTAGTTATAGCTTATATACTATAATACTAAGAATTAATAAACTAAAATAATGTAATTTTATTTTTTATTTTATTAAATATGTATTAATTTTTAAAAATTATATTTTGAAGGTTTAAAAGCTAGGTGAATTAAGTAAATTAACGATTTAGATAATATATTATGGTATACTGTGTTACACTGTAATTACTTTTTGCATATTTATAAAATATTTTTTTATGAAAAGATTCAAAGTTGCAAATATTTTTGAAACTAAAAATAAAGAAAGTAAAATGGAATAAGTTTAAAATAAAGAAAGAAATTAAAAATAGTTTAATTTAAATTTATAAGATTTAGAATATATTGAAAAAAATCCTAAAATTGAAGATTTTTTACCTTAAGATCTCTAAACCGAGGAAAAATAACTACATACATCAACTAGTTTAAATTATATGTAATAAAGCTCCAGTTAAATTAATTCAGATAAATCTAAAAATTATTAAAAAAAAGTGAGAAATATAAAAATGGTTAAAACCACAAATTTAGAAGATATACGAGATAATTTTTAAAATAATAGAATTAAAAAAAGATATTAAAAAAATTTAAGAAATTAATTTAGTTTGGAGTCGCCCAAAAAAGTCGCAAATATTTAATTAAATGATAATTTATAATTAAATAATAAAGGAAAAAAATCTAGTATATCTTTATATCCATAGTAAATTGATGATTTTAGTAAAAATTTTGATATAAGTTTAACTGGGTTTACTGATAAATCAAGAACTAGAATTTAAAATATAAAAGTTAATTAAAAATTTAATTGATTAAAAAATATTTTGATTAATTTAAATAGTTTATTCAATAACCAGTAAATTATCTTTTTATATTTAATTTTTGTTTTAATTGAAGTTTATTATATCTATATTATATTATATATAATAACGTGATTTTTAAATATTATACTGCTTATATAGTAAAAAGGATTATAATATAAAATTAAATTAAATACTAAAATTATATTATGAAAGAAATGTCTCGTTTTAATAAATTTATATATTAATTATTTATTTTGTAAATCTTAGAAAAAAAAAGGGTTATCACCCAAAAAATTAATTTGTTAATTATAGATATTCAAGTTGAAATTTGAAGTTTTTAAAGCTAGAAATTACATTACTGAAGAATTAGATAATGTATATTTAATAAATTAACACTTATAATAAATTTAATTGAAATTAGATAAAAAGAATAAGAGTAAAGAAAAAATAGAGTTCCTAAATTTATTAAAGTAATTAAAAATTAAATATTTTTATTAATTATAAAAAAAATAGAAAAAAAAATTAAATAATTTAAAATAAAATAAGATATATATGTTTAAGAATTGTAGTTTAATTCTTATTTTTTTGATAATTTTAATATAAAAAGCGAGCTAGGTTTCGTACAGTTATTATTCGTAAGTGTAATTTGATAGTGTTATAGATGATATTAATTTTATAGCTTCTAGAAGTTCTTGGACGTCTTTGTCTTTGAATGGAGGGGGGTCCGGATTTTATGGAGATTTAAGTGGATTGGGAGTTTTGTCTACTTGTACAAATTTGAAAAGTTTTTCGTTTAGTATATAGTAAAAAAAAAGAATTATGAAAATTTTTATATAAATATATTTATTATTTATTTTTTGGAGAATTTATTTTAGGTTTTGATGGTTTTATTGTTTTTTATGTTTTTTTATTTTTTGATTACTTTTTTATTATTTTTCGGTATAATTAGAATTTGTTTAGATTTATTTATTTTTTTAATTATTCGAGTTTTTTTATTTAATGTGAAGAAAATTTTACACAAAAAATCATAAATATTTACTAATTTAATATTTAATGTATAAATGGAGATTCTAATATTAAAATTTTAATTATAAATTTAAAAGGCATACTTCTAATAGTGTTAATTTGAGTCCTCTTTATACAGTTATACAATACTTCACCTAACTTACTTCATTATCTATAAGTGTATATAATTGTAAATAGACAGATATATCTGAATTAGGAAATGCATTGCAATATTTTCCTAATTTAACTACATTATCTTTATAGTACCAGTAAAATAATTTAATTATCTAAATGATTAATAAAATAATGATTAAAAAAATTATTTATTTAAAAAATAAAAAGTTCTAATTAAATCGTTAATGTTTGTGCTGGCTTGACCTATATAAATACATTTACCAGTTTGACTAGTATAAGATTAAACTTTGCGTAATTTTATTATTTTTTTATTAATTACTTTTTATTAATATAATATATTAATAAATAGAAATAATGATATTATTGACATATCTTGTTTATCTGGCATGTTTGATGGCATGAGTAATTTAAAAAGTGTAACCATTTCGTTTTGGTAATATATAAATAAATATTTAATTTGATTAATTTAGAATGTAAAATTAGTTTCATTAAATAATAATATAAAATTAATAAAAATAGGAATAATGATATAAATGATGCTTCTCATTTTAATACTTGTTTTTAGTACTGTACAGCTATTACAAGCTTGGATTTGAATTTATAGTAAAATTAAAACAAATACAAAAATTGGCAGATTCTTAAAAATTAATATAAACATTAATTATATAATATTATAAGATTTAATTATTATTTTTTTTTAAATAATTTATTTAAATTTTGAAAGTAATAATCCATTAAATCCATGGGATGTTTCGAATGTAGTTTTAAATGCAGGTGGTTTAACTTATTTAAAATTATTTTATGGTAGTAATAGCGATGTGGTGGATATGACTGGTTGCACTATATATAATAATAATTTATAAGAATGGCATTTGACTCCTTCTGGGATATATAATAAATGTCCAAATTTATTCACTAACTTACCGAATTTATAAAAAGTTCATTTATATTTTTATTCGAGTGTAGATTATGACGATGCCAATTATGCTGCTTTGATTCTTGCACCGACAGATGTTTATTATTTGCGATATTATTTTGAGTAAATTATAAGTTTTTAATTATAAATTTTAGGATGATTAATATTTTTTTAAAAAATTTATGTTTTTTTATAAAAATTTTAGTAATGTTAATACAGATATTGATTTTAGCGATTCTAGATGGTTGTCTGCCTTGTAACCAGTTGCTAATTAGATTACTAATTTTTATTTTTAATTTTAGTAAGAAATATATGGAAATATTTATTATAATTTATATTAATGTTATGATGATTATTTAATATCTAAAATAATTATATTTTTTTAAATATCAGTTCCTGCGATTATGTGACAGATTTTTCTTAAATTTAAGATATGGTAGCTGAATTAAATATAGTGTATTATATGTATTTGTCATGGACGTAATATAAAAATATGATTTTAAAAATATTGTTAAAGCAAAAAAATAATTAAATTTTTTTTAAGTTATAATGGAAATATTGTTACAGCGATGCCTGTATAGTTTAATAATCCGTCTTTGAAAATTTTTGTTTATGATATTTAGTAACATTCAATTTTATATAATTGATTTATTTTCCTATTATATTAATTTATAAATTAATTAAGTGGATGGAATTATGTAAATAATTTTTTTTAATTTATGGGAGCTTTGGTAGATGGTTGTACAAGTTTAGAAACAATAAATTTATAATTTACGTAATTTTAAAATTAAACTAATAATAAATCAATTTTTATAATAAATTTATTTTTATTTATATAGAAATAGTCTATTAACTGATAGTGATTTGGCACACTTTGACAGTATGTTCACTAGTTTTGCAACTCTTAGTACTATATAAACTTTAACCATATCACTAAGGTATATTTATTCAAAATCTTTGAAAATAAAAACAAATTAATAGTACTAAAATTTTATTTTAATAAAAAGTTATAATTAGCTCAAAAATTATACGTAATTTACAAATTCTGGGAATAAAATTTATCTGGAAACTTTTTAAATCAATTTGGAGTAAATTAATAGTTATATTTTTTTAATTAAATTAAAACATACATTTATATTTTAAAAAATAATAAGTTATAATGATTATGAAGATGTTGAATATATAAGGAATATTACTACAATGTTTGATGAAACATATGCATATAAAAGGCTAGCCTTTAATTTAAAGTAATATTTATATTTTAAATTAATTAATTTTTTAATATAGGTATAAATTTTTAAATAATAATAATTATATAGTTACAATGATATCAATAACGTCACAGGTTTTAACCATGCATTTGAAAATTTTACATCTTTGAGCGAATTATATATTCATCTTGAGTACAAAATTTATTTAAATATTTTAAATTTGTTTATTAGTTTTATATTTTATATAATTCGAATACTTAATTTAAATATTAGATAAAATGATATATATGATTATATGTAAATGGAATACTTATATAGTGGAATTGGATTAACTTTATCTTAAATTGGTTTATACTTAGATGGAAATAGTGGGAGTTAGTATGATATGAATTATGTGCTTTTAGAGCCGTTTAATTAGGGACATATTTATTTAGATTATATTATCACAGATTTTAATGAGTAATTTTATATTAAAATAAATTTTTTAATTCAAATTTATTATTATAAAAATACAATAAATAAATTTTTTAATTAAGCCCTGATTACAACACCAATAGCTAAGGAATTAATAATTTAGAATCTAATTAAAGGTATATCACAATGTTGGATTATGGCTACTGTATTTCTTATTATACAATGGCGACATATTATACTAACACAGCTGGTAGTAAAGTTTGTAAAGGTATAAATAAATTATTAAATTATTATAAATATATTATTTATATGTATAAAAAATAAGAGATATTAATTACAAATTGTATTAAATTTATTTTAAATTATTTGTTAAAGATTGTCCCTATAATGCGTGTCATGTTTGTAGTAGCGATTTAAAATGTGATATTTGCAGATATTCGGTCCCTGCTAGAGAGCTTCCTGATTGCGAATGGTAACCAAATTTAACGCATCTAATAAAAAAATATATAATAAAATAATGAAATTTAAATAGCTAATTTATAGATATAAAAAATAATAAAAAAATAATTAATGAAATTATGTATATATAAATTAGTTTTTTAGTTGAATAATTTTTTTTTATATTTTTAGTCCAGATGGTTTTTATACAGGAGCTGATTACACTTGTTTAGAATGTTTTAAGTTGTGTAGAACTTGTGACAATGGCAGCACCTGTTTAACCTGTGTAAGCTCAAGTCCTCCCAGAACAGGTTAATACTGTGACTGTCCAATTTTTTTCTGGGACGACGGGGAAAATGACTAATGTGCAGGTAATATATAAGATTTTTTTAATTATTTAATATTTTTAATTTTAGAAGGTATATAATTTTTTTTTTTTTTTAAATTAATTAATTAAATTTTATAAAAAATAAGCTTGTTTACCTAATTGTATTAATTGTGATAACGCTGACACATGTGATGCTTGTTAATCGGGATATTTACTGTCTGTCGACCAGACTACTTGTACAGGTAAAATATATATTTAAATTTAAGTACTAAATTTTTTTTTTTTAGATTTTCATGATTTTAAAATAATTTAATTCTTTTTTAATTTATTTCTATAAAAAATGTTGATAGAATGTTTTTATACTTGTGCTGAATGTTCAGGTTCAATTACTAATTGCGATTCTTGTGCAGATAATAGATAAAATCCTCCAAATTGTGATGTTTGTCCAGATAAAACATTTGAAGTACCATTATAAGCTTTATGTGAAAATTGTGCGCCTAGATGTGGAACCTGTATAAGTGACTTTGAAAATTGTACTTCATGTACTGGAAAATTCAGATTCGATGATAATCCTAATTGTACTTGTTAAGATGGCTATTATGATGATGGAGAAAATTCAGATTGTTAAGGTATTAATTATATAATATTTTTATTTTCATTTTTTTATATTTAATTTTATATACATTATTTTATTTATATAATATTAATTTTAAATTAAAATTAGTTTGTGATTCTTAGTGCCGAACATGTGAAGGCACTGCCGATAATTGTACATCTTGTTTTGGTAAATATAGAGTTGGAGCAGCTCCTACATGTACCTGTAAAGAGGGATATTTTGATGATGGAGAAAATTTAGATTGTTAAAGTAATATAAATTAAATTATAATATATTTTTATTTATATAAATTAAAATATTAATTGATAGGATGTCATTCTAATTGTTTGGCATGTGAAGGCTCATATAATTATTGCATAGATGGTACTTAAAATTTATATTATTATTTATATATGAAAATAAATTTTACCTTTTCTAAGCTATCGAAGAATATGAAAGGTTTATATTATTTATTGGCGATGATTGTCATTATTCTTGTAATTAATGTGTAGGATAAGAATATGAAAGATGCGTTACATGTAATAACAATCTTATATTAATGCCTATTTTAACTATAAACGAAGATTAAATACTTAATGATGAAGATCATACTATGAATTTTGGTAACTAAATAGATATAGGTGTTTGTACTTGCGAAGCTGGATAATAAAATTAAGAAGGACAATAGTGTATAGATATTGAATCTAGTTTAAAATTTGTTTTTATAGGTTCTTTTTCTGGAATGGTAGGAGTTGTTATAATTAATTTAACAGAACTCATATGGAAAAAAAAAATAACTCCTTTGCTTATTAGTTTTTTGTTTTTCTAGTGTTTATCGTACTGTTAATTTACAAATTTTTACAAGGTTTTATTTGAAACTAGATATTATAGTATATTTTAAAATTTTAATCTAATTACACTTATGGCTTAGCCTTAATTTGTTGATTTGAGAAATACAGATAATTCAATATTAGATAATAGACATTATTATTAGTTTTCTTTAAGATTTTAGAATTTTTCTTTTAGTCCGTTGTTATAAATTATTGTTTTTGTTCTAACAGCATTTTTGATTTTCCCATTAATAGTTAATATTTTACAATATTTTATAAAAGAAGAATAGGATGAGGAAGAAAAGATAAAAGCCATAGAAAATTAATAGTAAAGTCCAAAATAAAATAAAAATAATTTGTTTAATGGCAAATCTACAAATTTATAGTCTTAAGGAGAAGATGAATTAATAACTAATAATTAATTATTAAATTCAAATAATGCAAAAGACAATCATCTAGAAATTTTTAGACAACAGTTAATGGGTCAAAAAATAACAGAAAAATAAAAAGAATTATTAGAAGAAGAAAAAATTAAAAAATATAGTGATTATATTGGGAAATATAAAAAAGATATAATATATAAATATAACAATAAATAATATAATTTGGGAAATATAGATCATTAGTTAAGTTAAATTTACATATTAATTTTGTTGATTTTTTCTCAAGAAATAATTACTTATTTAGTAATAAATTTCGATTTTTAGATGAGTAAAATAGAATACTTATATGTGGCTATGTTTATTACCTATGTTTATGTTATAGCCATTTACATGATTTTTAAAAAAGTGAATTTTGAATGGAATTTTTAAAGAAAAAAATTTGTTTTTGATGGTATTGATATTGTTAAGATAACTGAAGAAGATGAATAAGGTTTTTGGAAAAAAGTACCAATAATGCAAAAAATTGGGAGAAATTTTATTTTAGTTCTTTACGTTTTGAAAACTATTTGGTCATTTTTATTTGTATACTTTTATCAAAATAAGCCTAAATCCTAAATTATAGTTAGTATTATAGTTTTTTCACTTTTGTTTATATTCTGTATATGTTTTAGGCCTTTTAATAAAAAATCTTTGTATTATAATTTAAGATTTTAAATAGTTTTTTTATTATTGGCATTGATATATTGTATATAATACTTCTAGTTTAGTAACCAGAATGATGTAAAAAAAAATTTTCTTTTAAATAATTTTATAATAAACTATACAATAATTTTTTATTTAATTATAATATAAAGTAATAATAGTTGGACAGTTACTCGAATTTATAATTGAAAATAAGTGGGCATGGTATAATATCTTATTTTATTTTTTCTATGGTGATTTTTATAAGCTAATTTGTAAAATCGAGAATTAAGGTTGCAAATATTTAAGAAAAAGTAGATGCTAAAAAAAATAAATCATCTTCGATATAATAAGATAAAAAAGCTAAAAAAAGGAAAGTTGATGATTATAATGATGATAATAAGAATAGTGATAATGATTAAAATGATTAGATTATAGAGGAAATAAAATCAGGTTTAATTTTATAAGATATTGAATATATAGATTCTGAAAGTAAAGTAAAATCTGGTTCAGAAAATAATAGTACAACTAGAGATTTTTTAACAAATGCAAATACCAACGCTAGTAGTAAAAAAAAGAAAATGAATTAATCATATAAATTTAATATTGGTTAAGATATAGATGATTTAAGAAATAATTATATGGCGAGAAGAATGTAAAAGAATTAGAGAATAACTTAAAATTAACATTTTTAAAGTCAAAATATAGACTTTAGTAATAATAGTAGTAGATTAATAAGTAGTTCAAATTTAAATTTTGCGTAAAGTAAAAGAGTTAGCGGTATTTTTCATTAATAAAATTAGGATTAACCAGATAGTGGAAATAATATTAATACAAATTTTGGCTAAAATTTGACAGAATTTACTGATAAATCTAGATCGAGAATGTAAAGCATGAAAGTTTTTTAGAAACTGAATGAATGAAAAAAAAAAATTTTTTTTAATATAAAAATAATTTAATTAAATGGTATGTTTTTTTAATGGAATATTTATATTTATTAATAAATAGATTGAAAAAAATGAAATTAATTTATTTATTGGATAAAATATTTTATATGTTAAAAAAAAATAATGTATTTCAATTTAATATGAATTCTGCTATTTATTATGATAGTCCATCAAATAAAGGTATTGTTGGGTCATAATATGTTGCTAAATTTTATTCTCTATTAGCAGGTGCTTTTTTTAAAATGTGGTTCATTTAATCAAAAATTTTTAATTCACTGTCGTCATTAGCTTCTTTAAAAGAAAGAATTTTAAAATTTATTTTAAGATAAAATAAAATATTTAAATTTCATATTAAATTTTCAAAACTTAATGAAATAATTTTTGAGGTTATAATATTTTTTACTATGAAGCATATATCCATTTTCTAGCGGCACTTAAAGATCAGTACTACCTTAAACAACAAGATTTTTAAGAAAATTCATAGATGCAAATCTTAAATTTTTAATAAATTAATAATGAGTTTGTAAAAATTAAATTTTAAAAAATTATTTATATAATTAAAATAATGTTTTTAATTATTTGTTTATTTGTTTTATTGCTAAATTTAATTCAGTTATTTTACGTTTCAGTAGGATAAAATTAAAGCCATGAAATCATATAATTTAAAATTGATTCTCTAAAAAGTCCAGCAGGTCCACATAAACTATCATATTCAGCCATTAATAGAGGACATTATTTGGGTTTTATACCCATTTTTAGTTCATCCATATATAATACGATTTCATCATAAACATCAGCAGGATATTATGGTTTTAATTAATCTTAATTTATAGTAATTTTTATTGATTAATTATTAAATTTAATAATGATATAAAGTTTTTTTACATAAAAGTATATCGTATATATTTTATGCAGCTCCTTCCAAACTTATATATCCTTAAATCTGTCTTTTTTATAGATATTTAGTTATAGCTAGCATGCCAAGACTCGAACCCTCTGAGTGTCCCATAATATAAAATGAATTAAATCTGCTATCCTTAAAATATTTAATATAATTTTAATTAATATTTAGTTATAATTTAAAAGAAATAATAATGATTTATTTATTATATATTTTTATAAATAAAAAATTTATGAGATTTATTTATATAATATTTAAAATTTACCTTTTTTAAGTAATTAATTATATAAGCTGCATCATAAGCAAAATCATCAAATGTCATTTGAGATTCACTTTAATTACTATAAGAAGGGATGAGTCCTCTTTTATTGTACCTAAAAGTAGCTATTCCTTATTCTTCAAGTTCTTAAATAATATTAATAAAATTATACTATTATATATAAATATTTTTTAATTTTATTTTTGTTGAAATTTTCGAAGTTTTTATATTATATTATTTTATATTAAATTAATAAAATTTATTTACCTACTGCTAATTAAAGATAATTATTAGTTTTAATTCCTCCGATTAAACTATTTCCATTCAACGTTGTTGGTCCACTTCCGGCTATAATTATGGCTACAGGTATTTGGTTTTTTGTTGAAGCATTTTTTGGGATAACTAATCTTTTTTTAAGTAATGAAATATTTATAATTAAAAAAGTATAATTAAATAAATTAAAGTAAAAATTAATTTGAAATCATTTTAATAAGTATATTTATAAGTTATTTAAAAAAATAAGTCTTTACCTTCCATATATTTTTATATTAAATCCATTATTATCAGCATATTATAGGTAAACTGCTTACCCATAGTTTAAATTTGGATCCTCTCTAAAAAAAATTAAAAAATATATTTTTAATTTTTTTATATTAACTTTTAAATATTAAAATTTAATTTTTAAATTCTAATTTAATAAAATTATATACCCATCAGTTTATTTATTAATCAAAAAAGAACTATTTTTTAGGTTTGTTTTCGTATTTTTTTACAGTTTTTCATTTATAAATTGGTGGTTTGCGAAAAATAAAGAAGTAATAGATATGACTGATAATATTATTATAAGTTATTTGTTCATTTTTTTTTTTATAATTTTTTTTTTTTTTTAATTTATCTTATTTTATAATAAGCTATTTCTAATTTTATATAATAGTTAATTAAATAATATAAATATGAAAAAGAATTTATTGTTTAAAACTATATACTTAAAATTATGTTTTAAATTTAATATCATAATTAATCAGTATAATTTAAAAATTTATACAATATCATTTATTTTTATTAATTTAAAATTTAATTTATATGTTTTAAAGTTAAAGTAATTATTGAAAATTTTTTCTTACATTTATAAATATAAAAATACAGTTCTCTTGTAAACTTTTAAAATATATGGTTTCAGATTTTTATTTATTAATACAAATCAACTAATTAATAATATGGTAGTTTTTTAGAATAAATTTAAAATTACATTAAAGTTTATTATAATATGAATAATTTACTTGGTATTATTAAATTAAATTATTTATATATTTAAGAATTTAGCGGAATATTTATATTTTATATTATATTATACATAATTATAGTATTTTAGAAAATGTAATCCAAACTTGTAATTATTTTTATTAGTTCAAAAAATAAAAAATTTTCGATTAAATTACTAAAATTTAATTAAAAAAAGAAAAATAAAAAAGTATGTTTGAAGATTCGTAAAGCTAAGACGAAGAAGAAATTTTATAAGAAAAAAATTAAAATTAAATAAATAAAAGGGGTTTATTTTCTGACTCTGAAGATGATGAGAATGATATTAAAGATGATAATTAAATAAATAAAAATAAATATTATAATAATTAGAGTAATTATTAAAATATATAAAAAATGATTAATTTTTTATTTACTTATTTTTTAAATTTATAAATATTATTTTTTTATATAGCAAGTGACGACGAAAGTGATGTTGATGATTCGAATTAAGAAGATTTTATATTTAATTAATTTTAAGAAGCTAATTAATTAGGTGAAGTTGAGAAAAGAAAGTTATTACTAGAATAATTACAAATTAATTAGAAAAATAATGAGTAAGATAATATAGAATAAGAAAAGAAAAATGATTTTTTATAAGAAATAATATAAAATAACAGATAAGAATACGAAAAGATAAAAGAAGAAAATCCGAATTTAGTTCGGGAAGAAGATATTTTAGAGGTAAATTAATTTTTTTAATTAGATTTTTTTTGTTTTTAAAAAGATTAATTAATAAAAATAAAAGATAAAAAGTAAATTTTTAAAATTTATAAAAGAGAATTTTGAATAAAAGGAAATATGAGATGAAATAATTGACTAATAAACTTAGGCAAGACCCTGAATAGTACTTAAATTTTGTTAAAAGCTATATTTTACTTGATATAATTAGGCAACACTATATAGTATTTTATAGTTAAAATGATTATATTAATTATGATAGTCCTTATTTAAATGTGGACGAAATTTTGGAAAATTAAGCATTAGTTATAAGTAGAATTCCTAATTAAGACTTGACTTTTTTGGAAAATCTTGTTAATGAATTTAGGTTAGAAAAATAAAGAAATTAGGAAAAAAATGGTATAAATAAATTATTAGATAACAAAAATAATTTGCAAAACAAAGACAGGAAAAAAATATATAGTGAAAAAAATTAGGGCAAAGCAAATTTTATTTAAATTATTAGTACAATAATGTTTCATTTTAAGAAATCTTTTGCTTATAAAATTAAAGCAGAACAGAGAGAATTTCGAGAAAATTTATTAGATGATTAAAATAATTATTTTGGATATCTTTAAATGCTTCAAATATTTATGATTATTTGTAATTATTTTAAAATTAAGTACAGACTTAATTATATTTAGGATTTATCACTGCTAGATATAAATTAAAAATTTGACTTGACAGGAAATTCAAAAATTAAGGTAAATTTATTTATTCATTTATTTTTTATTTATTAATATTAGTATTTATTTTTTTATATAATTTAGTAATTTATGAATAAAAAAAAGAAAGTATAAAAAAAAGCAATAGGTGGCAGTGATTCTGACGATAATTTTATATAAAGAAAAAGGTTAAAAGGGAAAAAAGGTTAATCTTTGTCTACAATGATGGAATAGGTTATTTTTAGTAATAATACTAAAAAAGATAAAATGCATTAAAATTAAAGATAGTTAATAAAAGAAAAATCTAGAGGAAGTAAAAATTTAAGTGGTAATTTGAGCAAATTGAAAACTAATGTTATGGATTTATAAAACTTAAGTTTTTCAAGTAGCGATGAAGAAAATATTACTAGATAAAAAAGTATATAATTTGAAAAAAATGGAAATTTGGGTGAAAAAAATGCTAATTAGTTATAAAATAATGAAGAAGAAAGTACAAAAAAAGAGTATATTGCTGATAAATTAGAGGAATTTAAATTTTAAGGAAAAAGAAGGCCGACTTTTTAAAGAAATAGAGTGGTAGGTAAATCTTCACTTATATCAAAGGATAGTACAGATTTAAAAAAATCAGATAATTAAAATAATGATACAACTAGGACTAGCATTTTTAATTCAAATGATGATAAAAATAATGAAAATTAAAAAAATTAAAAAAATTAAAATGATAATAAAATTGTTTAAAATTAAGATAATATGGAAAAAAATAAATAAGATTAAAAAAACTAAATTTCGGCAGAAAATTTGTAAAATTTGGTTTTTAAAGGCAAAGATTAGTAAAATAAATAAAATACTATATTAACTGAAAGTATAACTGTAAAAGTAAAAGAGGAAAAATTTAATTTGATAAATAACAATAAATATAATAAATAAGATTAAAATGGTATATATGATGGAGATAAAAATATGGTAAGTTTTAGTGATTATTATAATTAATAAGATATGAAACATTGGATAGATATATGGGATGAAGATTCTGAAGATGTAATAATTATTATATATATATAGAAAAGTTTAAAAAAACTATAATAATATAATATTAAAAATAATTATTTTTAATTTTTTAATTTATTGAATATTTTGATTATTTTTCTTATTTTTTTATATTTTTTATTAGTGGGTATAAGTAGACCCTGTAGGACAAAAATTTTTAAATGAAAATTCTATAAAGGAAAAGCTATAAAATACGCCTGTATTATTTATTTTTAGTTTTTTAAAAATGTCTCTTTGTGAAAGTTAGGAAATAGAAAAATAGTTAGATGCCTTATCAGATGAGAAAAATTTAAGTATATAAAATAAAGAAAAATATTTAAATAGGATAAATTAGAAAAAAAAAATTGGGAAAGAATAGATTAAGGATTATTATAAGTAGCGAATTTTATCAAATATTTTAGTAGAAGATATTAGTTCTTTATATTCAGATAATTATTTAAAATTGCATGCAAGTCGGAAAAATTTTAGAATTTATGAATGGTGGTAGAATTTAAATTTTGAAATTTGTGGGTATAGTGGTCTCAGCGAGTTTTTTGAAAGTGGGTTTAGAAAATGTTATGAAAAATTAAAAAAGAATATTTAAGATAAAGAATAAAAATGTATACCTTAGAATCCGTACCTGTTTAGGTTCTCTGACTATTATATTATAAAATCTTAAGTTAAAAAATATAAAATGCTCAAGCCTTGGGCGAAACCTATAGGTAGTTTATCAATTAATATATTATTAATAAAATTATAAAATAATTAAAAAGAATTGAAATTTTTATTTAGAAATTTATTTTTTTACTTTTTTTTATTTTTATTAATTAAAATTTAAATTCAAATAAAATGAAAAGCTGATTTGAAGTACCAAGATGAAGAAATTTATAATAAAAATGATGTGATAGAGTTGAATGGGAAAATGAGGTGGGCAAGATTAAGCAGAAAAGTGAAAGAAAATGAAGAGCCTTTAAAATAAGTTTCTTCTATAATGGGAAATGGAAGAATGGCAGATTTATGGGCGCTTTGGCAAACTTTTTATGACAAGCCTAAACTGAATTTAGACGGGAGTTTGCCGAAAAATGACTACGGAAATTATGAAATTCATAACGGAGTTCCTTTGCCCAAAGATGTTGTTTATATTAATTTACCTTATTTGCCTAGGATTTTGAAATAATAGAATATTGAGTATGTGGAGGCTGTTATAGGGTTTGAGAGAAGTAATTTATGTGTTTTTAATTGTTTTTTCTTTTATATTTAAATAGATTATTTGTGTAGTTTATATTTGTTTTTATATAAAAATTATTTGTATAAAAATTTATTTTAATTGTATTTAAATTATAAATTAATAGATAGAGGAATGTCTCATGTTGTGAAATAGGGCGTTATCGCGCATAAGAAAGACGAAGAAATTATAAGATAACTTTTTAAAGATAATATTAAGGAAATAGAGTAAAAGAAAATTGATAGTGTTAAAAATGGGTTATTTTAAATTTGGAGAAAATTATTTAAAGCCCTTATATTAAAAAAAGAAATTAGTGATAAATATGATAAAATTGAAAAATGAGATAATTTTAATTTTAATTATTTACTTGATAATTGTGTCAAATTTATATTACTTTTAAAATCGATTTATTTTAAGTTTTATTTAAATTATTGTAGTATAATGCGCTTATAATTAATTATTTAATTTAGTATTAATTTGTTTTAATTCTAATTTATTAAATTCTGATTTAGAATGAAGCATAATAATTATCAAAAAAACAAAAAAATAATTTAAATTTATACAAATCTAAAATTTTTTATAATAATGGATTTACTTAAAAAATTGTAATAAAATAAATTTAACAAGAATACATCAAATATTATTAACAAGGATAACAATGTTAATCAATAAAACCCAATAAGTAAAATTTATACCTAATTTATTTATTAAAATTATTATATTAAAATTGAATATTTATTATAATTGTAAATATAATTTTAAAGATTAAAGTAGTACCTCAATAAATGAATAAAAAAGTAAAAGTGATATACACATATAATAATAGGAATAAAATTATACATAAATATAAAGATAATAAGAACAGTAATAAATTTAATAGCCAGAATAAAAATTAAATAGTATATAGCTATTATTAAAAAATAAAGGAGTGAATTTGGCGCCTCATCAAATAAAACCTATAATAAAAGAAGAAGAATAAGACGAAATTAATGGCAATTAATTTTATAATATGAAAGAAAATGCTTTAAATTTTTCTAATTTAGAAAAACCTGGTTCTAAAAACTAAGATATTAAAAATTTTGAGATTATATAAAATTTAAATACAGAAAAATCTAAAAATATTTAAAATTTTGGTTAATATATGATAGGAAAACCTTTGATTGGAAAAATAAATTAAATTAATAAAAATTTAAATTAAAATTAAAATTAAAATTAAAATACTAATGGATAAAATAAATAGTTTAATATATTGCTAAAATTAAAGTAAAATATGGAAAAAGATAAATAAAAAGATAATAATGATTTGTTAAAATAAAATAATTAAAATGATAATATAATACAATAAAAGCCTGTTAGTAAATAAATTATGGGAGGTAAAATGAGTGTGAACAGCTTTAGCAGTTCATTTTAACAAATTTTGAATAAAAAATAGGAAAAATAATAAAATTTGGCTGCAAATTAATTTTAATTTACATAAAATTATAGTTAAAATTAGGAATAAAATAATTTATAAAATTAGGATAATTGTAATAACTTAAATTAAAAAATGGAATTAGAAAATTTTTAAAAACAAAATTAAAATTTAAATAAAGAATTAGATGAAGATGATGATATTGCCAGTTTACTTGATTAGATCGAAAGCTAATAAAATGTAGATTAAAATGAAGATATTAATAATTTTTCTTAAAATAATAATAACAGTAAAAATAATAATTTTTTTAACTAAAATAGTATGGGAAGTAATTTTAATTCAGTTAATTTTTCTTAAATTTAAAAAGTTCCATCAAATAATAATTAAAATAAGTAATTAATTTTGGGAAATTAATCCAAAATAAGTAATTAAAAAATCAATCAAATAAATAATAATAGCGGTTTATTTTAAAAGACTTAAAATCAGATAAATTAGAGTAATGTGAGCTTTAATAGTTTTAACTTTAGCTAGTAAAAGGAAAATTAATAATAAATTAAGCCATAGCCTGAAAAAGAATAAAATAATAATAATAATTAGATAGATAAGTAATAAAACAACCAGCAAAATTTAAAAGCTAGTAATTTGTCTAAATTTATAAATAAATTTAAACAATTATAAAGCATTAAGTAAGAGGAAAAGGATAAGTAATAGAATTTTTAATAAAAATAAGAATAGTAATAGTAGTAGTTTACAAATTAATCTTAAATTTAATAAAATCTTAATTAAAATTCTTTAAAAAATAATACCAATTTATATCAAAACTAGATGAATTATGGCAGAGAAAACAATAATAATACAAATAATTTTTAAAATGATAATAATAATAGAAGTAATTATTAAGATAATTTTAAAAATGATAATAATATAAGTAACTATTAAAATAATAATAATATAAGTAACTATTAAAATAATAATTAAAATAGGAATTTATAAGAAAATTTTTAATAAATAGATAATGTTGTATAAAAAAAAGAGTATGAGAATCCTAATCCGTACAATATAGACTTGATTAATTCTAGTTAAATGGTACCTTAAAATTATAGACTTTAGACGTTTGAAAATAAGAGTCAAATAACTCAGTATTTCGAACACAGGGTTTAAAAGCCGTCCCCGTTTAATACTTTGCAGAAAGGGAAAAAAAAATTAAGATTTAAATAAAGTACTACTTTTGCTTATTATTTGCAGATACTACAAAAAGAAGAAGAAAAAGAAAAAAATAAAGAAAATCAAAAAGAGAAAGAAAATTAAAGAGAAAATTAAAATGAAAATTAAAAAGAAAATTAAAAAGAAAATTAAAAAGAAAATTAAAATTATTTTTAGTAGTGTTAAAATTTTGAAAAGGCGTAGTTAAAATTGTAGTAGGAATTTTAGTAGGAAAATTATGATTAGGAGAAAAATGGATTTTTTAAATTTTTGCCTGAATTTTTTTAGTAGTATAATGTGGGGAAAGTGAATAGTGGATAATTTAGGAATAAAAAAATTGATAAGTTGGTGGTTATTTTGGTTGATTTTGATATTTATAAGGATATTGTGACAGTGCTTTTTAAAGTAATTTTAAGTTTTTTAAAGTTATTATTGATTTATTTTTTTATTTATTTTATTTGTGTTATTTTAATTAAAATCAGGATTTTTCTGGAGAAATTAAAGGTTCTATGCCAAAAGATATGTTTGCTATAGAAGATGATGAAGAAGATGAAGATTCAGATTTTAACCAAGAGGATTTCAGCCAGAAATAAGTTTAAAATCAAGAATAGCAAGAAATACGAAATATTTAATAAAAATCCCAAGGTTTAAGTTCTAGTAAAAAATTAAAAAATAATATGAAAGTAGAAGATAAAGATGTTTCAATTTCGGGTTTAGATAATATAATATCAAATTCTGGTTAAAAAGACGAGAAAGCTATTGAATATAAAAAACTTTTAAAAAATAATTAGGAGATAAAACATATAAAATATAAAGAATTACAAATTTATCCTAGAATTAATACGGTTTTTGTGCTTAAAAATGTAAATATATTATAAATAATTCTTCAATTTTAAATATATATAATAATAATTTTTAAAAAAGGTAACAGTATTAAGTGAGAACGAAATGGATCCCTGTTATTTAAACATCAGTAAAAAGAATATAGATGAATTAATATACCCATCTAAAGAAGAAGAATGAATAAATAAAATATAATTATTAAATGTATTTTATTTATTTTTAGATTTTTAAAAATAGATAAAATACAATACAAAATTAAATATGATTTGTTAAATTTAATATATTAAATATTTATAAGTTTATTATTATCAATTTCATCATATAAATTTATGTTTAAAAAGAAATTTCTGAATTTTTTTACATTAAAATTTATTTTTAATAATTATTAACATATATCGATTAAATTATTATATATAGCAACATACTAAATGAATAGTATTATTAGTTTTTTTTCTTTAGATATCTGATATAATCTTTATAGAATAGAATTGCATTTATTTCAATGTAATAATATAATAATATTAGATTATAATTTTTAAATAAAAAAAAAATAAGAGATAGTAAAATAAAATAAAAAAAGAAAATAAATATAACATTTATTAGAAAATAATTTTTATTTTTATTATTATTAAAATGAAAAAGCAAATATTTGTTTTGTTAATTTTATTTGCATTATTTTTTTAAAATTACAATTGTATAGTGAATGAGGTTATTCCTACTTAATAAAAATACAAGTATAAAATTTCATTTGGTTCTTGCAATAGTTTTTACAGAGTTCACAATACATCTATTTTTTAAGAAATAGCCTAATAAAAACCTGATGTTTTTTTGTTTATAGGGGATGTTGCTTATACTGATACTATGGTAATGCCTAATGGTAATAATAAATATTTTATAAATAAAAAAATTATTTAAATATATATAATTATACAATATAATGATAAATATTTGTTGAAAATTTTTTATATTTATGAATTTAAATTAAAATAAAAACATTTTACTTTTACAGTTTTTGTTCCTGAAGTTGATGGCTTTGAATATTATAAAAAACTATTAAGAACTAAAAATGACCCTAGTAAAATATATATAGATATTTTATTAAAAGTTTTTTTTTTTATTTTTTTAAAATTTAAATATAGAAAAATTTTAATTTATATTTTGATAGATGTATACTTTATAATTTTTTTTTTATAATTAAATAATTAAGACTACTAGATTTTGTTGAATTCTACAAGAGTTGTCGGTGTATGGGACGACCATGATTATGGACTTAATAATGGTGGAATTGATTTTAAATATAAAGACAGAAATTAATAATTTTTTTTGGATTTTTTGGATGAACCCAAATTCAGTCCTAGAAGAGCTAGAAAAGGTATTTATGAAGCTTATTATATCGGAGAGCCTAAACTTGTTAAAGTTTTGTTATTAGATGTTAGGTAGCTAAATAAACATATATATATACATAAATTAATTATATATAGATTAATTAATTCAATTTATAGTTATATACATTATTTTTTTAGATTTTATTATTATTTTTATTTTAATAAATCTCATCATTTTTAGATATTCTAATAATCATATGACAGGGGACGTTTTAGGATAAGAATAGTGGAATTGGCTTGATGAATAATTGAGTGAATATAGTCCTTTATTATACGTTATAGCATCTGGTATGCAAATTATTCCTGATAATAAACCTGGCGCTGAAACTTGGCCAGCTGAGAGCAAATAAAAGCTTTACGAATTAATTAAAAAAAACGAAGCTAGTGTTTTATTATTATCTGGGGATATTCATTAATCTGAATTTTTAACACATCCTTGTTCTTAAAAACTTGTTGGATACGATTTGTAATAAAAATTAAAAAAAACATGATTTTAATTAAAATTATAATTATTTATATTATTAATTTTTAAATATTATCATAGTTATATTTTAATTTTAATTTAATAATTTTATTTAAAAAGAGTTGAATTTACATCTTCTGGTCTAACTATGGGTTTCGGACATGGATTACCTGTAATAGGCGAATTATTTAACACTTTAATAGATGATACTTATAGCACAAGTAAAGATAGATATTAAGAGAAAAATTATGGAATAATTGAGATTGAATTGAACGAAAATAAGTTAAGTGAGTCAATTATTACATTGAATCAACATGGTTTAAATACTTTAAATAAACCTATATAATAAAGAAAATATCAATTAAAAGATTTTTAGAAAAAATTAGTATTAAAAGATGAAAGTTCTTGTGTTTTAAATGACGGTAGTACAAATATTGAAAGAATGATTAATCATATACCTAAGTCTTTATATAAGGAAATAATTGTAAATAAGCATTATGATTAGGGAGTTATTATATTAGCTATTTTGGGTGGTATAACCTTTGTTTTATGGTTTTATTGTTGGCTTTTTAAAATTATTACAGGAATTTATAAGTTAAGAGATGAGAAGAAAGCCAGAAAACCCAAATAAAAAAAATAATGAAAAAAATATTTAATATTTTTTCGTAATTTTATTTTAATAATATAATTTAATTTTGTAACATCGAAAGAAATTATTTATTATATTATATATATATAAGAAATGAATATTTTAAAAAAATACATTTAAGTTGTTTTAAATTATTTGTCATATAAATATAATTTTTCATAAAAATAAGTATTCACAGATTATGAATAAATTTTAATTGACTCTAATTTAATGTATTGGGCTATGAATTTGGTGTATAGCTTTGGTCTTAAGACGGAATTTAATCATCCTCATTTCTGATAGTTAAATAACTATTATTTTCAGACCTAGAAGTATCGATAATAGTATCGTAAAGTTGTTTTTTTTGTTTAACAAATTCTCTAAAAATTGGAATAAGTTAAAATTATTCATTGAATAAATTTATTTGAAAATTTATAAAAATAAAAATAACAATAATAATAATTTAAATTACTTTGTTTGTGTTTCTTTAAATGTTTTTAGAGTTTCATCTTCTTAATATTAAATTATAATTTCTTTATCTTTACCACAAGATTAATTTTTATGTTCAGATGAAAATTCCCTTATTACATATATAAAAATATCTAATATTTCTTATTAACTTAAAAATGTTTAATTGTATAACATTAATGGAAATCCAATTTATTTTTATTATAATTTTTAGAATGTTAAAATAAGGCAACTTTTGAAAGTTTCGATTAAAAATATAATTTCCTAGTCTTTATTTTCGAAACATTTAGCACCTTTATATGATTCTAAAACTGCATTTATTAAATATTTTTATAAATTAGCAATTGATTCCAATTAAAAAACTGTGCCTAATTTGAAACAGTATTAAAATTCGATGTTTTAAGGTATCAAAAATGAAGAATTACTTAAAAATCTGTTATTATTATAATAATTTTAATGTAAGGAAGACTTATTTGTATTGGTTTATCCATTTTTTTATTATTTTGTTTAAGAAATATCATTATTAATATCGTTATTTTTTATATTATTATGGTGTTAATTATTTTTTTCATGATTTTTTATTTCGTTGTTATTATTAGTATAATTGTTTGTATTTTAGGTATTATCTTATTACTGCGAAAAAGACTATTCTTTGTAATTTGAATGGTTATTTATTTAAGAATCTCTGTCTTTTTCATCATCTACCTCACTTATTTTTGAAATATTTTTAGTTTCTCTTAGATTATCTTGTAATATAGATAATTAACCGTTTTTTTTTCTTTTTTATCTCCCATTTTAAGCAGGGAAATCTTCACCTGTACTTTATTCTGTTAATCTGTTTTGGCTATCATAATAATTATTGTTATTATTATTTGTGAATGATTTTTTGGCGTTTTGGTTTTTTAATTGCTATTATTACATTTATAATTTAAGGTTTGAATGGTTTAGGTAAGCAGTATTTTAGAATGAATTTTAAATAGGTTATTTTATTGAAGAAGAATTGGAAATACCTTATATTTTGTTATGTTATTGAACTGCATGGTCAGGGGGTCTTTCTAAAATCATCGATAAATTTCTGGAATTACTTAAAAATTTAGATATATTTCTATTTTAATTTTTATCATTATTATTATTAGCATAATTGTAATTTTTGGTAATAGTTCTAGCTCTTTCGGTTTGATCAATATAATTTTATTATTCAATTTCATCTTTATGAATATTAAAGGCATTTTCTTCTTATAAGAAATCATTTTTAATTTCATTTATTTTAACTTAGTTATCAATTTTATTTAAAATTTATTTTGTTTGTTAATTAAATTTTCCTGATAGTTGTTGGTCCTAAACTACAATTAAAGTGTCTATATTTGTTTGGTAAAGTTCCTCTTTTGTGAAAATAATTTTAAGATTATCAATTTCAAATAAAAAAAATGATTTATTGGATTAAGCGTTAGATCTATTTTTGTCTTGATCTTCTTCTGAGCTAGTGCAAAGTCCCATATTTTTATTATATTATAGATATTTATTTATAATTATATTTGACTATTAATATAGTTTGTGAACTTAAATTTTTTTTTAAATATGTTAATAAATATTTTTTTATTTAAATTTTTTTTTTGTTTTATTTTAATGATTAATAACTTGTTTATTTGTGCCAGAAAAATATTGAATATATTGGTTAAAGTACGGTATTTTTATTATTTGTTGTTTTTATTATATTATTAATGTTAAATAATAGTGAAGATCTAAAATTAATTTAAAATAATAGTATATTTTCTTGAGTAAAATTTATTCTTTTTGCATTTTCTTATTTAAATTAAAATGTTACCTATATTTATTTCTATTGTCTATATTTATTTAAAAACAGTTTTTTTTTAATATCTAATAATACCATGTAAAAATTATAATCGCTAATATTATTAAAATTGATAAGGTTTTTATTTTAGTAAAAAAATTTAGCACAATTATATAAATTTTTATTAAAATTTTAAGTAATATATAAGGTTTTAAAATATTTATTAAATCTGACATATAATTTTTGCAGACAGGGTTTTTGCAAACAGTAATATTGTTTCCATGTGATTAAATTCTAATCATATAAATATATAAAGAAAAATTAAAAAAAATACAATAAATAAATACTAAAATAAGATGGCATCTAATTTATTAATAAAAAATGAATGCAGGTTGAAACAATAATTTAAATATAAAATTAAAATGTTTATTAAAAATAAATTATAATTATAGGATGTGTAACATGAAATTCGATAATCGTCAGCAATTAGTAAACCATATGAATAAAGTAAATATTTTTATGTTATTTTGGAAAAAAAATAAAAAATAATTTTATTATTTAAACTTTATTGAAAAAAAGTGAATAGAATAATATTAAAATTTTATAAATGTTCTTAGTTTTGTGTAGACAGTGAATATGCACAAAAAGAAAAATTGGAAAAAAGGGAATAATAAGAAAGAATGCTTTAAAATCCAAAAATGTTTGCAGAACGAAACGCAGAAGAATTTTTTAGAAAAAAAAAAGAAAATTAAATGTGCAATATAGGATTAATGAGTGTACTAGATGTTAAAAATTTATTAGATTATAAAGATTTATAAAGAGAGGATAACGTGAAAATTGCTTAAAAGTAAATTAAAAATATTTGGTTATTGAAATTAAAATACTTATATATTTATTTATTATAATATTATATATTAAAATAAAAACCAAATAAAAATTTATAAATTTATTAATATTAATATAATTATTAAAAAGAAAATAATTAAAAATTTATAAAAAATAATTTGTTTAGCTCATTAGAATTTAAATATTTTTTATATTATATTTTTTACGAAAATTTTAATTTTTTATCAGGAATAGGGAAGAAGAATTGATTACAAAATTAAATGGAATAAAAGATAGAAGAAGTAATTTATGGGAAATGTAAAGAAAGGGAGAGACTATAATGATTAGATTATATGAATTTTACTTGAAAAGGTAAAAATAAGATTTATCAAATCATATATAAATGGAAATGATATTAAGGTTAAAAGGAGATTTAGAAAAATATTAGATAATGACAGAATATGTAGCGCAATTAGAAAATTTATCAATATAGAGGAAAAAATTAAATTAAAAGTATAAAGAAATATACCCCGAAATAAATGAAAAACACGATTGTAATTATTTTATATATTATAATAAAAAATTAAATAAAGTTTTATATATATTTATATTAGTTTTTAATAAAAATATAAATAAAATTATTAGGGTTTTTTATATAAATAATACAAAAATTTTTAATAAATTATTAATAATAAATTTTACGCATAATTTATTCAATTTAAATTATTAATTTTAGAAATAGAGATGGATAAGCTTAAAAATAAAAATTTAGATGAACTTTATTTAACATAGAGAAATTAAAGGGTTGAAGATTTATTAAATAGAATGGAATACATATAGAGAGAATAAGAAACAATTAGTGAGAAATACGATTTTATAAAAGATAAATATTAATAATTTCTAGAAGAAAAATAGAAAAAAGATAAAAGATATATAAATTAATAATTAAAATAATATAATTGTTCTTATTCAGCACAGCCGCAAATTTGTAACTAATAATAATGCTGTTAATAATCATGTTAATAATAATAATGTTATTAATTAACATGTTTAACATGCCCTAATTAAAATTAATGCTGTTATCCTGAATATTATTTATAATAAAATAATTGCTAGTAATATGATTAATTTCCTGTGAATGGGCACTGTTTAAATTAATCTTTATAAAATTTAAATGCGTAAGATGGAAGATATTATAGTAATAATGATGAAAAATATAGATCTAATTTGGGAAATGTGGGTTATTATTATGTTTAGGGAAATTAACCAGTTTATTCGGAAATACATGCTTCTCGTAAATAATGTTTACTTGATAATAAATATTAATATTTTTTGTATATAATGAAATTCTAATTTATTTAAAGATGTATTGACTAAACCAAAATAACCTGACAATTTAAAAGGCAGAGTTAAATTAGACCCAGCAAATGATTGGAATACTTTATATAAAAGGCCTAAAAGTGAAAATTATAATAAATAGATATTTTATTACCCTAAATGATACTAATTAAGATTATAAAGCTTAATTTTTTTTTTGTATTGTATCTTTTAAACAAATGAAAGAATTAACAAAATTGAAAAAGAATTAGATTAAAATATTATAAAAATATACTATTATAAATTCATTGATTTTAATTATTTTATGTATAAAAAATTTGTATATAAAAATCATACTGAGTTAATTTTTTACGAAATAACTATTAAATTTTCATATAAATAAAAGAAAATAAAAGAAATTTAAAAAACAGATTGCATAAAATAGTTATATAATATAAATGAGAGGCTCGTATTAAGTGGCGTTTATATTTTATATTTGGATGGTTAGTTCGTTTACAGCATTAAATATAGAAGATACATAAATTTCAGATAAAGAATAATAAAAAAATGGGAATTATTAGTTTGATTATTTTAATTAATAATTATAAGATATTTATAGTCGAAATTTGAACAAATGTGGTGATTTGTATTGTGATAATTATTAAAAATGTTGCGATAGCGGAGCTTTTTCTGGTTGTTGCAGTTTAGGAGCAAATGCAGTTTGTTGTGGTTTATACTGTTGTTAAGCTGGTAATATATGTGGAAGAGCCCCATGTATTTACCCAAGCTTTGAAAATTAAAAATAAATAGAAAATAGCAAAAATTAATAAGTTTAAGTTTTGAGTAAAAATGACAGCTTTTTAGCGAAATATATTAAAAAATACGTGAAAAAGTGATATATATAATATATAATGAATATTTAAAATGTTGACTGATATAAATATATATAAAAATAATTTAACAAATTAATATAAATAATTTAATTATTTTACTATATAATTTAACAAAATAATAATAATAGTTGTAAATTTATCAATTTTATAATTTTTAATTAATATAAATAAAATGTAAATTATAATTATAGTAAATTGTTTGAAAACTTAAAGATATACATAAAATTATTAAAAAATCTTTAAAAATTATATATAAACATAAAATAGTATAATGAAAAAGAAAAGATAACTGTAAATACTTAGATTATATATTTCTACATGAAAATAATTGTTAAGAATATGATATTATAAGTTCATTTATGAATTTGAAATTATAAATGTAAAATAATAAATTATATAATATTTTTATAAACATATAATAATTATATAGTTCAATGGTTATATAATTGGTACATTTTAGTTATATTATTTTATTTACATATTATTATTTATTACTATTATTATCTTTATAGGTATAAAAGCTTTTTAATTATTATTAATTCATATTAGTGATAATTAATAATTATTTAATTAAAGAAGTCAATAAATTTATAATTAGTTATCATTTATGCTTAAATATTAAAATAAATTTTATCCCAATTTTGTTAGTAAATTTTTTTAATTTTTTTAATTTTTAAAAAAAAGTGTATTACTTGCCCTTTTTATTTAAATTACTACCATTTAGTTCAAAAAATTTATAATAATCAGTAAGCATTTTTATGATATTTTAATTTTGAATTAGATTATATTTTATGGGTCAGTTTGCTTAATTTTTTCAGCAATCAGACTTTTAATTTTATTAATTATCAACTGAAAAAATATGTCCTTTAATTACTAATTTTTTTACTATTTAAGCAATATTCATTCCGTCCATAAGACTTGAAGTATTTCCTGTGGAAATTTTTACAGTGGGGTTTATTCCTAGGGCTTTCATTGATTCTTCTATTAAATAGTCGTTGCAACTTGTTTTTTTTTCTTTTATTTTTTTTAATTCTGGGGTTTATTTTTTCAAATTGATTATATTACTATTTTGTAAGAATGATGGGATTTGAATATTATTTAATTAAAGTTAAAATTTGAAGTAATCCATATTTTTTCTTCCTAAAGTGGCGATGACGAAATCGTTATTTTTGATTTCTTTACAATTAATTAAGGTTGAGTTAAATTCTTTCAACAAATTATCTAATTTTTCTTTTTCGGATAAGTGGCTATTTTCTTCTTTATCCATATTATAATTGAAGACATTACTCCACATGACTTGATTTTTGCAGAGGTCAAAAAGAATTCCGGAGACCTGGTTAACTTTACTGCAGCCGGACTTATTTTTGAGAGAAACGGAGAAAATGATCATATATTTATAATTTTGATGGGAAAGACTTTTTCCGAAAGGATAGATGGACTCGCACAATCGCATAGAAAAGACGTAATTTCTATTTAACAATTCTATAACAGCTCTAGCGATATTTTTGGCGTCAGTTATTCCACTGTGTTTTCTGCCTACGAATTCTAGGTCTAGTTGTTCGAGCATGTTATCAATTCCTTTAACTCTTTTGTTATGGTCGGGCAGGTTAGGGAAAACTTTTTTTAGGTTAACATATTTTTTCATGTAGTCGGGTAGTTATATGTTTTTGTATTCGCTTTCTCGGAGGAGGAATTGGCGCATGTCCGATTGACAGTCGTTGAGAATGGCGCAGTTGTATTTTAAGTAGGGCTTTAGGAAGTAGTCGGCGGCTTTTAAGACTTTTTCGATGGGGTTTGCTTTGTCTACTTGGGCCTGGGTTATGCCCGTTAGTTCTGTGCAGAAATCTGAGAGTTTTTCGTGGACGGTGGGCTTCACGAAGGAGGAGAACTGGTTGACTAGTTTTTTTTGTTTTGTGTCGACGACGACTATGGGGAATTCTATTATTTCCATTAGGTCTAGGGAGTTGTCTCGGGTGCAGTTACATTCGAAATCAATTACAAATAAGTAATCGATTTCAGTGTCGAATTCGGAAAGCACGTTTTAATCTAATTTTTTACTCATTTTGGGGTTGTCGCACTTTAAACAGGTGTGACTTAAGAAATTATTGAGTTCGTAGCCGCAGTTTATGCATAACCATTGGTCAGTGTCAGATTAAATTTTTCTTTCATTTTTTTCGATTTAGTATTGAGTTTGTTTGGGAAGTTGAATACTGTCTTACCCTTCTTTATTTTACACAAATTAAACAGTTTGTTTGGCCGTTTCTGGACTTTTCGATCTAGTCCTATTGGCTCCATTTATTTTTTAAGGTACTTAAAATGTAGCAAATAGTTTGTTATGGTATTCATTTATCCATTATTAATTATTAGATGTGATTTTCGCTGCTTCCATCTCAGAACTACATTTAAAACTATTATTATTACTTGTGGGCGAGGTACTTTAAGTCGAAGTTTCTTATTAATTATAGGATCTTTTGGGTCTTCTTATTGGTAGCATGAAATTGATTAATTCTTAAGAAGTAGGAGCTCTTTTAAATTATGAATTTTCTTAATAAGGGGCCATAAATTGCCCTGGAAGGGGGGGAATGCACTAAGTATATTATTTGAAGCAAATAGCACATGATTCGTTTATACACTGTCCTTGGGGCTCTCCTTCGTGAGAGTAAGGACAAGGTACGAATCTGCAAATTGAGGAGTGATAAAAATGACAAGGCAACTATTTACAGATAAGTTGTTGATTCATTTATATTTTGTTTTTATTATAATTATTTTTTTTATTTTTTTGTTGTTTAAAAATTTTCTTTTATTTTGAAGTTTTTTTTTGTTTTTTAGTTTTTTTTTTTATTTTTATTTGCAAAGTTTTTCTTGTATTTATTAAATAATAAATAATATAATTGAAAGACGATGAAAAAAAGGGGAAACTAATATTGCATTTTTTTTATCAATAAAAATAATGAATAGAACTAATTCGATTAATTGGTTTGTATGCTATTATTTAAAATAATTGAATGTATTATTATTAACTATTTCAATACTAATTGATTTTTAAATACACCATATATTTCTTTAGATGACCTTTTGTTTTGCGATATTGATAAAATATAATAAAAAATTTAAAAGATTATGGATAAAATAAAATTATTAAATTTAATTTATGGTCATGAAATTAAAATTAAATTTAGTAAAATAGCTTGCTCTTAAAAAAATAAAATATACACTATTAAAATTTTACAATTATAAGATTAAGATTTTTATTATCCAAATTTTGAAGAAAATAAAATGTTATCAATTTAAATTTCTCAAAATAATCAATCTTTGGCTTGCAATATTTTTCATCAAATTAATAATCACATAAAAATAATTAGAATTTAAATTAAGAAAATTATTTTTTAATGAAAACATTTAAAAATATGAAATTATCCTCCTAGTTTGATTTATTTTATTTAAAAAAAGGTTAAATTAGTTTTCTTTTGAGGTATTTAATAATTTATAAAAAAATTTTAAACAAAGTAGAAATTATTTTATCAAAAATTATTTTTATATTGATTAATATTTATTCGTATTACTAAAATTGATAATTTTTAAATTTTAAATGTATTAAATTTTTTGCTAATTTTTCAAAATATTATTGATTGATATTGATAAATATTAAAATCAATTATATCAAACTTAATAAAAAATCTATAACATAAATTAATCTTTTTTGTTTTTAATTAAATGGTAATTTGATTTTTAAATCATAACAATTAAATAATATTTATTTAAGCTTTAAAAGAACCGGAAAAATGATTTTTATTTTAAACTATTATTATAATAATGATTAAAATGATATTTAAAAAAATTAAATAAATTACTAGTTAATAAATTTATTTTTCTCTTTATTCATAAAAGTAAAAAACAACATATTTATAAATTATTAAACAAAAAGTAAATATATTTTAATTGTATAGTTTGAGTATTTTTTAAATATAATTTATTTTTCTTATTATTTGAATATTTTTACAATAATAATGATGATCATTATAGTAAAAAAAATAATTAAATTTATATATAAAATATTTATTTTAAAAATATTAAGGGGAGGTAAATAATATTTTTATAAAATTAGCGATTTATAAATCTAATAAAATCGAATAGACTATTATTTTCTTTCAAAAAATTAGTAATTATAAATATTATTAAATAAGGATTTAACTAAAAATAAATAAAATTAAACCAAATAACTAAACTAAATAAAGTATTTAATTATTAAAATTTATTAGTGGATAATAATTGACTTAATTATAATTAAATATAGTATGCTGAGTTTGTTAGGTTAAGGACTTCATTTTATCACTTTTCTATTTTATACAATTATTTTCGTCATAATAAATTTTACCAAGTAAAAATATTTTTCACTGTTAAAACATTTTTTTCTAAAAATAAATTTTATAAGCTATTCATAATTTAAGCTAGATATTTTTAAAAATTTAAAAATAAATAAATACATTTATTTTTTCAGATATAAGACATTTTTGCATTTTAATCAAGAAAAAATTTTGAATTCATTTTTTAAATAAAAATTTTAACATTCCATAAATAAAAATTTATTTCGTAATTGTTAATTTATTATTTAAAAAAAAAAGATAATGATAATAAAAAAATTTTATTTAATCATTTTATTAAATTTTTCTACCAACATTAAAATTTCGAACAAATACATATATATGAGATAAAAATAATGGAACTAAGATAATTTTTTACAATTTTTAATATTTTAAAATATAATTATATTATTATAATGTTTATTCTAAATGAATCAAAAGAAAAGTTTATTATTTAAATAAATTATTTAAACGTGTTATTACAAATGCAGATTATATTAAATGAATAGTTTTAAGAATTGTATAATTTAATTGATAAATTATGATATTTCGATATATATTTCATTATAAAACTAGTTAATCATGACTGAGTTTTTATAAAATAGTTATTATATTTGATTTTTTTGAATATTAAATATTTAAAATATTTATAAATATAAATAAGATAAATTTTTATTTTTTTAATTAATTTATTATAGAAATCCGAATTTAGATTTTTTGAATTAATACACAGAGCTATCTATAAAATAAGCCAATGATTTTCAATAATAAAATGTCGTATTTGATTTAATAATAATGGTTTTGATTTCATCAACTATCTTATCAACTTTTGTATTTATTGTGATTAATTGGGTATATATGAAATTTTAAAAATGAATCACATAAAATAATTGTGTATCAAAATTATAATATATAATACTAATTTTTATAAAAAAAATTTTATTAGGTAAGATTACAAATAAAAAAGAAATAAGGATTTTAAAAAATTAAAAATTTTGACCAAAAAGATTAGCATGAAAAAGTTTAATGATATAATTATATTTATACATATATCTAAGCGTTCCAGTATTATAATTTAAATTTAATATGATATATAAGTACATAAATTTATTGTTATATGTTCTACTTTTTAGTTAAGATGAAATTCAATACTTTAATTTGTATTAATAAATATTATGTTAATAATTGTTAAAAATTTAAAAAATACTTATAATAATATAATTACAAGTATTTTTTATAAACTATTTAATTAGTTTAAATAAACTTTATAAAAATATTATTAAAAGTAATTTAAATTTTTAATAAAATTCTTAATATATTATTCATAAATTAGATTTGATTTTTGGCGTAGTCTTTTTTAATATTAATTTTTTTATTTTTATTGTATAACATTTGCTATTCTGCTTGTTTATTTCTTATTAAAATCAAAATTTTTATTATTCAAAAAAAAATTATAATAAAAAAATTATAGTAAAATATTAGAAGTAGTCTAATATTTCTGAAAAACATGGAGTAATTAAGTTAAATTAAACCTTAAATTATTGAAAAATAAGTGTAAAATTCGAGTCAACAAAAATAAGTAAGTAAATAAGTATAAAATAATATAATGTAAGGAAATTCAAATAAATAAGAACAAAAATAGGGCAATTTAGGAGAATAAATTAATGTTTTATAATAATAATAGGAAAAATAAAATACATAAGCTAATTAGAATGAAATATAAAAAAATGATGTTTAAAATAATATTTAGAATTAGGTTGAAAATTAATAAAATTAGGAAAAAATGCAAGATGAAAATTAAGTGAATGAAAATGAAGAATTTGAGGAAGAAGAAGAATATGAAGGATAATTAGATTGTTAAGATGAAAAAGTTTAAATTAAATTTGACACTTAATTGCCATAAGTTTTGCAAAAAGATAAAAATTTTAAAAATCTTTAGCAGGGCAGAATGATGGGTTTGGGCTAAAATAATAATTGTATTTTAAGTGATTATTATAATTATGGATTTAACTGGGAAACCTTTTGGGCGTATAAAAACAAGATTGGGTAATAATAAATATAAAAAAATAAAAAAATAAGATAAAAATATAAAAAATATAAATTAAATATAATATAGTAGTAATATGTTTTTTTTATAAAATAAATAAATAAAAAGTTTATTGCTAATAATTATTTTTAAGGTATGTAAAATGTAAAGAATAGGGTAAGACATTTATGCAAAATTAGGCCAAATAGGTATTAAAAGATGGAATTCCTCTTGAATGTGGGGGATTTGAAGGTGCTATATATTAAGAGACTGAAGATATGGTCGAAAACTTGAAAAAATAATTTTTAGACAATCTATTTTAAAAAATTGTGAGTTTTTGTTTTATTAAAATATGTTTCAGTAAGTTTAAATTCGTGCATTTTATCGGATTTATTATTTAATTTTAAATAATAATAATATTTAGATATGTATATTAAATAGTTTTAATATAAATGTTTTAGGAAAAATATGATTTTTCATTACTTATTATTATATTCTTAATCATATTTATATTTAATTTTTTATATATTATTATACTCAAGATAAATAGAGATTGTTTTTAAAGTATAAAACATTTATTTTTTTACATTTTTTTATTTCGTCTTTCAATAACTTATTGTATACATATTTTATAAGATAAAAACTGATAAATTTAGGCTCAATAATATCAATATTAATATACCAATTAATATATGAAATAAAATCCACCAGAATTAGCAACAAGATATGACATAATAAAAGCACCCTTTTAATGTGATTATGGCTTAGATTAAAAGTAAATATAAGATGATTCAGAAGCTTTAAAAGAGTAGGTTTTAAAGCCATACCAAGATTCAAATTAAAAAAATGATTTAAATGAATTGTTCAATTACATTTATTTTTAACAAAATTAGAATGAAGCAATAATAAATAGAATTAAAATAAATGAAGTTTATAGATAAAAATATAAAAAAAATCTTGATACTAATAGCTAGTAAGCTTAGCCAAGTAAATAAAGTACAGTTTTTCCTTTAGAAAACAAATAATAAGTTGAGTCATCAAAAAATGCATTATTTTAGTTAGATTTGAACATTATTAGACAATAAAATCAATAGATATAATAGTAAAATTAGTAGTCTGGTACTTAATCAATAAATAACAATAATAATAATAACTAGTTAGGTATTAAAAATAATTTAACTAATTTACAGTAAAATGTTAAAAGTACTACAGGTAATAAAATAGATACAGAAAATAAAGATTAATCTGAAAAATCGAGAAAAAATAACAAAAAATAAAAGAGTGTTTCTAGCAGAAGCTAGTCTAATTCTAGTGTTTCTGTTTCCAATGATTCTTCTAAAAGTTCATAAAGTTAAAGTGCAAGTAGAGAGCGAAGTTTAAGTAAAGAAAAAAGTTAAGGTAAAAAAAAGTAAAAAAAAAGAAAGAAAAGAGTAAGTTAATCTGGTTCAAGAAGTTTTTCGAGTTCGGGTTCTATGTCTATTGAGTCAAGGAAAAAATCAAGGAGCAGAAGTTAAAGGGCAAGTAAGGGAAGGAAACATAGAAACAAGAAGGATAAAAAAGAGAAAAAAGTAAGAGTTGAGAAAGAAAATAAAAAGAAAAAATATAAAGGCGATTCTAGGTCTAGATCTAGGTCAGTTAAAGAAAAGGATCGAATGAAAGAGTCAAAAAGGAGCAAAAAATAGAGCAAAAAAAGGTATTCAAGAACAAAAAGCAGGTCAAAATCTCCGCTTTTGAGGGGGGAAAGTTCTTATTCTAGAAAAAGAGACTAATAATAATAATTATAATAATAATAACAAAGAAGAAAAAGGAGAAATTCTTATTTTTCTTCTAATTCGAGAGAAAGATCTTATAGCAGAGAAAGCAGGGGCAGGTACTCGAGGAGGTCTTATAAAAGGGAATAAAATAAGAGTAATAATAATAATGAGAAGGAATTGGGGAGGTCTATTAGTTAAAATAGGATTTAGACTAGTTAAAGTATTGATAAGCATAAGCCTAGGTAGTTGGAAATAAAGAAAGAGGTTAGGTATTATGATGATGATACTGAATTTACTTTGGACGATTTGACGAAGGGAGGGAGTAAAAGTAAAGGACCTCCTATTTATGAAGAATTTGTTTTAAAAAGTAGAGAAAGAGAAAGGGATTATGATAGAGATAAAAATAGAGAAAGAGAATATGATAAAACAGAATAATTATCATAGGAAAGGAGAAAAGGTAGTGGGCTGTATAAAGGAGGAAGAAGTACCAAATCACCTAGCTATTAAAAAAATAAGGGAAATGATTAATAAAAAGATATTTAAAGAGTTACCTAGAAAGATTTTGTGGGGCTTTATAAGTCTAAAAGAGGAATTTCTGGTAATAATTATGAAGAAAATAATAATAATAACAATAATCATAAAAATGAAAGCAATAATGAAGACGGAGGAAATTAAAATTAAAATCATAAAAAAACTAATGGGGAAGCTAGAGCTTAGTAAATGAAGGAAATGGAATTATAATTATAGTAATAGGAATCTGATAGTAAATAAAAAAATGATTTTGGACAAAATATGGAACTTCCTGCTTTGATAGCTAAAACTAGTAGTTAAAAAGGAGGAAAAGGAAATAAATTTATGTAAAATATTAATGGGATACTATAAAATAATCAAAAGAAAAAAAAATTATAATTATGAATCATATACACATGTAATTTTTAATAACAAATCATACAAATTTGTTTTAGGAAAACCAATTAAAAAAGCCTTTAAATAAAATGAATAAGGCATTTTTTAGGATTATATATAATTAATTATAATTTTTAATCATTGTTTGGGATAAAATATAAAATGACTAAAAATAAAATAAATAAGAATAAAAAATAAAAATAAAAGTTTAGTTTGGTTATACTGATTAATTAATTGGATTGAACTTTTAAAAATATATTTTCTATAAATTTATAATTTAAAATTTAAAATTAAATTTATTCATTTTATATTTTTATTTTTAAAATTAAAAGTTTATATTTAATTAATTTTACCAATATTATTTATTATATATAAAATAAAGATAGTGAATCTGAAAAAAGTAAAATTTTTATTTTTCTATTTTATTAAAATTATTTAAATAAATATATAAAAAAATTTATATAAAATATTATATAAGTTTAAAATTAAGCTTATAAAATATCAATTTATTTTTATTAAAGATTTTAATATAAATTGTTATATTATATTTTAAAATTAACCAAATTATATGTTAATAGATTTTTTTTAAAAAAATTGTACTTTCTATTTAAAATATTAGAGTTTAAGTTTAAAAAAAATATTAGTAATAAAAATATTCTTATTAATATATAAAGAAAGTATAATTTTAATAATTTTTTTTATAAGATCAAGTAGTAATTTTTTTGTCTTTTATTTTTTCGTGGTTTTTATCATAATGACTGGCAACCATATTTTCTAAGCTTAAATTATGTACGACTCTTCTTAAAGCTTCTGCAAGTAAGGGTGCTAGTTTAATAAATAATTTATTTTATAAATATTAAATTTATAAATTAAATTAATAATAATTAGAACTTTTTTCTATTATAAAATTTTATTTACCTATTGTTAATCTTAAAATTTTTTTATTTCCTTTTTCTTCCTCTTAAGCAGGAATTGTATCTGTTGTAATTACCTAGTCAACCTATGATTTGTTTATGTTTTAGAATGCATTTCCAGAAAATATAGCTATTATTTTTAATAAATTGTTATAAAATATACTAATTTTTTAAGATATTTAATTACAATGTGTAGCATAAGCATAAATTTTTTTGGCTCCGTGTTATTTTAGTGACTAGCAATTTCTTTAAAGAGTTGACTATATTCAATTTTAAAATTATTTATTAAAAATAAAGATTTAAAAACAATTATTAAAATTTTACGGCAGTATCTATTATATTATCGATTATAATCACATTTTTATCTTTTACATCTCCTAGTACTACAGTTTATTAATCCCCAGCATAATTCTAAAATAATAATTAAAATATAAAATTAGAATAATTCTAGAATATATATAGTTACCAATAACATAGCTAACTAACAATTTGCTTCAGCTTTGGCATTAAATAAATCACAAAATATTTTGGCTCTTGATACTCCATTTTAATCTGCTGAAACTATAACAAAATCTTCTTTATTTTCGTCATACCTAATGATTTTATAGATATTATATATAAAATATAAATACTTCAATATAAAATATAAATACTTCAATACAAAACTCAATTTTTTACTATATAAAAATTATCTAAATTATATTATATAAATGTTATTTATTTTACAAATTTAGGAAATAATTTAATGGGACTATTTGTGCCTCTAAATTTTCGAAAATTATGTCTCTATAATATCCCTATTAAAATAAATTTTTATAAATAAGATATAAGTTTAATAAGCTCATAAAAATTTACCAAAGTTTGTCCAGCATGAACATCCAGGGTCATAAATCTATCTATAGGCTAAGTTAAAAAAAAAGTATATATTAACACCGATTTATATATAAAATATAAAGTAAGGAATAATTGTTTTTTTACTAATGTTTATATAATATTTTTATTAAAAATAAAATTTATTATAATTAAGTTATATATATGTCTTGTATAAATTTACCATAGATTATAAAATTTAACTAGCTTCAGATGATAATCTGGATTATTAATATCTGGAATATCCATAATATGGCATAATAACTGTTACTGTTTTAGCATTATTTCTTTTTAGCCAACCACTAACTAAAGCGATTTACATAATATTTTCATTTACAGGTGGACAAGATGATTAAATCAAATAAACATGTTTTCCTCTAATATCTTAATCATTATTAATCTATAAAAGTATAAAAAAATAACTTAAATTTTTAATTTATATTTATTTTAATATAAATTTGAAATTGTATTTTTATGTTATTAAATATTATTATATATAATGTTTTACTTTTATATCTATTTCACCATCTGATAGTTAATCTATTTTCATTTAAGTTAATCCGACTCCTAAAAAATCCGCAATTTCTATAAATATAGATAAAATTTATTAGCACTATATTAAATAAGACGTTGAAAAAAAAAAATTTGTAATACTTTTTTAAAATAAGATATTTTTAATTACCTTTTGCTAATTTTTAATTTGTACCTCCAGCTATAATTGCGACATTGGAACTTAAAAGTAAATATAAAAAATTATTAAAAATTTATATAATTATTTAGATATATATATTAAAATAAAATCAATAAGTATAGTTTCTTTATGAAATTTTATTAAAAACAATTTTAGGAATTTTAAAGGTATATATTAACTGATAGTTAGTTTGTTTACTTATAAAATATATGAATATAAATAAATATTATATCTATTAAAAAAGTTATTTTAAATTTTAGATTTTTATATTTATTTATTAATATTATTTTTTACAAGTTATGGTTAGACATTTTTCTGAAATGCCAATGAAATTTTGTGTCAAAATAATCTTTTGTATTATATTCTTTGGCGTCATAATGTTAACATTAAATTTTTTAATATGTATATTATCCAAGCATAAATAGGGAAGCTATTCCTAAGTATTAAGTTTGTTTATTCAATCCCAAATTATGGAAAATGGGTATTTTTTTTATGCTTTGACTAAATTTATTGTAATTTTAAAATATTTTTGCAAACATGTATTATTAATTTGATTAATGATTTTATTTATTTGAATGTATTTTTTAATTTATTTAACAATTATGTTATGTTTGTTATACTATTTTTTTATAATTAAATTTTTTATTTTTGTTAAAAATTCTTATTTTTTTATTTTTTTTGTATTTTTTTTATTCTGTATTATACTGATTATTAGATTATTTATATATTTAAGAGTTTTTTTGTGTTTTATTAAGCTACCCACTTTATAAAGTGTTGAGTTTATTAAAAATTCGATTTACACTAAGCTGCTGGGCATTTTTATAAATATTCCAAATTTTATTAGGTATAAAAAACCTCCCGAACCATTATATTATAAAATATTAATCTTTTAAAATATTTTGTTTAAAAATTAAATCATTTTGTAGAGAACTAATTTTTAAAAACAAATTTATTTTGTAGAAACTATATGAAAAATTTGAGAAAATTTAAAATGATAGTTGTAGTATTATGAAAAAATAAAAAAATATGTATTTTATTTAATAGTATATATAAAATATGATCTTTTTTTTATTATTATGTTTTTATAGATAAAATATATTTTGTTATTTCTCTAGTTTTTAATTAAAATGTTTTTCTCAATTTTGTTGAAATATAGTTCAATTTTTTAGAACTTAACTTTATATTTTTAATCTCATAAGTTTATTAATATTTACAAAGATAAAAATTTTGATAAATAAATGAAATTTAAAAAATATAATTTAATTAGAATACCACTAACTTACTATAAAAATAACTTTAGTTTATATGTTATAAACATATTTATAATAATGATATTTTTAAATATAATTTATATTAAATTTACAATAAATGTTGAATATATTCTATATTATTCTATTAATTTTAAACAATATTATTTTATATAATGTTATTAATTTTTATTTTTTATTAATATAGATGGATATTGATAGCTTATAAAATAAAAATATTAAATTTAACGTACTAAATTTTATAAAATTTTAAATTTAAAACTTAGTTATTTGAATACTACATCTTTTAAGAGAATTAATTTATAGATTTTAATTTAATTTTCTGAAAAATATTTGTATAATTTACTATTTTATTAGTTTTTTACTAGAATAAAAATTAAATTTATTAAAAAAGTTATCATTCTGTTAAAATTTAAAATTAATAATTAATTAATAAAATGCTTTTTTAAAACGATGCATTGCTTAAAAATGCAGAATTCCAGATGTCAAATTACAATTTTAAGAATACGAGATAATATGACGATTAAATATCATTAGATATGGAAAAACTTGAAATAAAATCTAATAAATTGATCTAATACTTAAATAGTTAAAAAATTTAATTTGATGAAAACAAAAATAAGAAAAACGAGATGTAAACTACTTATAACTATTTTTCAAAAAAAAAATATAATTAACTAAATAGTGATACATTGAATTTGCATAATAAATAAGTTTATACAAATAGTTAAAAAGAAAGTAAATATTTTTTTTAATTTTATAAATTTATAGTACTTTGATTTATTCTAATATTATTGTAAATTTTAATCATTAATAAAAATTTTAGAATTCAATTAGGATAAGCCATAAATTAATAAAAATTATTAACTTTAAGCGTATGAATAAAATGTATTTTATTTAAATTTTTTTGAAGATATAATAAAGTTTATAATGTAAAATTTATTATTATAAAAGTAAAGTAAATTAAATAGAGAATAAAAAAATTTAGATGATGATAATTTAACAAGTTTTTAAATTAAAAAGGTAGATTTAGGACAATTTAAGATAAATTAAAAAGCTAATTTTATAAAAATAAATAAAGAAAATAGTTATAAATTATTTAATAAGACTAGTGAATGGAGAAAGAATAGAAGTCTTTCTCCTAGCTTTTTGGCTACAAATAGATCATAATGTAGTTTTAGTTTTTAAAAATCAATTCAGAATAAAGTAAATATAAAGATTTTATAATGAGTATTAATTTTAGTTTTAATTAAATATTTTAATATTTTAGGTAGAGAGAAGTTCAAAAAAATAATTTTATAATACAAATTTATAATATTTCTGTAAAAAAACACCTAATGTCAAGATTGTAAATGGCAGAGAAAGGAAGATCTTGTTTAAAAATTATTAAGATGTTAATTTTAATATTGAAAAATCAAAATCATTATATTCGAAATAAAATAATATAAATAATTATACAGAATAAAATAATCACAATTAAACTAAAACTAAAACTCTTTTATTTAAAAATTAAATAGGTCGAAATGATTAGGAAGGTAAGCATAAATTTATTAAATATATAAATAAATTTTTTATTATTAATATTTATAGTAAGAGAAAGAAATTTAGAGGAAAAAAATAAGAATCCAATTAATAAATTGTTAGAAAAATACGAATATTAAAAGAAATAAGATGAGTTAAGAGATAATTTTTTGATGAAAGAATAAAGAAATTAATTTTATAATAATAATAAACTAAAAAATAAAGAAAAAGTATTTAAGGAATAAGAAAAAAAATAATAAAATTTTTAGATGTACAAGGAAAATTAAGTTGAAAATTTATTGTAAAAATAGAAGAGGAATAAATAGTTTATGAAATAAATTAAAAACTTGGAAAAAAGAGAAAAATAGCTTTTTGACACAATTAAATTAAAAAATATTAAGGATTTTGGCTTATTTTGATTACAATTTAATAAATGAAAAAATAAAATAGGTATATTTTACTTTATTTTTATAAATTTGTTAACATTATAATTAATAAAATTTTTAATATATATATTTTTATTTCTGAATAATTTTTTAAAAAATATATATTAAATGAGCATATATATTATTATAAATGCAGTTAAGTCATTATTCTTATAATTTTTAAAGCAATATCTAAGAATTTAAAATAATTGATAAATATTATGTTTATATTGGTATTTTGATAATTTATAACTTACTTTAATTTAAGATTATATTCTTGGGTGCCAATTATTCGAATTCTTAAATGAGTTAAAAATTTTAGTACTTAATAGAAATAATTATAATGAATTTTCAGTTTGCTTATTAAGTATGTAATATTCTATTAGATCTTAATATAAAATTCCAATTTATAATTTGTAAGTTTTTCTTATAAACTATTTTGTTAAAAATAAGTTTGATAATTTTTAAAAGTTTTATTAAAATAAATTTATAAAATTCTTTTTTACCTAATTTGAAGTTAAAATTTATAGTTAGGTTGATATAAGCATGTAGTTAAAATAATTTAATTTTTTAACCTAAAGTACATTTTGATTTTCTTCGGTAAAATACGTTTGTTTTATTAAATTCAGTTTTTGGAAAATATTTAAAGCTTTTTAAATTAAATCCATTTAAATTTTTTCACTTTATATTTTATTTATAGAAGTTTAAATATTGAGTATTCTTTATTCATCGAGAGATTATATTAAAAGTTCTGTTAATATTTAAAACAATAAATCTTTTAAATTTTATGTAATTTATTTAAAATTTAAGTCATTAATTTTACCGTCAAAACTTTGATGAAGTGAAAATATTTAAAACTATTATTAATTTTTTTAACAAATATCTTTCCATTATTATTCTAGTGTAAAAAATGGAAGCTAAAGATAATTGTCATTTACTAGTTAAATAATTAATGCAGCTTGGAATTAGTTTTTGTTAATTTTTTATTATAATAGATTTTAGAAAGCTTCTTTGAAAACACTATTATACAAATCTTTTAACGATTATTTTTTGAATTTGTAAAAATATAAATCAGTCTGCCTTTAATATAATGAAATAAGACATTAAAATGGTGTATTTAGTTTGTTATATAATTGAGAAATTTCTTTTATTTCATTTTTATTTATTATAGGGATAGTAACTTTTAAACTATTTATTTAATTGTGTGATATGAAATGATCTTAAGTTTTATTATTAATCAAAGCTTGATTATCATATAAATTTGCCTGATTTTATTTCATGAATTTATTATTATCAAAAATACTATCAAGTATATCAAAATTCTCCTTTTACTCTTATATATTTAAATTTGACTCTGGTTAACTAATTATCTCAGATATTAATATCAAACTTATAAATAGTTGAACATATATTTAATCGATGGAGAGATTATTGAAAATTATTTATTATTATCCTAACATTTTATCGAAATTATAGTAATTTTAAAATATATTTATTTCTATATTTATTGTCTATTTTTAGTTCTATAAGTATTCTTACATGTTAACAATGATATTTTATTTTAACGTATTAACTTATATTTATTGGTCATCAAGATTTTTAGTTTATTAGGAGTCATATTATTAGAAAATATTAATACTAAAAAAAATTTAATAAATAAAACATATAATAAAATAATAAATTATAACTTTATATTTTTAATGTTATGTTTTTTAATTAATTTGTCTTTTTAAGTTTAAATTAAAAAAAATTGATAAAAATATAATAATTACATATTTAATGCATTTTTTTATACTACTGCTTTAGGAAGTATTTAAGCAATATCTTCATCTTCATCTTCATATAAATTGATATATTGATATAAAAAATATAATTCGATTTGTCTTTTAGAGGATGGGAATTTTTTATATACTTAATCAAAATGCTTACTTATAACTTATTTTAAAATATAATTTATATCCTAGATATTAATTATATCAATTAGAAAGTTTTATAATTATATTTAGTAAATTTTTTCTATTTTCTTTATATCCATTTTTAAATTATTTATTTTTGAGATTTATATTTTTTATTTTATAAGATAAAAATTACTATAATAATACGCAATATTTTATTTTAATTCTAATTTAATAAACTTAAATTGAAAAAAGTCATTTAAAACTAGCTTATTATAATTCATAATTATAATAATAATAATTTATTATTTTTATATATCTCACTACATTTATTTGGAAATTTATTTGTTAAAGTTTCAAATTTTAATTTTTTTTAAAGTTTGCGCAATTTGTGTTAAAATATATGCGGGATTTAATTTAAAATTTTGATTAATTACGATAATAATTTTTAGTAAAAAAAAAATAAAAAACTAATAGAAAAAGTTTAAATGAAAAAATAATAGGCGAGACACATTACAGAAATTAATTAAGATTTAGCTAAATCTCCACTACCCAAAAGGAAAATATTGCACTCTCCCAAAAAATAAAGCAAGATGATGAAATAAACAATATTGTAAGTGTACTAGCCAGATTAAGAAGATTTACATGATTTTAATTAAAATTAATAATATTCAGCAAATAAATTTTTAATAGCAAATTCTTCGGGTAAAAAATAACTTTTTTTTGGTTAAAAAAATATAAATGTGTGCATTTCTGGGTTTGGATCAGAAAAATCTACTTATTTTTAACAAATATTAAAAAATTTTGAATGCAAATTTTAGTCAGACTTTACTCTTAATGTTAACATAATAGTTGCTTACAGTCCTATTAGTTCAAAAGTTAGAGTAGATAAATAAAATTTTATTAAAATAAATTTATAAAATATTATTATTAAAAAAAATTATAAAATTATATTTGAGCTTTTATTTAAACGCCTAAGTATAAATAAATGAAAAATATAACATTAAAATTATTTGGATATTTTTTAAATTATTTTTTTTTTTAAATTATTGGTAGTTTGGTTAAAGTATATAGATTCCTGTTGTAAATGAAAATTGGTTATATGAATCTTAGGCCAATGGCTAATTATTAACATAATAATATGATGATTATAAATTAAAAATATTTGAAAATGTTAAGTTAGGGGTTTTGGGTTTTGATAGTTATGAGGTTTAAGAAATAGAAGAATTAGTAGAGTTTTATGGAGGTTTAGCTTTTTCAGATCAAGATTAAATTATAAAATATAATTTAGATATTATATAAAATAAAAAGAATAAAGAAGAGTAAAATATGATATCATTATTTTTTATAATATTAAATTTATTATTAATTTAACAATTTTATTTTCTATTTATTTTATATATTTTTTCTTTTATAAAAAGTTTGATTTAACTTGTACTTATAAAAGAAGAGTAAAAATGGATATGTTTATAACAGGTGGATGAAATGAATTTATTCGCGGTAAATGAAAGTTGGTTATATGAGTGTATAAATAACTAATAATTTATTTGGCCTAGGCATTTTATAATAAATAATTAAGAAAATAATAATAATTTAAATAATAAATAGTAATCTTAATAGGTACAATAATAGTAATAATAATAGTTAAGTAAAGTGAATTAAAAAATTGTTTAGGAATAGCCTTTAATAAGTTTATAAAAAATATAACAATAAATAATTAACAGTTCTGGTTAATCAAAGAAGTAAAATTATTTTTAGAATTGCATATTTAAAATATATTGTACATAAGCGGAACAAAAAACTATATTATAGTTGATAATAAGTAATGCAGATGGATTTTTTATAGATATTTTGGTTCCTAATTTGACTCATGTTATAGTTCATGATAATTTTAGTCATAGTGAAAAATTAAAATTAATGTAGATAAGTTAAAATATAAAAATTGTTAACTCTAGTTGGATAAATAATTGTTACATGTGTTAAAAAAAAATTAATGAGTCCGAATATCCTATTAATAGCAATTATTATTAACAATAAAAAAACTAAAATTAAGGGTTTAGTTTTTCGTAGAACAATAAGTCTATTGGGTTTGGAGGGGGTTATTCTAATTCTAATATTAAAACTAATTTCGGTAAAATTTATATAATAACGCCTTCTTTTTTAAATAATTAATATTTTATATTATACCTTAGAAATTTCCGTTTATTAAAATTTACAAAAGTATACCAATTTTTATTTTTCTAATAATATCACAAAATATAAATTAGAATTAAATTTCAATTTGTGTTATTAATTTTTTTTTTTCAACATAATAATTTAAATTAATTTTGTATTAATAGACATATAATTAATGAATAGCAATGCTTAATTTTCAAGAAATTTGGATGTCCTAAATCAAAGTAATAGTCAGTAAGATTATAAATAAAAAGATAATTATTTTCGATAAAGTTCCAAAAATTAGGATTCTTTGTAAAAAAAAAATGGATTTAAAAGCATGAATTTAAGCAGATAATTTTCAACTGATTTTAGTTAGAGAGCATAGGGAGTTTTTAAAGATGTATTATTTTATATAAATAAAATGAAAGATAAAGATAATAAAGAAAATATAAGGGGAAAAATTTAAGGTAATGGAGGAATTGTGATTGAAAGATTTAATGAAAAATATAAAAATAAAAATCATATATTTGTTTTGGAAGATTCTGATTAAAATCCTTCTATTATTTCTTAATTTAGAAAGCATATGAAAACGTAATTAATTAACTAAAATTTTATTATTAAATTTTTCGTAAGTATTCAGTAAGTACTTTGATAATTTATATAATTTTTACTATTTTATATTTTGATTTAATATAATTTTGGTAATTTTAAACTGTAATTAAATTTATTTAAAAAAGTTATTAAGGATTAAATTAAGTTCATTTTATGAGTACAAGATGGGTTGATTATTGTTTGGAAAAAAAATAAGTTATTTTTGATATTTTAGATAAAAAACTAAACCATTTATTTGCCATAAATTTTTAAACACCTTTTTCTGATTTTTTAAATTTGGGTATTTCAGTATAGGTAAGACCAAGTGATAAAATATTTTAAATAGTATTGGGTTAGTTGGTGTAAATAGCAGGTGCATAATTAGTCTCGTTAAAAAAAGTGGATATATAAGAAAATAATTAAAAATTGACTCATATATTATGCGATGATATTAAAAATGAAAAATTCTAAGCATTTTATTAGAAATAGCTTTAAATATTAGAAAGATTAAATGTAAATTTTTTATGTTAAAAAATAATATTATTTTTTATTGTAATTTAATTAATCAGAAAGTTATTTATTTTATCTATCTTTATTTTAGCTACTTATAATTATTTAAGTATATTTATTTTTCTAACTTAATTAATTTTTAGAAGGAAAAAATATAATTGGAAGAATTAGAATAAAAGGAAGAATAAGATTAGAATTTGGAAAAAAATAATTCGAAATAATTCATAAATCCTATTAACAATATATTGATAATTAAACCTGAATGGTTACTTAATTGTATAGAAAACGGTAAAAAAGTAAGTGAAGATAATTTTTTATTATGACAATTAAGCATAATAAATAATATTGAACTTTTAATTTAAAATTATTAATTTATAATAATATAAAATATTATATTTATATATACATTTATTTATTTTCTAAGTAATCTTGAAATTAAATTACTACTATAAAAATATTTGTATGCTTCTAAGATAAATTAGAAAAAAAATTATGTTTTTATCTTATAAATTTTTAATATGTTTTAAAACTATTAGGGTCATTGTTTAATTGATATAATTTATTAATATTATTTATATAATACATGTAATATTCAATATAAAATTAGTATAAAATAATAAATATCATTATAAAACTGAATTACTGATTAATGATTTTTCAGTAAAATTTGTTTCTTTTTCAAATTCACATTCATTATCTTTTTATGTTGAACTATCTTCCTACTTTATTTTTTTTATAAGTTACTATTATTATTCGAAATCAAAATTTTACTCCATTTTTATTTTATTTTTTAAAGTATTGTTTTAAATTTTTTCAGAGGAATTAAAGTTCATTTCTTTTTCCAGTTATTAATTATTTTAGCAGACATTTTATTAATTTAAATTGCCACCATGGTTTGCTATATAATGGTTTTGCAATGAGGCTTCATATTTTGTAGAATAAGAACAATATTAGAATTTACAATTTTACACTTATTTTGAATGTATATTTTCTTTGTGATTATTGATAATTATTTTACTTTTGGTATAAAAATCACATCCTTATATAGCACATTTATAAGATTTAGTAGAATGAACATTACTTTTATGGTGTTAAAAACTTTTTTTAGATTTAGATTTAAACTGACAACCTGAAAAGGTACAATGGTACCATGTTTTTGAATGAACATTCATTCTATGAGAATAACAACTTCTTTTATTTTTCGTTGTAAAACTGCATCCATTATATCCGCATTCATAGATTTGTTCTTTCTAATTAATTATAAACATTTAAATTAATAAAATAATAAAATTTATATTTTTAAATATTATTTTTATAGACACTGTGGTCTATAAAAATTGTTAAGTAAAGTTATTTTTATATTGTAAAATTTGAATCTATTCAGTTAGAAAAAATTATCTAATTTATATATGTGTTTATGTTTATATATATAAAACTATTTGTATTATAATATTATTAATATAGTTACTTGAATTTGGTGAACTTTTTATATATGGGAATTTAATACTCCTTTATTTTTAGCTTAGAAATCACAATTTGAAAAAGTACATTATATTAAAATATTTGAGTGCAAATTTTTTTTATGTTAATTTATACAAACTTTATTTTTAGTTTTAAAATCACATCCTTTATAATTACAGTAAAAAAATATGGACTGGTGGAAATTCCTTACATGACTTTATAATGATGTTTTTAATGCAAATTAAGCTTTACAATTAGTTTCGGTGCAATTGTATATCAATTCGTTCAAATTTATTTAAGTTGATTATTATTTTAAATTTATAATATTATCTGTTTTATCATAATTATTTAAAATTTATTATAGGCTTTAAATTGATTTATTTTAAGTTTTTTTTTTTTTTTTTTATGATTTATATTAATTTATTTAATTTTGGAATTAATTTAGATTTGGAGTTTGTGATTAATTTTCTTAAGAACAAAAGTCACTTTAATTTATTTATTAAGAATAGGTTTAAAATGTATATGTTTTAATATTTTTTGGTTAAATCTATGATTCTAATACTGAATTTTTGTTAAATTATTATAATAGATTAATTTAATTTCCATATAATGAAAGGTATTATTGATATTTTCTTTTATTGGTAATTTTATTAAATCCAATAAGTGGGACTCCAGATTCAATTTCTTTTGGCTTTACCATTTTCTAGATATTTTTTTTTTCAATTTAGTTTATGCTATATGTTTCTGATTCTTATTTTATATTTTTGGTTATTAATTTAGAATTTTCTATATTTTAATTATTTATTAGAATATCTATATTATTATCAGAATTTTTTATAGGGATGTCTATTTTATATTTAGAGTTATTTAGTTAATTGGAATTTTATTTTAAAAATTATTAACAATTTTTATGTAATTAATATTTAGTATCAAAATCAATTTAATTTAGTATTTATTAATTTTTATATTAGTTATCTTATTTTAATGTTTAAATTTGTATATTTATGGGTATTTAGTCTTATGATTATTTATAATATAATTACTTTTATAATTAAAGTGTCGTATCACTATTTTGTATTTTATTTTATGTAGGTTATAGTTGCTACTTTTTTAATTATTATATTAATAATAATTAATTTTCAGAGATATTTGTATTAGTAAATTAATGGTTTACATTTTAATTCAGTAAAATTTATTAATATTCTATATTCTCACTTTTATATTAAAATTTATGCTATTTTTTATTTGCCATTTGCTCCATATTTTATCGCTAATTACTAGATTGTTTGTTAAGATCATCGACTTATTGATGTTAGTATGCCAAAAGTTATTAATCATCCTACATTTATTAATGTGATTATTATTATAATGAATATAATTCATTTTGAAGACTTTTAATACATTAATTTTATTTTTTAGATATTAAATCCATATATTTGTTAGAAATAGATTAGAATAATTCATCTTTAATTTATTAAAGTTCCATTTTTAAGTCAATTCTTATTAATAAAAAAAAAATTACTTTTATTTTCAATTTTCTTTTCTCTTTTTTTTTTTAATTTTTTTTCTTTTTTATGTATTTAGTTAAACTATTTAATTATTATATATATAAATATCATAAATAAACATACCAAAATAAAAAATATTATAATTGTATATTTCTAATTTAAATTCTAATTTTTACAAATTCATATAATATTGTGAAGAAAGGTTTATATGAAAAACACTCATTTCTATATTTATTGACTTTTATATGAGTAATCTAAATTTTATTTTATATCATTTTATCATTTTTCTACAAATTTTTAAATTTATTATTTTTTGGCTAGTAAATAATTATAAATTAAATATAACGAATGAAGTGATTATAAAAATTTTTAATATTTGAATATAGTAATTGATAATTCAATTAAAACAATCAATTAATTTTGATTAAATTATCTTAAAATAATTTAAAATTAACCGATTAAAATTATTCTTAAATTTATTTAGTATATCTGTTCAAACAACACATTTCAACAATTTCGTATATAATTTCTTTTCTAAAATTGGCGTTTTTTTGTAAAAATTATTTAATTCTTATGATATTATTATAAAGTAATTTATTAATTACTTATATTTTATAGTGGGACATTAATGTATGAGTTATAAATTTGTTTTATTACTTGGAAAGTGGCCAATTGTTAAAACTTATTCTTGCTATAATGTTATTAAAATTTTGCTTTATTAAATTAGGAATTATTTTGTACTCTATTGTTTAGTTTTGTATAAAATTTTGAAAGTTATAGTTAAAAATAAATTTAATTGTTTTTAATATCGCTAAGAATTCTTATTCACTAATATTATTTTAATTATGATTATTATTTAGTTAATGATGTAAAACTTACTAATATTAGTATTATTGAGGGTTTTATATTAAATCAATAGCAAGTCCAAAATTTTTTAAATTTTAATTTTATTAATCTAATACATTTTTTAAAATACAATTCAAAAGATTTTCAATTTTTAGTTCTCTTTGATTTAAAAGTGACAAAAATACATTAAAATATTAAAGGTTTTTATTATTAAGGTACACAAGAGAATTTTCTAAAACTTCAATTAATGTCTTATTTTGTCCTAAACTATATAATTTAAATATTTTATATTACATATTATAAAATTTTTGGTTTATAATTAAATGCAAATAAATTGTTGAAATTGATTTAAAAACTTCTGTAAAAATAGTTGAATATGATATAAATTTTATTATTATTTCATATTTATAAAAAATATACTCGAATTTTATTCGTATCTTTATTATGTTTTATTAAAATTACTTTATTTGAGTCAACATTTTTAGTTTTTATCTAAAAAATTATTTAAAATAGTAAAATTTTTACTTGATTAAAATAAAACTAATAATATTTTACTGCTTTTTTATGATAATTAAAAATTAATTATTCAAAATTTGAAAAGAACATTTTCTAATCTGAAAAACATAATCAATATGTTTTATATAAAAATCTTATATTATACATTGGGTAAATTTAAATATTAAAAACTTAATAATATTTAAAATTCATATTTAATTTAAATATTTTACAAGTTAAGTATTTAAAAATGGAACTTTTCTATTGGATTTTCTTATAGTAAGCTTTTTAATGAGTTTTGTATGAAGCTCAAGTCAATATTCTTATATGTTCTAGTTTTATTATAATTTAATAATAATAATTGGAAAAACAATTGAATTGAAAATATAGTTTTAAATTATAGGGTTTTAATATGTAATATTTTTTACCCACTTAAGTCAAGATGTAATTCCTTTATTGATTAATTTAAACTCACTTATTTTAAACTTTATTTTAAACTTTAATAAAATTTACTAGGAAAGTTAATAAGATGAGCCAAAGAAAAATCAAGAACTTAAATACTTTTAAGATTCTCCATAATAGATATTATTTTATGAAAATTTTATATTTCAAGATTTTTTGGACTAAGGTTATAAATTAATTGTATTTTAATAGAATATAATTCAACAAATTGTAGTTAATTAAAAAAAAAATTAAATGATAAATTAGAATTAGGTAAATAAGTAAAATATAAAGTTGTTTTACGTGAATTTCAAAGGATATAATTAAAAATAAAATTTGGTAATAAAAATAAAAAAATTTACTGAAAATATAAAAATTAAAATTTTTTACAATGAAATATTAAACACAAATTTTTTAATAGGACAGTTTTTAGCAACTAACTCAATAGAATTTAAAAGCAATTGGTAGCCTGCTTATGTTACTTTTTATAATCTATATATATATAAATTAATAAAAGAATGAATATATTGTAATAAAAATCATTAGAGTTAAAATAATATTTTTTTTTACCCAAATATCACTAAAGTAAATTATTTTAATTTTTTTTATTCAGCAAAAATATCTAGCGCTCTACTTAAAAGTGGTAAAGATTCATCTGTCAATTGAAACCTGTTAAAAAAATAAATTATTTATTATAATTTAGGTTAGTAATTTAATTAAAATAAATTTGTTTTAGAAATAAATATGTAATTAATTTTAAACCTAATTTTGGTATTTAATTTGTTTTTTTTCATTAAACGAGAAAAATATTATATTTTTCTAAACCATAAATTAAAAAATCACTGATTTTTTTATAAAAATGAAATAAATATACTTTCTTTTATTATTTTTAAAATAATCAAAAAAATATATTAATTTTATAATTATTTGATGAAATTCAAATAAATTTCTGTAATTCTAACAAGATTATATGTTTTTGCCTTTGACTTGCAATAATTTATTTTCTTTTTTAAAATAATGTTATAAAGGAAAATATATAATTGTTTTATTTTTTTCATGTGGATTAAAATTATTAAATATTACTTAAAATGATTAATTTTTATTCATTAAAAATTATAAATATTATTGAATTTATTCAATTTTACTTTAATAATTGAAATTAAAACTAGATTTATCAGAATATAAAAATTTAGAAATATTATTTATTTCTAAATGATATTATTTTACTTTTTCTTATACTTAATATTTTTATAATACTATATTATAAAATTTTTATTTTTAAATATTATATCTATATAATCGATTGGTGTAAAAGTTATTTATTACAAATATTTTTTGATATATTAAATTTATTAATTTTTACTAAAAAAGCTCTAATTAAAAGCTCTCAAGGTAATTTTAATTCAATTTATATTCATTTAACAAGTTAATTAGATATTAAAATCCAAGACCATGAAAGTATCCATTTACCATTTATTCATACATTATTTTTTTTTATTATCGCCATAAATTATAATTTCCAGTTAATATGAGCTATCAAATTAAAATAATAAAATTTAAACAAAAAATATTTCATTATGAACATATATGATACTTTTTTTATTATATATAAACTATTACAATAATTATTCTGTAATGCATAAAAAATTATAATCATTAAAATTTAACACTTAATTTTTGGGCTTTATTATTAATTTATAAATTATAATAAGTAATTATAAATAATAAAAATTTAGGAAATAGAATTAAATAAACTGTAATTTAATTTTCGATATAATCATATATAGTAGTGCAATTTTATTTACTTTTTATAGTTATTCATATCCAAAAAGTATTGAAAATGACTTTAAATCAAGATATTAAACTGATTCAAGTATCAATTTTAACAGTCTATCATCAAATATTTATATAAATCCTGTTAATATTAAGGTTAAAGATTTTATATTCATCATTTAAGCACTTAATATCACTTTTAAATCTTTTAAAATTAATATGCCTTATTCTCTGTCTTTTTTTGGATTTAAATATTATTTTAAATCAAAAATTATTTCATATTCTTCATATTTAATATTTTATGGGCTTTGAGATAGAAAATGAATGAGTTTATAACTATTTATATTATAAAAATAATTTTATGAGATACATAAATTTTTGTATTATTAACAAAATATTTAATATTAAAAGTTATTTAAATTATATATTTACTCTACTTTTTGAAAGATTAATTTATTTGTTAAATTAGAATTTATTTTTTAAAAATCATTTTTGCAATTTAAAATAACCTAGTCATTTTATTTTAACATTTTAAGAATTCTGTTTTATGAAGTATTTTTATTTTATAGAATTTAAGCTAATATATAAATTTATAAGTTGAATAAAAACTAACTTATTGAAATTTTATTTTTAACTTTTTTAGTTATTTTTGTTGTTTTATTTTTATTTTTTTTATATAAAATTATTTAATTATAGTAAATTCTGTTGATCTTATAAAAACGTAATAATTTCAGAATTTATAATATTGGGAATATTTAATAACCTAACTAAAATTAAAAATTTGCAAAATTTTACTAAATTTAAACATAAAAAGTAAATATTTTATTTAAATATGGCATCAAAAGGAAAAGGATTAGGCAAAATGGGGACTTTTGAGTCTGACATAACAAAATTAAAGTTAAAAAACGAAGGGGCAATAAACCCTTAATATTACGTAGAAGGATAAATGAAAGATGGGACATGGGAAATGGCTAGAATCGTAGATTGTAGATTATCAAAAAGTAAAAAAAAATACCATTTTAAAAAATTTATATTTTAAATTTATCGTTAAATGATTTGTAAATTTTCGTTAAAATTATTAGGTTATATTGATTTTTCTAAGCCCAAAAAAGAAGATAGTTATGATTATTATATACATTATTTACATAGAAATAGAAGAATGGATGAGTGGGTTGATCATAAAAGAATTAAAAAGGTAAATATTTTTAACATATTATTTTTATTAAATTTAAAATTAAGAAAAAAAATAAATATATAATTAGACTGATAAATTAATAGAAGAAGAGCCAGTATAAAAGAAGAAAAAAAAACATGAGGAAAAAAAAGTTCAAGAAGAAAATGATGAACATGAAGGTAAATAAATTTAAAAAATAATATTTATAAATATTATTTAATTTTTTATTTTATACTAATATTTTATATATTAATTAATTTAAAAAAGGAATGGATGAGACCGCTTTGGCATAACATGAAGAAATGACAAAATTTAAAACCATTTAGGAAGTAGAAATAGGAAAAAATAGGTAAATTTATAAATGAAATATTTAATAAAAATTTTAAAAACTATTTAAATATTTATTATTATATAGGTCAGAAACTTGGTATTATAGTCCTTTTCCTCCAGGTTACCATAATGTAGATTGTTTATATTTTTGCGAATTTTGTTTATCTTTTTATACACATAAACGCGAATTAGACAGACATGCAAGTGAATGTATATTGACACATCCTCCAGGAGACGAAATATATAGAGTAAATAAATTATTAATATTAATATAAGAATTGGGTTTATATAAAAAAAAAAATATACATATATATATATAAAATATTTAGGATGATAGCAGAGAATAAAGTATATCTATGTATGAAGTTGATGGGTCGAAAAATTAAGTGTATTGTGAAAATTTAGGGTACTTATCAAAGTTATTTTTAGACCATAAAAATTTGTATTATAATATGGAGCCTTTTTTATTTTTTATTTTATGTGAAAATGATGAAAATGGATCGCATATTGTTGGTTATTTCAGTAAGGAAAAAGAAAGTTCTCAAGGTTGGAATTTGGCCTGTAAAGTTTTAAAATTATATTACTAATTTTTTAAAGTTGCGTTTATATATATGCTAATTATTTATTTATTAATTATGAAAAATTTATTTAAAAAGGTATTTTAACTCTACCTATGTATTAAAGAAAAGGTTATGGTAAATTATTGATTACATTTTCCTATGAATTATCACTAATAGAAAATAAAATTGGTACCCCTGAAAGACCGTTAAGTGATATGGGTAAGTAGGCATATTTATCTTGGTGGACATAAAGGATTGTGAATTTTATAAAAAATAAAGATAGTAATGAATAATTTTCAATTAAAGACATAGAAAAGGCCACTGGTATAAGAGATCAAGATGCATTATGGACTATGGTATTTTATTTTAATTAAAAATATTGATATATATATAAATATATAAAATTGAGAGGAATTTTTATAAAAATAAAATTATAAAAAAATAATTATATGATTATATTTCTATTTATTTTTTTTAATTTTAAGGAATAAACTGGACTTATAAAATACCAACCGGGAGAAGTTTCTATTTGTACAGATCCAGATTATTTAGAAAAATTATTTAAAGAAGCTGGAAGACCTGGTGTGCCAGTACACCCAGAAAAAATTCACTGGGTTCCTTATAGATATAAATGGGACAAAGATGTTAAATTTAATTTTAACAAAATTAATTTGGATAAATTGAAATAATGATTTTTTGATTTTAACTAATTTATATGTGAATATTATTTTTATTAAATATAATGTTAAATTAAAAAAGATATAGTTAACTTTATAGATATACAAAAATTATAAATTAATAATATTATAGAAGTATTAAACATTATTATAAAAATTTAAGATTTTTCATTCTTCTTATTCATTTTCTTCTTGTTGTTATTATAATTTATTTTATTAATTTTATTATTTTTATTAACCTTTACTTCTTACTCTATTTCTTCTTCTTTTTTTCTATCCGTCGCTATTTACAGTTTAATTATCATCAAATTCATAATCTGTTTTTAAATTTAAATTTAAATTATTTTTATATAAAATACATTTATTTTTTATTATATAATTTTATACAATAATAAATTTATCTTTCTATAGTTACCTTTATCTTATTTTTTTTTCATTGATAATGGATTAGGAGCTTTTGCTTTTTTTTTAAGAGCTGCACCTAATAATTTTTTTTCTTTTTCAAATTCTTTTTTTCTTTTTTAAATCATTTCCTCTTTTTATTATTATTTCAAAGGTAAAATTTATTTCATTTCTTCTTTAGAAGGTAAATATTTTTACTTTTCTTTCTAAATTTAATATATTAAAATTATTACTACTATACTATATTTATTTATAAATATAATATATGTGTTCATAATTGTATAAATTACCAATTCTTATTCTCTTTTTATATTTTTTGCTGGTTCCAATAAATCTAATTTTAAGTCTTATAAAAAGAAGAAAATAGGAATTCCAGGTATTTTTGTTAATTCTCCTGTTAATTCTGAATCTTAAGTGCAAATCCAATACTAATTAGGATTTCCATTGGCTACCAAGTCTTTTATACAATCATTAGCTGGAAGTCCTGAAATATGTCCACATTTTAAACAAGGTACTTATTTAGCTTCGTCAAATAATTTTCTAAATTAAGGACCTAAACTGTTCAATTCCTATAATACACAAGAAGTAACTTATATAATAATTTTACCCCTTAACCATTTTTATAAATAATCTTTTAAATGCATTTATCTGTCAATACAAATTTTCAGGAAATTTCCGTCTAACTATTAAAATTTGATTAAAATATTAAATTTAACTATTAAAATGTATATTTTATTATAATGTGTAGGCATTTAAAGATTAATTTTTTAAGTAATACTTATTATAATATAAATGATTATGTTTTTAGTAATGAAAAATTTACAATGACTTTGTATGGGTAATGGAAATTATAATGAATTTTATAGAAGTTTGCCCATCTTTTAACATGTTTAGCTTTTTTGATTTTCATTTTTTAAGTTTTTATTATTAAATTTTTGTTAGTTTATTTTATATTTTTATTAATTTAGAAATAAAAAGCTTAAAGTATTATTTCCACAATAAATTTATAAATTTGTAGTAATAAATTTATAAATTTACTATAAAAAGTACTATGATAAATTTATATAACAATTGGAAAAATTTGTTGATTTATTCAAAAGATTTATAGTATACTAATATATATAGCTTAATTACTATTTAAATTTAATAAGAAATATAATTTTTAAAAATATTTATTAAATTAGACATACATAGAAAGTTAATACATATAAATTAAAATTTGAAAATATAATTTTATTGAAATTATTGGGATTTATTTTTTTCTTACAAAAAAATATTAATCCCTTTTTTAGAATAAATATTAATTCAGTTTTTTGGATTATAAAAATATTATATTTTTGTTAGTTAAAGTATTACTTAGTTATTCTGAAAAATAAGTTCTAAGCAATTTTCACACCACTTTTATTAATTAATATCTTTGTTAATAAAATAATGGATAGGAAAAGATTTTGTTTTTTCTATTAAATTTCTTTCTGGCATAAAATAACAGATGTAGCCTGCTTTTAATAAAATAGCTATTCCTAAAATTAAAATCCCTAAATACAAATTTATTTGATACCCAATAAATAAGCCAAGTATTATCAATATTAATACAGGAATTATTATCTATAATATTTATATAAAGTTTAATGAAATATATTAATATTTATTTTTTTACATATAAATATAAATTTAAAAATAAAAAACTTTATTAAATTAATTTACTCGCAAATAAAACTTTAAACATCCCATTTAACAATTGCTTTTACATTCTTTACGCATTATTTTTATAGTTTCTAAACATTCATATTTAGTTAAATGCTAAAGATCTTTAAACTGCGATTTTAAATGCAAATCTAATTCTTATTTTTCCTTATAACAATCTGAACAAGCATTAAATAATTTTGGCTATTTTTAATTGCATACACAATAATAGAATTATTATTCAACTAATTTTACTTTGTGGCATACATCACAATCAATTCTAGAATCATTTTTATTTTCATTTTTTTAACCTATTAATTAAATTATTTATATAAATTAATATTAAAATACTACAAAAATTAATATGAGTAAATACTTCTTATTTCTAACTCACAATTTTATTCTCTTTCACATTAGAAGTATCTTTCCAATTTAATTTTTTTATAAATAAACTGATTTCTTTCATCTGTGTCCATAAGTTAAAGTAATTTATGATTTTTTTATGTATGTGATTTTTATAAAATTTTCTAATGTGCAGGAGAATTGTTACTATTTTAGTCTAGTAATTTAATCTATTTTTTTAAATGAGTGACAAATAAATTGTTATTAGAAACTAAAATAATTAAAAATATATTTAATAAGTATATTTGTATTTAATTTTAATATAAATTTTAACTTAGTAAAAAACATTAATAAAGAAGTTTATTAAAAACTTATTGAATTTAAAATTAATTTTAATTCTACATTTATACTATTTTTTAGCAAAATTAAAATAAAAGTTATCTTACAAGAATATTATTTACGAAAGTAATATTTAGAATACCAACAACCGAAAAAAAAAAAATATAATATAAATTATTGGATTAATAAATAAAATAGAAAATAATTGATTATATTTTAAGTAAGATTAAATAAATTATTATAGAAATATAAAAAAAATTATTTTTAAAGATATATTATCCTCGACTATTTTAAAGCATAATTCAAATACTGCTTATAAAGGAAATTTAATTTAAATTATAAATATTATAATTAAATATTATATTAATTTATCTAATAATTTAAAAGAAAAAATTAAAATGATTAAAAATATTTGAATATTTTAGTAATCTAATTTTTTAATAAATATGTCGAATTTTTTTAATAAAAATATAGTTTTTGGCTGTATTAGCGTTTTAATACTATAAATAATAAATTTTATCTTTGCAATTTTAAAAGTAAATCCATAAATATTATTAATTATAATAAATATAAATTTACCAGGTGTTTTTTCTTATTACGATATATTATATGGTGAAACATCATTTATATTTATTTTAATTTATTGCATTTCTGGACTTTTTTTACCATTATTTTATGCCCCATTTTATAATCCTTAGAATGATTAGAATTTTGTTTCATTTAAATTATTCTTATTGTTTAAAATTTTTTATGTAGGAGAGTTAACTCTGCTAGATAATTCTGAGTAATTTTAGTTATTATTATAAGAAAGTTATAAATTTTTATCTTATTTTTATTACAATTATTTTTGATTTTCTAGAAAATTATGGGGTTTTTTATTTAAATGTGTATCACTTTTTAGAGACTTTTTTGAATTATTTAACATTATTTAAGGCATAGAATTTTTGCTTTAATAATTATGTTAATCTAAATCTTTTTCGGATGGAGTTTATTTAAAATTATTTCCACCATCTTAAAGAGCTAGAGGATTTTATATTTAAATATCATTTATTGTACTATTTTAATTTTCATTAGAATGGGTGTATTATTATTTATCGGTATCACTAAGTTTGATATTTTCTTTTTTTTAAGTGCAATATCGCTAAATGGATAGTTTTTATTAGGTTCTATCTTAGTCAGTTTATTATCTATGTGATGAAAGCTAGATTATGTTTTCAAAAAAATAGTTTTAGTTTTATAAATGTAAAATGTTTTGATTTGTTTTTTCACTAAATTAACTCCTATCTTCTAAAGAACTTTAAGATGTTGATGAATTATTTAATGGATTTTGTTTATTATTTAATTTTTCTTAATTTAATGCTTAAGTGTTTTAAATCTATTTATTCTATCTTTTATTTTAACATTTTTCTTTCATTTTTGATAATATTATTTATAGGAAAAATTATTTTTATTTTTTTGTTTATAATTTATAATTTTTATTTTTTTTTAATTTTTAATTTTTATAAAGAGTTGGTTTATTCTAATGCTTTTCTTGAAAAATCATAATATAAAGTGAAATTTAATTTAATATTATAATTTCATTTTAACCTCACTATTAATAATTAACAAATGTTTTATCATCCAATCAATTTTTATAACTTTACTAACTTCTTTTATGAATAAACCCATTTATATCTTAAATAATATAAATATTATATATTAATAACATTTTAAAATAAGTATTAATTATTATAATTTTCAATACTACTCTATTATTTTATTATTGGTCATATAATTAATCACTTGCTTAAAATTATTGTTATTGAACTTATATGTATATATAATTTCTAATTATATAATATAATATTATTAAAATTATATCAACTAATAATATAGTAAAAAATATAAATAATTTTTAAAAATTTAATAATAAAAACTTTTGGCTTTAAATTTTAATATTATATTTAGAATATATAAATTTAATAAATTTTAAATTATTTATTATGTTGGTGTTTTTAATAATAGTATTTACAGTTAAAATATAATCATTTTATTTATATAAATATAGCTTTAATTATATATATAAATATAATATTTTAAAAAAAATAAAATTTAAATAAAAGTTGAATTATTCAGGCAGTTTTATATATGTTAGCGAATTAATTCCTTTTTTAATTTAATTTTGTGTATAAATAATAAATTAGATTACTATGTTTTTTATTTATTATTTCAAGATTAAAATACTACATTTTTAATTACAAATCATGTATATTAAGTTAATATTTTCACATATTAATTTATTTTTTATATTATTCTTGTAAATCTTTATTATTTTTCTAAATAATTATTAAGCATTATGGACACCATTTACGATTATCTGATATATTATATATAGGAAACTACTGACTAACTATTTATATTTACTTTAATCTTTCTGGTATATAATAAGTAATAAAGGCTGATAATAATAATATTCCTAAAATTAATGCCAATAGTCCCATATATATATTACCATATAGTAGACCCAATGTTGTAGCAATAATAGTAATTATAATTATTGATGATATCTAAATAATATAGAAAAATTATAATGTTTAGAATAAATTATAATTTTAAATAAAAAATAATTTTATATATTACTTTTAAATAAATTTTTGTATTGCTTTAGTAACAATTCTTTTTACACGTCTTTGAAATATTAATAAGGGTTTAATTACATGAATATTTGGTTTTTTATGTAAATTTTTGTTTTTCTTATTCCATTTTTTCTATTATTTATTAATAATTTTAATAACAATTTAAACATATATTTTCTATTTCAATTTATTGGTAGCATTAACAGCCTAAAATTTATTCATCAATTTAATTTTTTTATTCACAAACTCTACAAAAAAATTCTTGTCCTTTTCTAGAGGGGTATGGATTATCTTTATAAATAATTAAATGAATAACAAATTTAATTATATTTTATCAATTTTAGAATATTAAATAAAAGTTATAATTAAAAAATGCCTTAAATTTAATACTATTAATATATTATTTATTTAAAAATTCTAATGATCATATTAAAAATACTATTTTTTATGAATTTTACTACTACCTAATTAAAAAAAAGCGATAAATCAGCAGCCAGTAGAAAAACAAAAAGAAAAAAAATTAATAAAAAAAAAAAATTGGTAGTTACTATTTTATTTTTAATTTTACCTATTATTTTAACAATGCAAGTTTTTTTTATACATTTCATTTAGTCGGTTATTTTTTTTTTTCTTTTTACTGTTTCTCGTAGCTGAAATTATTTAGATTCTCTGAAGGAGTCTACTTCGCCCTAGTTTACACAACAAGTTTAAATTTGTAAAGAATTTTGACTTTGGGGCGAATAAACTTAATTTGAAAAAAATTTGGATATGATTGTTTTTTTTTTATTATTATTGTTATTTGTATTGCATGATGGAGTTTGGTCTAAATATTCTGCTTGTTAGCAATTTAATTATATTTGTGGGATTTCTAGTATTTCTTAATTAACTTCGCCTTATTTTTATTATTAGTTTTATTGAAAATTAAGCAATTTTTGTTGCTATAATTTTTATTACTGCTATTATGTTTCTTCCTAAATTTCTTGTTTATCATCTTCTTTAATTTCATATACTACTTGTTCGTTATTAGATTAAGATACAATTTATTTGTCAGACGATTACCTTGTATCTCTTGTGTTTATATATGAAGTTTTGTTTTGTTCTTATAACCTATTATTTTTCATTTTATTAAATATATTTGTTGTGCTGTTATTGCATGATTGGTCTCTTGTGATTGCCCCTGGATATTAATCTATTTCTAAAAATTGAGGTTTTTCTTCGTGCCCTACTGAACTTTCAGGAGAAAAGGCCTCTTGTTAATTTTTACCCATTTTTTGTTTTTTAAAATTAAAATAACTTAGAAAATTAATTTTTTTGTTGATTTTTATTTATTTGATTGATAATTATTTTATTATTTTAAATATTTAATAAATATGTTAAAAAATAGGAATAACTATTTATAATGTTAATATGAATTTAATTATTTTTATCATTTTAATAATTTTACGCAAATAATTAGTAATAATATTAAATGTTTGTTCAGTATTTTATTAGAATATGTATAGCTAGCTTAATAATATTTTACTAAAACATTAAATATTACCATAATTTTTATATGCTTATTTAAATTTATCTATGCAATAGATGATAATTTAATTATTTTGTGTTTTCATGAAAATAATTAATTTATTAATAGCAATCATACTTGAATTTAGAGTATAATTATTTTTGTTTTATAATTTAAATCTCACTCATAGAAATTTTTTCAATTCCGATTCTAAGTGAATAAAGCTTTATCATAAAATTGATATTTCAAAATATACTACATTATCATTATACGTTAAAATATAAAATCACTCTTAAATTAGCATAGAATAAGTATAATTGTATAAAATATATTTTTTCAATTTGATTTTATAACCTTCTAAAATTATTATTTCGTTTATATAATAAAAATTAAGTTTTAAAATATAATTTTTTAATTTCCACTTTTATTTTTAAAAATATCTTTCTAATTAGGTGAAAAATAAATTATGTAATTATTATGTTAATGTAATCTTGAAAGGGTGATTTTAAAAATAAAATATATATTTGATATAAAATTGTTTTAATAGGCATAAAAATTATAGATTTTTGTGATATTTTTATAAATTTATTATATATTTAAAAGTAAAGTTATATTATTATTTTTTTTTAAGTAATAATTACAATATTCTAATTATTTTTACATATTATTTCTATATGGTCTATAAACTTAATGATATACTTATCTCTATAAAAAAATATAGTATTTACTAAGATATTAATTTGCAGGTGTTTGTTGCTTATTTTATAAAATGCAAATGAAAAATTTATATACCTATTTAATTAATTCTATAATTAATTATTAAATATCAATTTTTACTATATAAAATTTTAATTTTTTTTATATTTCTTGATATATGTGTTTTCAATTTAATTTAATTTTAATATTAAATTTTAAATTAATATAGTTTTCTTAATTTCATTTATATTTATAGGAGTTATTATCAAAAGTTGTATAAAAAAAAATTTAGCACTTAATTAATTATTTTTCTATACCTTAATATAGGAAATTATTAAATATTTGTATTAAGGATATTTTAACTATAATTTAATTTATAAAATTTATAATTTACATTTTATATATACTAAAAAATTAGTATTCCACGAGAAAGACAGAATATATATATTGTAAAGGATGCATATATATGTCTATAGTATAAATGTTAAAATTTAATTAAAAATTTATCATTTTAGATTATAGTTTAATAAAATCTAATTAACCATAACATTAAAATTAATATAAGAAATTTAAATTGAAAAATATTTCTTGCATCTCAAAAATCTACATTTAAACTTAAATAATGGCAAAAAAATCAAAATCTTTTGTATTAAATTATTGATAGATATTTTTGAAAATTCAAACATTCAAATTTAAATTACATTTTATTACATAAATTCAATTTATACAAATATATTTTATATTTTATATATTTATTTTAGTTTAAGATTAGACATTATAACAAGCTATAGTCTACTGATAATTAAAATCCATGAATTATATTTATATTACATTATTTCAAATTAAACATTATAAATTAATTTTTTATTTATAAAAAATTTAGTGTTAAAATATATTCTATATTTTTTTTTATAATTTTGTTTTTTATATTGGCTTCATAAAATTAAATAAATATTATAAAGCTTATATAAATAAATTATTTTTCTTATAATGTTATATTTTTACATAATTTGATTTTCCAATCAATGATCCCCTATTTGAAATTGTTTATATATTAATGTGTTTAAAATTCATATATTGTATTTTACTAAATTTTATTAAAAGATATTATTATAGAAAATATTAATAATAAAATATGTTATTTCTATTTTATAATCCCTATTTAATCCACTATAATTTATAATTTAAATTATAATTCTACATGTATAATCTAACAAAATTTTATAAATTCATAATTACTTATAATTATTGGAACTCAATTCTTTGAATAGAGTAAAATGAATGCTAAAAAAATTATGCAAAAAAATATTAAAAATTTTATATTATCATTTTTTTTAAAATATCTTTAAATAAATGTATTTTTCAGAATAGAATATTTCCCCAAGTAATAATTTATGAATATAAATAGATTATCAACATTTTAATTAAACAAAACATTGAATATTTTATAGTAGCTTTTTATGATCATAATAAAAATTAATATACTTTAAAACTTCAGATTGGGATTTTTTATGTATTTAATTTAATTATTTTTAATTCTTACATCACAAATTAAATTATTAATCCAAAAATGATTAATATATAATAATATTTTTAATTCTTTGTTCATAATAAGTTATAAATAAACGGGTAGAAAATTTTAATTAAATCTATTTACAAATCTTATTTTCATTAATTTAAATTATGCTTGATTTTATAATATTTTGCTATTTTAGAATTTTTATAAATATTATTAAAAATCATATTTATCTCTATAAAAAATATTTCCAATATGTATGGATTTAAATTAATATACGATTCTTGAAGTTTTATTAACAAAAGATTTATTTAGTGATTAAATAAATTAATAACTATTAATTTTGCGCGCCAAAAATTGTAAAAAAGCAAAAAATTGAACTTCTATTATTAAACTTAATTGTATTGTATTAGCAATTTCTAATTGCTATAAAATTTATTAGCTCTATATATTAATTTATAAATATAAAAAAATTTAAAGAATTTGATAAAATTTAGTATTTTAAGCATCATAATATATTGAAGAGGTAATTATTTATACAGAATTGCGGGAAATTTAAATATATATATTTATAAATATATATAGGCATTCTTAATAATAAATTATATCTAATTTAAATGAAATTTATATTTTACACAATAAGTGAATAATTTAATGATGGAAATGAAAGTAAAAAAAAAAATGAGGGAACTCTTGAAATTTTGTGAATTTTTTTAATAAATTAATTATTTTCTTTTTAACTATCTAATTAATTACTAATTCATTTAGTAACAAATGATTAATTAATTAATTAATTAATCAATCAATCAAAGAAAGAAAAAGAAAAAAATAAAAACACTTAAATAATTAGCAAATACAGAGAAAAAAAAAAAAATTAAGTAAAAAAAGAAAAAGAAAAAATAAAAAAGAAAAAATAAAAAAGAAAAAAAACAAAGTACTTATTATTAATAAATTTACACCATTTAATTAAATAAAAAAATTGATAAATGGAGTAAAATTAAAAGTTAAAAGAGGAATTTTCAAGTGGAGAAATAGACGTATTATAAAAATACAGTTAGAAATTGAGTTTAGAGTAGAAAACAATTCAGTCTATAAAAAGCAGATACAATTAATTTTTAAGCATATATAAAAAGCCAGTTGACTCTGAAAGCGAGCATTTATTTATTTTGGCGATTATTTTTTTGAATTTTCGGGAAAATATTTTTGAAGGCGAAAATAAAAGAACAATCGAAGAAGGGGAAAATATAGGACTTAGTGATATTATAAAGGTTATGGACGCGAATATTCCTTTGGATTTGTTTTTTAAGAGGATAATTACTTGTTATGAACATTTAGGTGAAAAAGAAGGATAAAAGGAAATTTTTGAGCAGAATAAAAGTAAACTGGAAAAAGATTTATAAATTATATAGGGAAAGTATAGAATTTATTAGAAATTTAACACTATTTTTAATGGGTTGTAGTTAAAATATGTTGATAGTAGTGTAATTAAAGGTGCAGAAAATTAAAAGCCTTATTTGGAACACTTTAAATGTTTTTCATGGTTAATTTATCTCCATTTATCTGAGGAGATATGTAATAAGTAAGGAGATGACATATATGTAAGAAATATTATATATAAATTAATTTTTATATTATAGCAATACTATTTAAAATAAAATTACCAACATGTTATTAAAAAATAATTTATTTTTTTGTTATTTACCAGTTATTATAATCAAATAAAAAATATTTTGTTTTTATTTTATTTAATTTGAAATTTTTTTAATAATTTGTTTGTAAAAATAAAATCAAGCAATAAATAAGTATATATTAGCGCCTAAACACTTTTCTTAATTTTTGTTCTAATATAAATTATTTGATCTATAAAATTAATCATATTTATTTATGCTCTTTCAATTATATTTATTTAATCAATGCATATATAAAATTTAATTTAATTAATATGTTATATAAATTTTAATTATTAATTTATTTAGGTAAAAAATATATATGTGTTACTATCGACATGTGTTTATACTGTAATTAGTTTACCTTAAAATTATATATCAGATTATATTAAAGAAAAATAGGATTTAAATTTAAACAGTTTAGATAAAAGATTCGAAGAAAAAGAAAACATTTTAAAAATAATTAAAGAATTATTTAATTCGGCAGATATATAAGATACCAGTTATTAATACTATAAAGGAAAATTTTTATCTTAAATATAGGATTTTTTGGATGATATATTTGAAAATTTATCGATAAAAAACGCATAAGAAGAAGAATAATCAAATAAAAAATCAGATGAATAAAAAGCAATTTAATTTTTTGAAAAGTCATTGTAAGAAAGAAATATAGTTTAGATAAATTAATAAATGAAGAAAGATTACTTAGCAAATTTAAAGTAAAATTATGATTTATTTGATGAAACGTGTTTTTTAAAAACCTAAAAGGTAATGGCGCCCATTAAAAATTTTAATAATAAAGAAGGCATATTTCCTAGCTTTTCTAAAAATCAGGATTCCAGATCCGTGCCTTAAAGTCATAGATTTTTGGATTTTACTAAAGATTCTAATGAAAATTCTTAAGGAGAATTATTAAAATAAAACTTAAAAGAATCAGTGCCCACCCCAAAAACTCCGTAAATACCTTATAATAAAATGTAATAAACTCCCAAAAGTAAATTTTAGCAGTACCCACCAGTAAATTAAAATATATAAATATTAATCAGTATTAAACAATTATTTATTATTAAAAGTTACAAATTTTGATATTACATTATTTTTTTATTAATATTAAAATTATTTATTTTATTAGACACCTATAAGTGAGCATTTAACAAATATAAAATGGTTAAATTTTTACAGTAACGAAAGTCCTACTGATACGTTAGACAAATATTTGGAATCTATTTAGCAGGGAAATAAAGAGAAACTGAGAAATGATTTAAAATAAAAAATTTAAAAATATTTGGAGAAAAAAAACGAAGAAGAAAAAACATTATCATAGTAGAAAAATTAAAAAATTAATAATGCTTCTAGTTTTTAAAACAACGATAATGCAGTTGATAAGATAATTTATTTTTACTTTAATATTTTGGAAAAGATGATTTTAACTGAAGAAAAAGTGTTAACTGATGTTTAAAATAAATAGGAACGTATAAAAAAATTTTTGGATGATCCTGAGTTTTTATTTGGACTTTTGACCCTTTGTATAACTACACATTTTTATATATAATAGAAAATATCTGTAAATTTATAAGATTTATTACCTATTTGTGGAGCTAGTGCTTTGGATGTGTATAGAATTTTATCTAATTTCGCATAGTTTGATAAAGATATGCCTTAAAATATAAAATGTAAATATTATTTTTAAGTAACGTTTAAATTTAAAGTATATTTAAAAATAAATAAATATAAGCATACATATTAAATTGTTTTTATTTTAAAAATTTAGAGAGATTGTTTTAAATAGAAAGATAATTACTTTTGTACAATGTTTTTGAAGAAAGTGAAAAGATTGATGTAGTTGATATGATTGAAGAATTTTTCAATAAAGAATAATTTTTAAAAAGAAAAGATGCCCATAAAAATCCTAAATACTACTAAGTTTTTAGTAAAAGACTGTTTAGTCATGCAGCTTTAAGAGTTTATGAAGCTTGTATTGAGCTTGATATAAAAAACGATAGCATTTAAAATAAAGTTTGGTCTAGTAAAAATTTTTTATATATATATTAATTATAAGTTATATTTAAATCTTTATTTAATTAAATAATTTTTAATTTAGTAATTAAACACATATTTGAAAGATAATAAGACTTGTTAAGAAAAACAAGTTTAGACTACTTAATTATTTGTTCTATATTTATTATATATATAAAACATAAGGATAAGTTCACCAAGAAAATAAAGTTGATTGAAGGAGACGATTCTATAGTAAAAAATTTTAGTAGATTAGAATTTTTCCAGAAGCATAAAATAAACATTAGGAATGATTTAGAGAATAAAAATGAATCTCTTACAAAATTAAAGCATTTTTACAATAATGTATTTTTGCCTCCTATAAAATTATTTGTTAACGAAGATTAAAGTGCATTTGAAAGGGTTTTAATAAAAAAAGAATAATTGTTACTTAGTCCTTTAAATACAGCTATTCCCAGGCCTTTTTATTAATATTCGCCATCTATTAATAGAAATTAAGTTAATGTATCTCATTTTAGGCCAAGTACGACCCCGTAAATTTAAAATAGAGTTTTAAGAATGGGAGAAACTATTGAATCTCCTCTTAATTATTTACCATAAAAAAAATTATAATAATAAGGATACAATACTCCTAGTGTTTATTTTAGATAAGGCGATTAAAATTAATAGTAAAATAATGGATAACAATAACAATAGTAATAATTATAATAATAATAAAATTTTTAAATGAATGGCTAGAAATCATAATTTTCTTAGCAAAGAAATTTATTTAAAAAAGTTAACTCAAATCGGAAATTAGATTTTGCTGAAAAATTTTAAAATGAGGAAAATAATAATAAGTAGAGTGGAAATGAAAATGATGTAGATGTAGAAAATTAATAGTAATAATAATAAAATTGTAGTAATAATAATAAATAATATAAAATTGAAAATAATGAAAATAGTAATACAAGAAATAGTTTAAAAAGTCCCAAATTTGGCGCTTAGAGCTAAATAAGTAATTCTTCTATAAATCATTAAATTTAAATGGAATTTGGCCCGGAATAATTTTCCTCACAAAATGATAAAAGTTTTGCCAGTTTTTAAAAATGATAAATTTTTCTAAAAAATGTATATATACTATTTTTATTATAAATAAACTTTTATATAAATATTAGTTCAAAAATATTTTGGATAATTATATAAATTAAAGTTATAAAGTAGACTATTTTATTATATTATAAATAAAATATTATATATAAAATTATATAAATGGTAAACTTATTAAAAATATTATATGAATTTATCATTCTTATAATATTAAAGCACATTGAATTAGTATTTCATATCTAATATAAATAAAAAAATATTTATAAAATAATACATTAATTTTATTTTTATTCAATTTATTTATATTTAATTTATTATAATTAAAATTATAAAAATTATATATAAATAAGTAATTATTTTAATTATAGAATTAATATTATAAAATAGTATATAGAAATTTAATAAAAATATGATAAATCTTTTTATAATGAAACAATATTAATCAGTGAATATAAATGAATTATTTATTCAAAAAAATTAAAATGTTTTTTATCCACTCTTAACAATTTATTTTCGATATTTTTAATATTATTTTCATTAATTGGATTTTATATATTTTGAGCTAGAAAAAAAAAAGCAATTTTATTTTTTCAAGCATTTTTTTCATTTCAAATTAGCATTCAGAAATGTTTTTTTCCAATTAAAGTTCTTTTAACAGCATTAACAACGTTTTAAACTTAAGGTTTAGAAGCGTCTTCTAAATCAAAAGCATAAGGCATAGGAATATCTGCTCCAGTTATTCTTTCTAAGGGGTGGTCTAAGTAATCAAATGCACTGGTTTCCATAATCATGGCAGCGATTTCAGCTCCTGTTAAAAAATAATAAAAAATAAATAAATTTAAATAAAATAAAAGTTACTTTATTTAAAATTTATATATATATAATTATATGAAAATTATTTTGATTAAGATCAAAATATTTGTATTACCGATACCGTGTTAAGGCCATCCTTCTTCAACAGTAACTATTCTATTAGTTTTTTTAATTGATTATATAATGGTATCTCTATCTAAAGGTTTTATAGATCTCAAATTAATTACTTCAACACTGATACCTTCTTTTTCTAAAATTTCAGCAGCTTATAAAGAAACGTGAACCATTCTAGCGAAAGCGACAACGGTAACATGTTCTCCTATAATATTATATAAAAAATATTTTTGGTATTTTTAAATAAAATTTAAATATTAATATTTTAATTATTTATTCAAATTACCAGGTCTTTAAATTTTGGCTTTTCCAATGGGAATTTTAAAATCAGGACTGTTAACTTCTTCAGTAATTTCAAATTAATAGTTATAACAAACTTCATTTTCTAAGAAAACAACGGTTTCTCCACATGCAATTGCTGACTTTTGTTTTTTATTAAATTTTTAAAATTATTAAATATTAGTTATTTAAATAAAAAATTTTTTATATTTTTTATTTTATAATTTTTATTATATTTTTCATAATTTTTTACATGGAATAATCCTTTGGCATCTTCAACATCATAAGGAGCTAAAGTGATTAATCCAGGAACATGAGCGTACCAGGCGGCATAACATTGTGAGTGTTAAGCTCCAACAGCAGCTGAAGCTCCATTTAATCCTCTAAATACGATAGGACTAGCCAAATCTCCTAAAATAAAAATAAATAATTAATTTACATGTATATATTATTTTAATATAATTATATATTTTTTTAATAATAAATTTTATGATACCAGTAAAATAATATTTATATATTTATTTATTTTTAATACCTCCAGACATATATCTAAGTTTAGCGGCAGAATTTACAATATGATCAATGGCTTGCATGGCAAAGTTAAAAGTCATAAATTCAATAACAGGTTTTAATCCTCCTAAAGAGGCTCCAACTCCCAAACCAGTAAATCCTTTAATAAATTTAATTAAATTTTATAAAAATAATAAATAATATTATAATATATATATATAAATTGATATGAAAACAAAAAATATTTAATTAAATAAAATTATATGTTAATATTTTAATATATATATATACCGGCTTCAGTAATAGGGGTATCAATAACTCTTTTTTCTCCAAATCTTTATAATAAGGATTTAGAAACTTTATAAGCTCCATCATACTTTCCTACTTCTTCTCCTAAATATAAATTAAAAAAAATTTTTAAAAGATAAAGATTTAGATGATTAATTGGAATATGTTATATATTTATTTAAGTTTCTGAGAAGGTTTACAAATTTTTTATTTTTATAAAAATATTTGTAAAATTTTTAATGAAATGTGAATTTAAAAGATTTGAAAAATTATTAAATGAAAAGAATAAATTTGTATTAGTTATTTATATTTTATGTGAATTTTATTTTTTTGTTGAATTACCCATCAAAAATACATTTTCATCTTTTTCCATTTCTTCAGCAATGGCTTCTCTAATAGCATCTCTAACTGTCATTTTAATAAGTTTATTAGATTTAGGTTATTCAGTTTATAATTAAGAAACATTATTTTATTGTTAAGTGTTTTTATTGTGCCCATGAGTAAATTAAATAGAAGGTTAATGTGCAAATTAGAATGCGGAAAGATAATGGAATTATTACTTGAAGTTCTAAAATTAAAAAAAATTAAAAATATTAAATAATTTTAATTTTTAATCTACAATTTTCATTAAGAATTTTAAGCTTTATATTAATTGTAAATAAACAAGAGTATGATTTTTAAAAAACCATATTAATAGGTTTAAGTAATATTTGTATGTAAATTATTTATGCAACTTATAATATTTGAATATTTTAAATTAGTTTTAATTATATCTTAATTACTTTGATAGTAGAGACAATATTTTTTTGCATTTTTATAAGTTTTTAGGTTAGTATTTTTTTTTTTTTAATTAATTAATATATATTTTATGTTTGATAATTATTTTTACAATTTATTATTTTATTTTTATGGTTTATAAATATGAAAATAAATATATTGAATTATAATATTATTAGTATAAGTAATCATTTGATTATTTTTTATAATAGCAAATGATCACTGAGTATCAATCTAAATAATTATAATTTTAATAATGATATAATAATTGATGATTTAAATACCTTTAAAAATATACATTTAAAAATTGGTTTTTTTAAGAATATTTACTTAAATGCCATAAAAATGATAAATATTATATTTACTTATTTTATATGGCAGAGAAATATTTTATAAATAAAATTTATAAAAAAATATATGTAATATTAAATTATAATTTAAATGCCTATATTAAATGAGGTATTTGTTTTTAAAAGTATAAAATTATCTATTCTAATTATTTAACATTAATTTTGAATAAAATTTTTATATTTATATTTTTTATAAAAAATGTTAATTAATAATTTTATATGATAGTAAATTAAATTTCAGTTTATTAAATAGGCTTTTAATATTGTTAAAATTTAAACTCATATTATTAATTTATATGTATAATTTAATTTTAAAAACATGTATTATAACCTTATTAAAATATATCAAAATTGAATAGAATGAATTCACCTAAAATATTTAAACTATTCATATTAATTGAATTTGTTATATATATTAATATATATTTTTAAAAGTAGAGTAAATTATATTATTTTAAAATAAAAATATTTATTATTAAAATTTTAATAAGAGCCGCATAAATTTATATTCATTATACTATTTTTAAATTTAAAAATATAACTTTTTATTATAAATTTTAAATTTGGTAATAAAAATATATTTTAACAATCTAAAAATTGGAATTTTAATAATAATTATTTGTATTAAATTATATAAAAAATAGATGTATGTAATCAATTTATTAAAAATTAATAAAATAAAAAATAACTCAATTGAATAAAATATTAAGAAAAACTCAAGTAACTATTTTAGAAGTTAAGATAATATTCGATATATGAAATAAATAAATAGATAGAATTTGTTAGATTATTTATAAAATGGTAGTAATTACAAGCCGTTTAGTAAATATAATTTATCATAATAAAATGATTTATATGATGATGATTTTGGATAAAAATAAGATTAGAATTTTACTTAAAATTAAGAATAATATTAATAAAATGATAGAAATATTTTTACTTAGACAATTAATGATAAAAATTATTTAAACACATATTATAGTTAATAATATGAAAACAAATGTAAAACTTCAAATATTTCTCTATAAAATTAAATATACTCAGTTTAAAAATATGATGGAAATTAAAATGAATAAAAAAATAATTTAGTAGATTATAGAAGTTAATTTGTTCCATTTAAATAAGAGCGTTCAAAGATCGGATTTTTATTAGTAAATTAAATTCTATTTTAGCGATTTATAAAATATATGTTTTATTTTTTATACATTATTATTGTATATTTGTAATAAAAATAAATATAACTTTTTTTTTATTATTTTTTATTTTTATTAAAAGAAAGATTATTAATAGTAAGTAATATAGGATAAAAGATAATATCACTAAAATTAAAAAACAGAATTTTAAACTTTTCATGATAAAAATAGATAATATTGGACTTAAACTTAGCCTAGTCCTTCAAATTAGAAAAAAAGCAAAAAACCATTTGAAAAAAATGAAAATAATTAAATAGATGAAAATAAAAATATACAATAAAATAGCGCTAGAATAGGGACAGAAATACAAAAATAATTGAAATAAAAAATTATTTAAAAACGAATAAAATCATTAGAAGCTGAAGTTTCAATCGACAATTTAGGGAAAAATTAAAAAGGGTAAATTAAAAAAAAGGGGAAAAAATTAACAAGTAGAGAGAATACGAACAATTAAAAAATTTTAAATTAAGATGTCAAATAATTAGGTTAAAATTTTAGTACCTAAATTTCTTACGAAGAAAAGAAAAAAGATTATTATACATTAACTAATTAAAATAATTTTAATTAAGTTTAAATGAGTGACAGGTAAAAAGCTAGTTCGAATTTTACTAATGAAAGTTAAAATATTGAAAGATATGAAAAGTTTAATATTTAAAAAAATGATAAAATGACATTAAATAGACATTCACATTTATAAGATAAAAATTATTATAATAAAAATATTAAATAATAAAATATACTAACGAATAGAAGTGAAGGTAGTAAATGCGGTGGTTATATAACCTCTTTAAAAATTTTATCTTAATAAGGTGAAAATAAAAATAATATATAACCATTTAGCAGTTAGGTTTAAAGTCCAAGTGAGAAATTTAAGGTAAATTCTAAGTTTTTTTATGGTAATAACTAAGTTAATAATAACTAATCAATATAGAATAATAATAACAACCAAAATATTAATAATTGTAATAATCATAAATAAGAATTTTAAAATTTAAATAAAATTTAAGATATTAAATAAAATGAAATAATATACTAAACTTAATAACCATTTAAAATTGAAAAATAACTTTAAATTGATAAAAATAAAACATAGAAAAATCCTTTTTTGAATTCTGATTTAGAAGAAATTAATTATTTAAGTTCTAGTAATTAATTCAAAAGTATAAAAAAGGAATTAATATCTAAGTTTAAAAATTAATAATAGGTATAAAACAAAATTTATTTAAAAATTTAAAAATTACTAAGAGTATTAATTATTTTTTAATACTTTTAATATAATATATAAGCCAAAATAGTTGTATTAGTAATAATTTCAATATAAAATAAACAAAGAAGTAGAAGTTGATTAAGAATACAATAGAAATAGCAGGTAAAAAACTTAGCTTTCAGATATATTAAACGAAAGTGGTAATTAAAAACAATTTTTATAACGGGAAGAATAAGATTAAAATTAAAATGCAGTTAATTACTAAAGTTTAAGAGCTAGAAAATCTTTTACTTATAAACCATAATTGAATTTAGTTATAAAAAATAGTTAAAATTAAACTCAAAAAAATTCTTAATAAGTTTCCCCAATTGAAAAAAAACCGGATTAAAATTATAACTAAAATACATTATAAGCTGAAAATAGTAATAATCATATATTAATTTAATCATAATAATCTATAGAAAATTCTGATTCGAATTAAGATTATTTATAATTGTAATAAAAATAAATGTAAACTTCAAGATATTTGCTATAATAAACCCAAAATTCTAATTATTAGATTAAAAATTAAAATTAAATTTCTAAAACTAGTTTGGATGATTAGAAATGGGAATCAATACCATCAATTAGTTAAAGTAAAGATAATTAAAAGTTAAAAAAAAAATAATTAAAATTGGATTTAAGTCAATAATTTAGCAATTAAGGTGAAAATTAGGATAATTTGGTTGATGAATAATAATACTAATAATAATAAAGTTATGACAGTTTCGAAGAGCAATAAAATTTGTTATAATTGTAATATTATTTGATAGAATAATAAAAACAAATAGATGCTGCTGAAAGAGAAAAACTATTAAGAAATAGTAAAAGTTATCAAAAATTGTAAAAAGTAAGAAAAAAATAAAAGAATGGCCTAATTTAAAGCAAATATGGTTATATATAAATGCAAAAAGATTCTAAAAATAATAAAAATTATTCTTAAGTTAATTTAGAACCATTTGGTAAACAAACTTATTATAAAAAAAATAACAATAATAGCGGAATACCACCTTTAGGTCTTTATAATCCTAACCATAAAATAATATACAAAAAAGGATTTTAGGTAAAAAAAAAATACGTATATATATAAAATATTAAAAATAAAAATAATTGTATAAAGATTTATAGTTATAATTTGTAATAAAATATTTATATAAATTATACTTTTATAACATATTTTAATGTTTTTTATTTTTTATTTTGATAATCAAGGCAACTTTGAAATCATCAAATAATATGTAATAAGTTCACGAAAAATTATTTAATTCTCATAAAAATAATTATAATAATCCAAAGGCACTGGTTTCAGAAATAAAATAAATGATCCGTGCGATGAACAATATATTTAATACCAATGAATATGAAAATATAAAAGGTATAAAAAATTATTTATGATTAATATTTAAATTTTGTTAAACTTTTTTTTATTTATGAAAAATTAGAGCAATTTAAAAGATTAGATGAAAGAAGAAAATCCGAAATTGTTCCATAAAAAGTATTGGAAATATAATTAATCGAGGAACTTTAAAATTTAAAAAGTAAAATTTACTTTTTATTCAACTAAATTTAATTATTAATTAATAAGTAAATGAATTTTATTACAATTTGCTATAAAATCATATGTCTATTTATTTAATTTAATTTTATTTAGAAAAGCTTATTAAGATGAAAAGTTAAAAATAAATGGAATTTGAAAAAGATAAAAATAAAACAGAAACATATGAAAAAATGTACGCAAGTTAAATTAATGACATAAAAAGTAAAATAAATTTATGATTAGTCAATTAATTTTTTTAATATATTTCAATTTTTTTATTTAATTTAAAATAATTTAGCAAAATATTTTAGTATTATTAGCCTTCAATTTATAAGATTAATAATACATTATGAATTTTAATTTTGGATTGATTACCACATTATATATATATAAATAAAATTAATTATTAATTTTTAAATAAACTTTAATAATATTATTTAGAAAATGTTAGCTAAGAACAATAAAAAAGCATGGGAAATTAATTGCATCCAATGGGAAATTTATAGAAGAAATTAGTTATTAATGATGATTATAATTTGAGTTAAGTAGCAGAATAACTATAAGATTAAGTTAAACATTATAAAAATTAACTTCATTTTAGAAATTAAAATCTTGTTTGATAATCATGATAATTTTACTGTTTTTTATTTTAAAAATATTTTTAATATAGAATATGAAAAAAAAGTGGGATAATAATAATAAGAATGCTATATAAATTATAAATTCCTAATAAATTCTTACTGATATTTTTTTTTTATTATAATTTTATTAATCTAGACTTAAATTTGGGGGCAGAACTAAAACAATATCCTATTTAAATAGTCAACCTTTTTCTTTAAATATTTATCGTATTGATAAATAGTATTAAGCTAAAAAATCATATTATGTTGTAATTTAAATTGAATTATAAATTTGTTAAAAAAATTAAAATAATTTTGCACACTAGTAGTTTGTTATTTTTATGTTCTTTTAGAATTAGCAAATTTAAGGATTATTTTATTTATTAAAAAAATAACATAATAAAGTTAATTTTAATTATTAAATTGATTCATTTCTAATATAAGAGAAAGAAATTTTAAGTTTATTATAAATACAAATAGAAATTATTCAATATAAATAGATTATAATAAAAAAAAAAATTAAAATAAAATAAAACAAAACAAAACAAAAAAAATAAACCGATTATAATAATATAAAATTATAAAATACTTTAAAAAAGTTTAATTATTCGAATTGGAAATATGTTAGATAAGACATTAAAATTCAAAAATATTCACTTAGAAAAAATTTACCAAAGTTAAGAGAATAAAAATTAAATAAGAGACTAAAAAATAATATACCCTTTAATAACATTAATTTACACGTTATTATTTATAGTTTTGTTAATATGTAACTAATTAAAAAATGCAGAGGATATCATATTTTTTTGTATATTTATTTTATTTTCGATAGTTGTATCTATTTTGGTATATAAAAGAAATTATAACTAAGTTATTGGTAATTTTTTGCTGTTTTTAATAATGATAATATTTAATAGTGTGGGAGTAAATCCAGTTTTAAATAGTATTTCGTAAAATTCAGAAAATGAGCTCAGTGAATCTTAATAATAATATATATAGATTTTTTTGGGAATTTAAGTGGGAAATGATAGTGTTTTAGATGGATAAATTTTATCTAATAATATAGTTAATTGTAAAATTATTTTTTTGTAGTGTTTTTTGACTTTTTGGGTGATTTAAAAGAGCGTTGCTTTGATTAGTCTAGTCCAGTATTTTTGTTTTTTCGTATATGCATATTTTATGGCGATTAATTTATTTTTCAGCGAGAGTTATATAGGTGTGATAATTGAAAGATTTGTATAATATAGTAATAATAATACTTCTGATGAATAGTTTTAGAATTATTAGAAGGGATACTTTTCGGATTAAGGATTGTTTATTATAATAAGTTTTGTACTTACATGTGGATGTTATTTAGTGATTTAATACAAAAATTTTCAATAAAAAAAATTAGAGTTTAATTAATAAATTTAAAATTCATACAATTTAAAGGCTTTGTCAGAAGTTTTAATTTCTAAAGATTTTAATCCATTAATTTAAATTCATGGTATAGATTTTAAAAAAACGATCGAATCTTTAGAGAAAAAATACAAAGTTAGACAATAAATAATCTAAAATAAAGGTTAAAATAAATTATATTATGAAAGATTGCTAGATAAATTTTTATAACACAAACAAATGGTAAAATAATGTCTAAGCAAAATTATAGATAAAAAAGAATATAAAAAAAATGATAATATTAAAATAATATAGTAAAATGAATAATAAAAATAGACAGTTAATTTTAATGATTTAAAAAATTATGAGACCTAATTAAGTGTTTTTGCAAATTTAGATTAGAAAAATAAAAAAAATTCAAAACCAAGCTAGTTAAAAATATAAAATAATATTTAAGATCATAAAATAATTGAAAATTAATAAGAAAATACTATATAAGAAATAATTATCAATTTAGATGGAAATAATTAAAAATAAAAAGAAAAAGAAAATTAATTAATTTATTGTGTTGAGTTTATTGCGAAAGAAGTTAGAGACTAGCTTGATATTTAGTCTCAGCAAGGATTTTATGATTTTTTAAATGAAGATCTTAATATTTTTACTCAATAATAAAATATAAAGGAACATTAAAACCTAACTCCTAAATAATATTAGGGTGAATAATAATTTATAATTAATTAAAATCTTTTGTAATTTTTAAAAAATATTAAATTTTTTTTATAGGAATATCTAATTTTTAAAACGCGAATGTTAATGATGAGGCTGGGTAATTATCACCTGATAGATCTACTACCAGTAGATAATTAAATTTAGACTTTTAATTCAGTTAAAGAAATTACTCAAATTATAATAATAATATTAATAATGAAAATAATAATTGTAATTTAATACAAAATTAAGCGAACAGTAATTTTAATCATTCAACTGCAAATGAAAATAATAATTAATTTAAATATCTAGGAGGTTTAAAAAAAACAAATTTAAATAGGATATCTGACATTATTAAAAATCAATATTAATAATTGTAAAAAAAGTAGGAATATAGTTTAGATTCTGAATATATAAAAAATTCTTTAGATAATGATTTTGTTAGTTATTAAATTTCGAAAAAACAAAAGAAATATTTAAATTCACATACAAATTTTTCTGATTCTGGTTATATTATTAGTGAAAATTTTGTTTGTCAAAGACAACTTAATATTTACTAAAATAATGATGAATGGATAAATATTACTATATTTTCGTTAATTGTAAATCCTTTTAGCGCTAAAAAAGAATAAGATATAAAAACATTTATATTTTTTAATTAATAAGAAAGGGTAAAATATATAATTAAATTAATAAATATTTTTTATTTTTACTGGATTAATAAAAATACTTTTTTATAAAATTATTATCACAATTTTATATAATTTGTGAGCAGTTTAATTGAATACATAAATATAAGCAAAAAAATAATATTTTTATAATTTTTTTAATAAGTTTTATATATTTAATTAAAATTTAAATGAGATATAAATATATATTTTTTTTTAATATAATAAAATTTATGCGCAAAATTATTCAGTAAAAAACGAAATAATTTGAAAATTGTGATAATTTTTAATTTTATATATAGTGAATATCTAAATATTAATTAATATTTTTTTTATATATATCAGCAAAAATAAATAGATAATTTTATTTCCATAAATGATATAAAATCTCCTGTAAGTAAGTAGTTTAGTATGGGTTAAATTTAAAATTTGGTGAAATCACTACCATAATCGACAAATTTGAATACAAATAATAATCAAAATAATAGTTCCAATACCAATACAAATAAAAAATAAGCAAATTCTAAATAAAGCTAAATTTCTTTTCACCAATAATAATAATAAAAATCTACTAAAGGAATTATTCATTAAAGCGGCAATTTGTAGTCATAATTTTATTAATAGCTTCCAGCTTTAAATATATTTTAAAAATCTAGCGAGTCTATTAATTATTTAAGAAATTAAAATATGAATAATTTAAATAGTAATAATAATATATAGAATTCAATGTTATTTAAGTCAATTGACTCTGCAAATAAATAAAAAGAGTAAAATTTTATTGGGCATTTTCATGATATTTATAGTTTAAATGACGAAATTTTTTCAGTTTTGAATAGTATTTGGGCTTTTTAAAGTGAAGAAGAAAAAAAATAAATAAAATATAAATTTGTCCAATAATAAAAATAAGATACCGCGCTTTAAGAATAAAATAAACTAATGAAAAGCAAAATTACTAAAAATAGTAAAAATAAAAGAAAAAAAAATAAAAATGATACATTATTAGTCGTTGAAAAGCCATTTGTTTTTAAAGATAAATTGTTATTTTAATTTTATTAAAAAGAAAAAAAAGTTAATAAAAATTAAGGATAGTTAGATGCTATTTTTGAGGCTGCTGAAAAAAATGAAAAATAAAAGGAAAAAAATAAGGGAAAATAAAATGATAAAAGTAACGAAAGTGATATAAATGAATAATTGTAAAAAGAGATTAATGAAGAAAATAATAAAAATTAATTAAAAAATATGAAAAATTTGAAAGAAGTTGTTTTAAAATTATCTAAAATAAATATAAGGCTTTTAAAATATAATTTTACTAATTTTTTTTTGAAAGGGGGAAATACCTAAATAATTGAAGAGGTTAATTTAAGTTTATTTTTAAGAAATTGTAATCATATCTTATTTGATAATAAAATGCGAATATTAAAAGAATATAATAATATAAATTTATTAAAATTAAATTAAGATAAATTGCAGTTAACCACTTTTTTTATGATTTTATTTTATAGTGTTATAAAAATTGGAAATACAAAAATTTTTGATATAAATTTTAATGAAAAAGATGTAGAAAATTTAGGATGTTAAATAAAATTAATATATGAGGATTTAAAATAACAAAAAATATTTTTTGAAAAATATATTAAGAGCTAGAATTAAACTGAAATTTAAAAGATGCCAAAAAAAATACAATTGTTAAATTTAATTTTAAAAAAAATTGGTTGTGAAAAATCTTTGGAAATAAATTATGAATCTGAACAAAATTATTAATAAGTAGATAATAAAAAAGAAAATTAAAATAGTTTAAAAGAAATTAATATTTCCTTTACTTTTTGTAAAGATTTGAATAATAGGGCAGGAAATTTGATGTAAAATAAATATTTAACCAAATTAAAATATTAAGTTGAAAATAATAATATTTCGTCCTTTTTGCAGATTAATTCGAATTACAATAATAGTTTAAAAAATATTAATAAAAATGTTTTATGTTACCAAAATAGCAACAGTACTAGCCATGTTAACTTTGAATAAAGTACCAGAATTTAACACCCATTAGCCAGTAATTATGGAAATTTTAGACCTAGTAATTTTAATAGGTTTTCAAAATTTGAAGAAGTTGTAAGTTAAAATTCAGAAACAGATTAATGTGAAAATAATAAAGATGTTGAAATAAATAATAATTTAGTCCTAAAAAATAATTGTTAGGATAAGTAAAATTTGAAAATTAGTGGAAATGAAGGTAATAATATAAATGAAGATGAGGTTGTAATAAACAACAATATTTAAAAATATAATAGTGTTTTTTATTGTAATAAAAGTGATATAATCGAAAGAGAAAGTTCGAAAGAGCAATCAATATAATAATAGTAATAATAACTTAAATAATCTTTAAATAGTTGTTCAATAAATGGCCACACTAAAAGTTATTTGTTATTAGACTAAGATTCAGCCTTAAATTAAAATTCTTAAATGTATTTTTAAACAGATAACAACATATATTAAACCATAAAAACTAATTGTTATAAATTTAAAAATTGAAAATTAAAATAAAAATAAAAAATAAATACAATTGTGATGAGTTGTTTGAAATTTTAATTAGATGTTTATAATGTATAATATAAATCAATCATTCATACATGTTTTGAAATTTTATTTATTTTACAATAATAAATTTTATATATTATGTAATAATTTTAATTGAACATTATTATAATTAAAAAATTTTAAAATATAATTTATTTATGATAAAAAAAATAATTAATAAAAAAAAAAAATCACATAATTGCATAATTTTTAATGATAGAATGCACTATGGTTTAATATTTTTTACCAGATTATGAATTTATTAGTAAAAAAGAGAGCAAATATTTATATTTTTAATTTTTAAAAGATTAAAAATTAGAAAATAAAAATAAAACAAAAATTAAAGAGAAAAGAAAATAAAAATTTATAAACATTAATTTTTTAAAATATTTAAATAAATTGATGATAAATTAAGAATAAAATAGTTAAAATTAATTACCACACAATCCAGACACTCAATTAAAAATAATAAAATTTTTATTTATTGCAATATCATTTGGACTGAATGGAATAGTATGGACTTCTATACCAATAATATTTTTCGATCCCATACCACATTGTTAATTAAAAATACATGATAACCAAAATACATATAAATAATAAGTATAACAATATGATAATAATTATAATAATTAAAATTAGTATAATAAATAAAATAATAGTATATTATTGGATTCATATAACTAGTAATTTTAGAATGATACAGTTTTTATATAATAAGAAGCGAATTTATAAGAGTTAGAATGTTATTAAGAATAGTTTTGTTATTATTAAAGTTTAGTAAATGATGGAAGTAAAATTAAATAGCCTATTTAATATATTTAATTCTATTTTTATTTTTGCTTATTTATTTGATAAGATGTTATATTTTTGCATCTTTGAATTTGAAATTTCAGGCTATTGGTTTAATTTTAAATATTTTTACTGGTTTTTACTTACTTTTTATTTCAATATAAAATTATCTTGTACAAAAAAATACAAAAATTATATGTTTTTAAAAATAAAAAAATTTGTATAAATTTTTTATATTTTAAAACAAGAAAACGATACTCTAGTTTTAAATTATTGGAAATTTGGATAAAAATAGACTAGCTTGCCAATTGATTTTGATTTAATGTGCAATAAATACTAAGACCTAGATCAAAATTTAATAATTAAATTTTTAATGTAATATAATGAAGAATTTATGTTATTTTTTGGACTTTTAGGTTAGATATTTGGAGTTATTATAGCATAAATATTATCATAATATTTAAATGATTTGGGATATTACTACTTATTTATAGTTTCATAGATAGTCATGTTTTTCTTATTTTTTTTTATGCTTAATTTGATGTTAAGTTCTATAAATTTGTATAGCGGGCTATTTTTCTTTATATGGAATTACTTATCTAGTTAATTTTAAAATATAGTGTATCCTTATATAAATTATCATTATAGTGAAGATTTTTCATATAAGGCTTCTTAGATTTTAAATATAATTTGGTGTTTAACTTCTATATTTTATATATGTTTAAATAAGTAGTTTTAAAATTGGCGAGTCGTCTTTCAAAAAGTAATAGGGCCGCTTAATTTAATTTGTGGTTTATCTTTACTTATAATACATTTTATAGAAATAAAAAATTAGAATGATTTGTTAAATTAAATGTAAGATTTATAAGGGTAAACTGATGAAGAAATATAATTAAAAAGAAAAAATTATTAAAGACTAACTAGTGTGAGAAGAAAATTACATAAGAATAAATCTTATTTGCATAACTAGAAGCACTATCCAATATTTTTAAGTTAAAAATAGGTAATTATAATAAAATTTTAGTATATTATTTTTATAAATAAATTTTTAATAAAAAATAAAAAATTTAAATTAGAATTCAAATGATGAGGGATAATCTAGATAAACTTTACTTAGCAGATAAGAATCTTTGAATAGTAACTATTTTTCAAGAATAAATTCGTTGTTATAATAGTAAAGAAATATAATAGACTAAGATTATCAACTATAAGATTCTTTTATGGACTAAATTAAGAATGTGTTTTTAAATAAAAATACTTAAATTAGGAAAAATATATATATATTTATATTTATGATAATAATGGTCACTTTAAGTTATTTCTACATTATATTATTAATTGGTAATTTAGTAGGAAATTTATATATAAATTGCATAATTTTTGTGGCTTTGGAAATAGTGGCCTAAATTTTTTCTGGGTATTTGATTGAAAAGTGGTCTTATAATATGAAATAATTGACTAGTTTATTGTTTGTTTCTTTGGGAATATTATATATATCAATAAATTAGTTTGATTTTTTAATTACCTATGATAAAATTAATATAAGTTATATTTTTGAAGGTTTTTGTTTACTTGGACCTTTGATATGTTTAAAAATTTGTCAAGAATGTATTTGGAGTGTTTTATATAGTTAAATATCTGATTTAGTACCAACATCTAAAATTTAAATGACAATCGTATTTTCGCAGGTAAAAAAATAAAAAAAATATAGCTTTTTTAAAAAATTAGTAAATATTATTAATTAAAATCCTTGACATACTTATCAATTTATTATAGATTATTTCATATCTTTTGTGCTGTATAATTTCGTTTATGAGAGGAGGTTCAAATAACTTTTACAATTTTGACCTAAATTATATTTTTGCTTTTTTAAGTTTTTTAGCTGGCGTATTTAATTTAGTAATTTAGAAAATAGATTATAAATATCTAAAATAAGCATATTAAGTTCCATTAAAGGACTTTAGTAATAAGGCTATATAAAATGAATAATTTACGGATAATAATTCGTTATTTAATAATGCTAATGGGGGACAAAATTAAAATAATCATAATTCAATTCTTTCACCAATAAATATAAATGATGTTTTATTTGAAAGGAGTAAAAAACGCCCAGGTACTTCACATTTTAAAACAAAGTCAATATTGAAAAAATTTGACACTTTTAATAAATTGCAAGATGAAAATGAAAACGGAGAATAAAGTTTGAAATAAAATATTTAAAATTAAATTTAAAATAATAGAAATAAAAATGGTTTGTAAGATGAGGAAAAATAAAATAATAAATTTCCTGAATTTAGTAGAAAAATTAGTAAATAAAGCATTAAAAGTAATAATAGGGTATAAAGTCCTTAAATTTGATTTTAGTATAAATTTAGCTATTTATGAAATTAATTATTTTAATTTTATTATTATAAATATCTATTCTAATATGTTGTATGGTTTATAAAAACATAACAAATTTCAATAGATATATTCATCACAAGTTATTTTATTCATTATATTTTAATCTATAATTATATTATTTTTTAACTAATAAAAATTTAATATTTTTATATTTTCTTGTTAATTTAAATTTTATATTTGAAAAAAAAATTTTATAATATTTTTTTATAATTGAAATATACATTTTATAATTATAATTGTTTAAATAGTAACGGTAAGTGCCCATTTAATCAGACCAAAAATAATATATTTTAAATGGCACTTAGGTATAATGGTATTGAAAAAATTTATTCGAGAATTAATAAATTATTATTGGAATTAAATTTAAAAATTTAATTTAAAATTAATTAATCAATAGTAAAAATTAAAAAATAATAAAAAATCATTTAATAATAATAATTTTATGATCGCAACTAAAAATAAATATTTTTATAATTTTACAGATATTTAAATATAAGTCTAAAAAATAGATATAAAATAAATATTACTATACTAAAAAATTAATATCAAATTTATATGATTTTGGAATTCTTTTTTATAAAAACAATAAAACTTCTAATATATATACATATGCCATTGAAATGTAATTATATTTAAATTCATAAATTATATAAACAAATATAAATAAAATACACATATAAATTAATAAAAGATAAGTAAATAAAATAAAAATTATATTATTAATAATATAGCAAAAAAATAAAATAAATTAAAAAAAAATAAAAAATGAAAAAAAGAGAGCTAAAAAATTTATTAAATTAAAGTGGAAACTCTAGGTTAATTTAAGAAAAGGAGGGAAATATTATATAAAAAATTCCCTATTTAGAGGAAGAAAAATATGATAAATATATTAATTAAAGTTATAATACATATACAGGAAAAGATCTAAAAATTTTTGGTAGCTAACTTTTTAATAATTAAAATTAAGAGTTTTATTATAGAAATAATAATGATAGCATGAAATATTTAAATTTTAAAAAAAAAAGTATTTTAAATAAAACTTAGATCTAAAATAATGCGAAATATTAATTTATTTGTACAAATAACAAAGAAATATAACAATAAGATTTGCCAAATATTTAAAATAATCGTAGTTTTGAAAGATTAAATAACTAAAACATTGAAGCAGTAAAATTTTAATAATAAATGTAAAGTTAAACAGTAAAAAATTAGAAAATTATTAGAAAAAATAAAAAATTATTTACACTTGATCCTAAATCGGCAAAATAAAGTTAAAATATTTTTACTTAAAACCTAAGTGATTATTATAATTTAGAAAACTATTATACTTAATATAGTAATGCATCTTTTTAAAACTCAGATAATATACAAAATTTGTAATTAAATTATTAATTATTAAAGAAAATTAATTAATTAAAAATAAGTTTATAAAATTTTAAGTATAATATAAGTAATTATTAATTAATTGGTATTTTATATATTGTATTAATTTTTTTTTTTTACTATATCAGAGAAAATTAGCGATAATAGCGTAGAGAATCTATTTTTGGATATTAGAATAAATTTAAAGAAAATAAAGGACATTTTATGTAATAAAAAAAAGATATTTATTATGGTACACTTGATGAATAAAATAGTTTAAAATAGTAAAATTAATTATTTTAAGATAGTTGTAATTTAAGTAGTTTTAGATAGCTTAGGAAATAATCTTCAAATAACATAACTTAAATTAAGCCGAATAAATTAAAAAAATTATTTAGTCAAAATAGTTTTAAAAATTTTAATTAATAAAATTAATCTTTAAGTACTTTGTATACTGAAAGTAATTTGGAAAATAAAAGTTTTAAAATATAATCTTAGAAGTCTAAGGGAATACTTAGTTTTTCTCATACTTCAAATCAATTAATAAGTTAGTCAAATTTAGAATTATAGTAACAACTTTCAAATGAAAAAAGTTTATCCAATATGGAAAACAGCCCGAAAAATTTATAAAAAAATAGTAAAAATAATATTACTAGGCTTAGAAATTACTGTATAAATTAAAGAAATTCACTTAAATTAAAATAAATACAGTCCTTTAATATAGATAATAAATAAAGGAGTTAAATGAAATTAAATGATATAGATAAAGAAGTTATTTTAGAATAGTAAAAACATTTTTGTTAATAATAAGTAAAAGGAAATAATTAATGTAAAGATAAATTACAATAGAATTGTAATAAAAGTCATTAATATGTAGAAAAATAAATAAATATATAAAGTGAAATTAAAAGTAATTTTCAAGAAAAAGTAAATTTAATTTAAAGGTTTATTAATTTCAACAAAGAGTAATGGCAAATTAGAAATTATGTTAACAATTTAAAGAATTAGCAAAAAGAATAGCAGAATTTTTAAGTTTAAGAAAGAATTTTCAATAAAAAAAATATAAATGAAAAAGGTATAAAAATTTTTTAAATGTTTAAATATATTTTTTAAACGATTAATTTTGAAATTTTATAATTTTTTAGAAAATGTAGATAAAATTTGTAAAACTTAATAAAAAAATAATAATGATAAATTATAATTACAATAAATTAAACAAAACTGTATTAAAGAAAAAATAAATGGAAATTAAATTGTTAACTAAGAAAATAAATATGTTAGGAGTTATAGTTAATAAATAAATGAAAATTTATAGATAAAAAAAAGAAGAAATTCTGAAAATTTAGGCGTAAAAATAGTTTAAGCTTAAGTTTAAAATAATAATAATATTAGTTAGTTTAAAAATTAAGGCTAGAATAGCTTTTTGTAAAATTAAAAATAAATTCATATAAATAAAGCTAAAAATTATATATAAGAGTTAAAATAAAAAAGACAGGATTATAATATTAGTACTTAGAAAACAAATAAAAATGAAGATTAAGATGAATCATATTCAGTATAGAGTGATACAAGTGGTGATTTTCATTTAAGAGTGATGGGATAGTTTTTAAAAAAAATTTTAAGAAGAAATGGGACTATAGTGAATTTTTAAAATTAAAATTTAAATTAATAAGATAAAAATTTAGATTAAATATAAAACGTTTAAAATTAATATAGTTGTAATAAATAAATATTAATTGAAAATTTTGTCAAGAAAATTCAGAAAAATGGTAAAAGTTAATAATAAATTAAGGTTCTTAAAGGAAATTTAAGAAAATAAATGTAATTTAGAGTTTAATAATTGCATTAAAAAGTAAAGTTAAATGAATAAAATGGAAATAAAAGTGGCAGTTATGATTTCGCCAAAGGTGCAAAATTTGGTCTTATTAAATATTGAAAAATATTAATTAAAATTTGATTTATTTTTATTTTATTAAAATAATTATATTTGAAACATATTTATTTTACTTATTATATAATATTAAACTTATTAGGTATTTAAACAAAATCAAGAACTAATATATTTTTATATCATCTAAATTTTCTAAATTATAATTATTATTATTCTTAAATAAATAAAAAATATTTTTATGATAATTTTAAATATTTATTTTATTTTGAAGTTAATTATATATTTAGGTTTTATTGTGCGAAAAAATTAATTATTCCGAAAAAAAAATTGGAAACATAATCTAATTAGAAAATTAGATAAAAAAAAAAAAAAATAAAAAAAAAAAAAAAAATCAAAAGAATTTGATTATAAGCTTTAACATAAAATAAGATAGTTATCAATTTAGGAATTTTATAAATTCAAATATAGAGTGATTCAAAAATTTTTTAGGGAAAAAAGTATGGATATTGTTGATGAAAATTAATTGTTTTAAATTTAATAATAAATTAATAAAATAAATAAAAAATAATATGGTAATATAAAATAAATGTACTAGTTCAAAAATCGGAGTTTAAAATAAAATGCAAATAATACTGGATAAACATAAATTACTGGAAGTACATTAATTAGTGATAATTTTTAGTCAGATAGGCCTTAAACAATAAATTAGTAAATTAACTTTTTTTTAACATTATTATTGATTTTTATTTATTATTGTACAAATTTCTTAATTTTTTTTATATTAAAAAAAATATAAAAATGTAATAAAATATTATTAAATACAGGGCTTAATATAATCAAAGGTAAATTAAGACTTAGAGTTATAATGAAAATGTAAATGATTTTTTATTATAAGGTAAATATTTAAAAACTCATGAAGACAAAAAATATGAAAACTTGAATTCTTAAAATGAAAATTAAATTTAGTAAAATAACTTTCATTAGAATTTTAAGTGGGAATAATAATAGTAATTAAAATAATAAATGACTGATTAGAATGAAATTTATAAAAATAGTAATGATAGTTTTGACTAATTGGAAAATCAAAATATAAAATATGAATAGTAAAAAAAATAAATTAAAAAAAGTTTTGAAGATACAAATAAGAGTCCAAGACTAAGTTATAGATAAAAAATATTATCTAATTTAAATTATATAATAAATTAAAAAGAGAAATAATTTTAAGATGAGGAGTTTATATTTGATGATAATTAAAAATAATTTAAAAAAGGTTTTTCTGACTTTAAAAATATAAAAATTAATTAATAATAATAATTATAAAAATCTAATTTGAATTAAAATTTGAGAGAAAATAGCTAACAAATAGAAAGCAGATTAAATAAAATAAACTTAAAAGAATATTTTTAAAAATAGAAAATGAATTATATAAATTTTAATTATGTTTAAATAGATTAGTATTGTAAAACTTAATCATAAGAAAGAAGAGTAATTAAAAATGGTAATAATTTTTCTGAAAATTTATGTTAATTGTAGAATTATAAATTAGTTTAGAGTTAGTTTAAGTTAGACTAAACTAAAAACGGTGATAAAAAAAATAGTATTTTTAAAGATTTTAGTGAAAGTAAATATAATACTAAAAATAGTAATGAAAATAAAAGTTTTATTTAGAGTTAAATTTTAAAATAAAAATAAAGTTTTTAACTAAATGGCAAAATTAAAAATAACACTAAAAAGTTTAGATCTTAGTCGAATTAGTTAAATTTTTTGGGAAAAGAGTTTGTAAAATAAAGTGATGATATATAGAAAATGTTAGATGGATTTGACAAAATTTAAAATAATAAATAAAATTTTTAAACTTTAATGTAGAAATAAAATGATTCCTATAAAGTATAGCATGATTTATAAATTATTATTTATATTATTTTATTTTTATAAATATAAATATATAATAAATATTAAATATTAATATTTTATAGGCTGAAGACAGTGTGTTTTTAGAGGGTGATAAATCAAATTCAGTTAATTAAGATATAAGTTAGTAAGTGAAAAAAATTAAAGATATGGAAACAAATTTCAGTAAGTAAAGAAGATAGAAAAAAGAAAACAAATATATAAATAATTTTACTTTAAACAAAAAATTTAAATAAAATTATATAAAAGATGTGGGTTAATTAAACTTTGATGAAGTAGCTAATAAATTCATTAATTCAAAAATAAATGATTAAAATTCTAAAAAAATGAATAATTTGATACATTAATCTAAAACTACACAAAAAAGTATATTTTAAAAATCGTAAGTTTAAAATAAAGATGAGAAATATTTTAATTTGCAAAATTTTAAAAGAGAAAACAATAATACTTAGATTATAGAAAAGACTTATAATAATGAATAAAAAAATTATGTTTAAAGTGAAAGATAAGGAATAAATGAATTTTAATAGTTTTAAGGATAGTCAATATTAACGAACTTAAAAATTAAAGAAAATTTTGAGAAAAATACAGATCATATGCATAATTCTTTTTAAAATAATGATTATTTAAATTAATCTCTTTTTGAAAATAAATAAAAATAGTAAAATAAATAAGAATTAATAAGCTAAGTTTAATAAGTGAAAAGCAATAGTTAAAAATTATAAGAACCTGAAAATTAGACGGAATTATAATAATAGTATTTATAGTTATTTCAAAGTAAAGTACTTAACTCAAATGAAGATGATAATCAAGATGACTATGATTATATAAGTGAATAAAATAAAATATAATCATTAAACGATTGTAATTAAGAATTTTAGAAAAAAGTATAAAATTTTAATATAGTCTATAAAAGGTCAAATAAAGAATAAATTAAAAATAAAAAAAATAAATATCGTGATTATGATGATAATAATATTAGTAAAGATAATAATTAGGAAAAAAATTGTAATTATTCACAATAAAACAGAAATTTAAAAATAGTTGATATAAATTAAAACTAAAATTAAAAGGTTTATTTAAATAATTCATAAGTTGGCGAAAAATTTATACCTAAATAAAGACCATTATAAATAAGTAAATTTTTTGTAAATAATAATAACTAGCTTAATATTGGGAAACATAATGATTATTGTGTTAAAATATAAGGCAAAAAAGTCTAATAAAATTAAGATTTTAGTAAAAGTTTTAATTTAGAAACCAAAAACAGAAAATTACAAAAAATTTAATAATCCTAATTATGTTAACTAAATTGATTTTTTATAAGATTATAAATGTATATAAATTTATTGTTTATTTTAATAAATTTAAATTTATGTAGATTATTAATATTAAATATTTTTGAAACTATTTACTATTCAATATATAGAAAGTATTATTAAATATTTATTTATATTTAATAATAAATTAAGATTCTTATAAACTATCTTTGTAATAGAAAATTTATTTTAATTGTCAGAATATTTTTACTTTATAAACTTTATCATTTAATTACGATATAATAAAATTGATTTGTATATATAAATATTAACAATAGATTTTTTACCTTTATTAAATGAATATATATGATTTATGAGATGATTATACTTAGAAATGAGTTTAATAATTATGGTACATTAGAACATAAAAGGTGTTACTTTCTAATTATGATATATAGTTGAAAAATAATATTGAATAAATTAATTAATTTAATTGAATAAAGAAATAAGTGGAACATAAATAATTTTTTTAATAAAATAAAATAAAAAAAAAAATAACAAAAAATGAACTAATTGGAACAAATTTCTGTGATTAGTAAAAAAGGGAGAAGTACTTTAGAAAAAAATTTTTACACGCGTTAAAAAGAAAAGAAAAATAATATTTTAAGCGGAATTTTTAGCGAAAAAATGTCTGAAAAATCTCCTTATAAAGATTAAAGTCATATTTATATTGGAACATAATAAAATGAATAAATACATTTTTCAGTAAATTAAGAAAATAAGAGTGAAATTTCTAGTCCCTATAAAAAATACAGATAGAAAAAGTAATAAGCAAGTCAATAAAATTATTAGTAAATTAGGTTTTAGAGAAAAAATAATATAAGGTATTAATCTGCAGTTAGAAAGTAAGTTTTTTATTTTCTGTATTTTTTTTGTTTTATGTTTTATGTTTTTTGTATTTATATTTTACGTCTTGAATTTATATTTTGTTTTTTAGAAATTTCGGCTGTTTTTTTATAATATTTTATATTTAGATTGGTTTGATGTATGAATAAGTAAGTAAATTTACTCATTAAATTTTTATTTAACGCTAAAATTTGTTTCCATTTTTTTATGTAATTTTTAAATAAATGTATATATATCTCTTATAAAATTTAATAATATCTGGGAGAAAATGGATTAAATATCATTATTTAATAAATTTTTGTGGGAAAATATTCTATAATAATTAAATAAAAATAATATGATGACAAAAAATTTTTGAAATACAAAGCATTAATATTTTTAATATATAGTAATTAAATTTAATTAGTATTAATTTTAAAAGGAGAAATAATTTATAAGAAAGCCCCGAAATTTCAAGAAATAATATTAGTAAAAATTCAAGCTAAGTACTAAAAACGTAACCTATTTAATAAAATTTAAGTACACAAAAAAATTAATGTGAAGGAAATAATAATAATTATTAGACAAATTAATATCATAATAAAAATAAAATAATTAACTTTAATAATCAAATAATTAATAATTTTATGAGTAATAAATAATTGACATAGAATTAAAAAGTAAATTTATAAAATTAATCTTATTATTAGAATTTATAGCAAGCTAAAATTTGGTAATCATCAAATTAAGATAAGCTTTAAAAAGAACATATATATAAGCATTTTAGTATTTAAAGATAAAATGGAGTTAATAAGTGTGATTAAATTGGCGCTGATAATATTAATAATATTAATATAAATAAAAATATTAAAAAATATAATATTTAAAGAAAATCAGAGAGTGATCTTATAAAATAGAATGATTAAATAAAGTTTAAACAATAAAAACAATTAATCGATTAAAATAAAAGATAAATTCAACATTATAATAATCCTAATAGTAAATTATACAGTTTAAATTTTATTTACATTGATTTAGATGGAGCGAATAATTAATAAACTGGCTAAAATATGGAAAATCAAACGGACCAGGTTATCCCAATAAATTCCAAAATTAATAATAATATTATTTAAAATCGAAATAACAAAAGAAAAAGTTCTTTAAATTTTTAATATGAATAATAATTTTTAGATAATGGTTAAAACGAAATGAATGAAAATGCATTTTTTAAAAATAATGGTAATTTAAGAAATACGTAAAAATTTAAAAAAAATATTCTGGAAACTGAATAGTAAAGATACAATTCAGTTTGTTAAAGTAGGTTAGAATATTTTAGAAATGATAAAAACAGTTGTGAGATAAGTAATTTTGATGATAATATTAATGTTTAATTTGAATATAAAGATCAAGATAAGGATAAAAATATTAGAATGTCAGGAAATAACTAAAATATAAATAAATTAAGATAAAAATAATTATAGTCGAATAATTTTCTAAATAAAGAAAATATAAATAAAAAATAAGAAGAAATTAATTATGATAAAGATAACAGCTTATTTAATCGAGAATCACCTTGTTACTATTTCGGGAATTCTATGGAAAATTTATAAAAATAAGTTAAAAATCCAATAACAAATAAAAAGTATTAAAACGAGGCAAATAGTTTAAAAACTAAAATATCTGAAGATGAAAAATAAAATTAATATAATATTTTAATAAATGGAGTTCATGATAAATAAATTAAAATATTAAATAATAATAATGATACAAAAAGTGTAAAATTAGTCAAATAATAAAAAAAAAGTGTGGACTATTAAATTAATACTGTGGAAAATAACGAATAACAATAATAATATGATGGTATATATAGGACTTACAATATTTCACCAAGAAAAAAAGAAACATAAATTAAAAAAGATATAAATGAATAAAAAAATTTATTATGTTAAGATATAAGTTAAGATTCTAACAAAAGTTATACACAGCAAAATAAATTGGAAGAAAATAGATAAGAAAAATGTTTTTAGATAAGGTTGTAAAATTAGATAAGAAACATAAAATTTTGTGGCTAAAATTAATTTTATTAAAAATAATCACCTGGGGAATAATAAATATAAAGATAAATTTAAACTGAAAATAATTGCGATGAAGGTAGAAATTTCTCATCTGATGAATCGACTGTAATTATAAGGCAAAAAAAAAAATCAGAAAATATTATAGATTGTTCCGAAATTACTTACAAAAATTGGGATGATAATGTAAAAAATTTGGGTATGAAAAAAAAAGTATCACCTATTATTTAAACAAAGTAAGTTGAAAACGAGAAATTATTGAAGAATTTTAAAATTAGTAAAAATTTGAAATTTATAGGAATGAGTTAAAATTTTGGTAATAAAAATCAAAATTCGAAAGAAAAAGAAGATAATTAATAGTAAAATATTGACACTTAAGAGAATAAAGTTTAGCAATTAAAATACAAAAACTAGGAAAAAGAAAATGAATAGAATTCTTAAAAAAAAATAAAAAAGTTTGGGCTGAAAAATTTAGAAAGTTAATTAGATTAGTAAATTTAAGAAATATATATGAAAAAGTAGATATAATAATAAAAAGAATAAGAATAATTATAAAATAAGAAAAAAAATGGTGTAAACTAGATGAATAATAATAAGAAAAACGGAAAATTTATAAATATTAAGAATTAATAAGAGTATATTAAAAATAAAAGAGTTTTTTTCTAGAGTTAGATTTAGGAATTATCAGATTTGGAATTTTAAGATTCTGTTATGTTGACATGATGCAAAAAATTATAATTAATTATTTTAATATATTTTGTATTATATTAATTGTAGATATTTAGTTGTTTGTATATTTTTATAAGCTTATATATACTTTAATATATTTTAAAAAAAATTGTAATTTTAAAATTTTCTTAGCACAATAAAATATTGGCTAATTGTTTCAATTATCTTTCAATTTTTTATGAAGTGGATGAATTATATGGATAAATACTATAAAATATATTAGTGCTATCCCTTTCGTTTTATTGTGTAAAATAATTAATTAAATATTATTACTAATAATTCTAATACCAAAAAAATAAAAAAATTAGCAAAATAAAATTAAAAAAGGATAGAAGATATAGAGAAGGCAAATAATAGAACTACAAAGAGTAAAAATAATTTTAACAAAAATTTGAAACCCTAAATAAGATCATAATTAAAATATTTTATAATCTAAAAAATAAACCTAAAGTAAAATTGCTAATTGAATAAATAAAATTAAAATTAAATTAAAAAAATAAAAAATATATATGATATATAATAATTATAAAATATAATAATTGGTTGTTTTTATATGATATTAAGATTAGATATCATAAGTTTATTAAAACTTATTAAATTTTTAATATTTTAAAATCTTATAATAGTATGTATATTTTATTTCTTCAATTTAGAATTTACATGAATAATAAGATTAAATTGAGAAAGAATAAATAAGGCTAGAATTAATAGGAATTGATGAAATTAAGAAAAAATTAAAAAAATGGTATTTTAATGTTTAGAACTATATTTTATTTAATTATATATATATTTTAAAATTAATTTTGTAAAATTTAATAATAGTTCCATAAATTTAGGATAAAGATATAGATGTAGTAAGTAAATAAAATACAATGAATTAAAATGGGTTAGCCTAGGAGAGTGAATATAAAAGTGATACATAAGATTTAAAATAGTAAAATAGTTAACAATTAATAAAAAAAATTTAAAATATTCCTAAATTATTTGTATCAATTAAGTTTATTTTTTTATTTTTTTATTTAAGATTGACTTTAAAAACAGAAATAGATTAACTGTAAAAATAATTTAAAAAAAGAAAAAGTATTACTAGTTTTGTTAAAAAAGATAAAAAAATTTAATAAAAATAATAAAAAATATATTTAGAAACCAATAATCCTAGATAAAATTAAAATTAAAACAATATAAATAGAAATATTAATGATAACTATTATTGTAATTAAAATTAATTCTTAAATGAATTGTCTTAAAAAAATACAATAAACGGTTATAATGTTCAAAATAAATGCCAAAAAAATGTACTTTAATAAAATAATATGGTATTTCATAGTTATTTTTCATTTATTTATTTAATAAATTAAAAAAAATTTTAGTTTTACAATTCGTTTATATAAATTTTTATTTATTAAATAATTTAACATTAGAATGGAACAGGGAGTGAACTAATAATAAATGACTAGTACTAAATTATAAATAAATAAAATTAATAATAAAATATGAAAAGAAAGTACTTTGACAACTTTAGCTAAAATAAAAATAATTTTAAACCAATTTTAAGTTGTTAAAATTTGGATAGATTCTTATAAATTCCTGATAATTTAAACAAATTTTAAGATAAGGATGAGTATAAAAATTAAATTAAATTATAAATTTAAACATATAGGTAACCTAAAGCAGATAATATGTTTTCATCAACTACAAAAAAATTTTAAAGCAATAATTTATAATAAAAATTTAATAAGTCTTAAAATAAGTTTTAAAGCTAGTGCTTTAAAAGATATAATTCACTAAATTAAATCAATTTTTCTAATTTTTAATAATAACTTTCTTCAACTAGAAGTTTGATGAATTCATAAAATAAAAAATTAAAAGATAAAAATTTAAGTTAAAATTAATTATTTAAAGACAAATAAAAATTAAAAATAAAATAAAATTAAAGAGCTGGAACTTGTATTTCTGATTTTTTTGATAATTAAAATTAAAATATGTAAAGTTGTAAAAATGGTAGTTAAAATAAGTAAATTAGTGAATAGTAACAATTTTTTACATAAAATGGGTTTTACAATACAAAATTTTCAAATAATTCGATAAAATAGAGGAAATAAAATATAAAAACTGAAATTTTAAATTGTGATAAAAAAGTTAATGAAGATTTTTTTTAAAGTGAGAGAAATTAAAAAATAAAAACTAATTATAAAAGCTTTTTGGCAAATAGGAAATTAAAAAAATCTTAGAAAAATTATAATAATATATACAGATCCTTGGATTTCATCAATAAATATTAAAAAAAGTAAAAAAAATAAACTTACATTTAATTTATTAGAATAATGAAAAATTATTTTATATATAAATTTATTTATTATTTCTTATTTTAATAATAACAGGTAAGAATTTTAAATAAATAATATCGATATTGAATAATAAAAGAACATTATAGATAAGGATTAGTCATTTTTTTATAAAAACTATAATAAAGAGATTATGTATGATTAAATTTTGAATAGATATAATTAACATATAGTTAATGTTCTACCTTAAAATGAAGATAGATTTTAAACATAGACATAAATTTAATAAACAGAATTTTAAAATCTTTAAAATAGCATAGGTTTAAATAATAACGGGAATATGGGAAATTCAAGTTCTTTACATAAAAAAAATCCTAAAGGTATTTAAGATTATAATTAGAGTTTTATTCAATTTAGCAAGAATTAAGAAAAATAGAATAAAGATTAGCAAATTTTACTATAAAATTATAAGGACTATGAATAAAAAACTTTATAAAGTTTAGAACAGGTTTAAAGTTAATAAACTATAAACGATTACGAATTTTCTGAAAATTTTTAAAATTATAATTAAAATAAGTAGGATAAAATAAAAATACAGTTCAATTTAATAGATAAAGAGGATGAATAAATTAACAAAATTCAAAATTCGAAAACCTCTTTTCCCAATTTTAATTCTTGTAAAAATTTAAGTTAAAGTTAAATTTCATAAAGTTCTCTTAATTCTTATGAATAAACTTAAAATTTTTACAAATATTTCGGAAAGTAAGATAAATAACCTAGTTTATATTTAAGAAATTCATTAAATAAAAACTAAAATCTATCATAATAAAAATAATAATCATAATAAGATATTAGTAATGGCAATTTTGATGATAAAATTTCTGTATAATTGAGTACTTAACAAGATTAAGAAATAAATAAGAATTTTAATTTTAGTTATTAAAAAAATAAAAAAAATTCTATGGGATAAATTAATATGAACAAAAGTAGAAAATCATCAAACTAATATATGGAATAATCATGTTAAAGTAAAAATCTAAATAGTGATAAAAAAATGGATGTTTTTGAAAAGTTGTCATAATTTAAAGAAAGTAATATATTTGCAAATATTTTTAAAACTGATAAAGAAATAAAATAAGATGAATAAGAAGACATGATTATATAATAAAAAAAATTGCTATTATAAAATTTAGGCTTTAATAATAATGAATATCAATCAATGTATGAGTAGTTACATTAAGGTGATATACATTTACATTTGTTAGATGAATATAAAAATAAGGTTAACAATTAAAATTAAGCATTTATGACTAGGGATATGAAAAAAATTTTACACAAATTTATTTTAACTCCTGTTACTAAGAAGTCAATTATTAATGGGTCTTTGAAAAATAATGTTAAATATAAAATTAAAAAAATTTACGGGTAAATGAAATTGGACCATAATGAGAAGTTTAGATTTAGTAAATAATTGAATGAATAATGAAAAAAATAACATTTTTTATTTATATTTTAAAAATATTATTTTTTAATTAGATAATTTTGTATTTTAGTATAGTTTTTATAAAAAAATATTTGTATTAAAAATTTATCGTATAGACAATAAATTTGTAAATTAAAATATTTTTATTATAGTATTTAAATAATTTTTACTATATTTTATTTTATATTAATAAATATTAAAGAATTTAAAAAAAAAAATTAGAAATTTTTATTAATATAATTTAAATGTTCAAAAAGAGATAAAAGAAAGAAAAGGTCCAGCTTGATTAAGAAGACCTTGAAAATGAATAAAAATAATAATAGTAAGATGAAGGAAATGATGAGAAAATTTAAGGAAAATAAGATGTTTAAAAAAATAATTAATAAGGTTAAGATATAATAAAAAAGGGAAGAAAAAAATAATTTTTAAGTGGAATAGACCCTAAAAAACTTATTGAGTTGACATAAGAAGATTAAAATCAATAAAAAGTAAAGGGCGGAGGTGATGTTGTAGATTAAATTGAGGCAAGGTATTATAAAGAAAATAAACATGAAAATTAAGATAAATTGATGGAAAATTATGTAAAATAAAAATTGCAAGAAAAATTGAAAAATTAATAAAAAGATGGTGAAAATTATTAAGAAAAAGAAATAGCTGAAAATGAGAGTAAAAATAAGAGTTTAGCTGAGCAGATAAAAGAAATGAAAAAGTAGATTGATGAACAAGAAAATTGTAGAAAAAATTATTATTATATAAAATTTATTGTATGTAATTTTATTTATTAATATATTCTTTTTTTTATTATATAGAAACGTCTACTGAAAAGTAATTAGATATATTAGAACCCAAAGAAGATAATTTTATTTCTTAAGCCATAAGTACTACATGGACTAATGGTATTATGGAAGTTAAAACTAGTTTAGAGTAAAAGGCTGAAAATATGGCAAAAATGGCTGAGTTTTAAAGAAAATAATTGTTAAAAGGAATAATATAAGAGGAAACATATTAATAAAAAGTAAAATTAACTTATATATAGTTTTTTATCATATTTATCAATTATTTGTAGGATTATTAAAAAAAATTTTAAAAAGAAAAAATAATTTTTGTTTATATTTCATATAAATTTAAAACTGCTTTTAATGAATTATTAATTATATTTATTTTTTAAAATAGATTTAAAGAGAAAAATAAGAGTTTGAGAGAAAAAAAAATATTGAGAAAATGAGTAGGTCTAGGAGAGATAAAGAAATGGAATTATTCATGAAAAATTTTTACAAAGAAGGAAGAGCATATAAATCAAAATAAAAATAAAATAGTGAATATAATTCAAATATAGAAAATTTATGAAAAAATTAAATATATTTCTATTTATTTAATAATTGTAAAACATTTATTATAAATAACTTTTTAAAGATAATATATAATATTAATTAAAATTTAATATAATTAAGTAATTAAAAAAATATAAATTATTATTATACGAATTAAATATTAAGTCTTATGGGAAAGGTCACTTTTTCCCAGTATTTCTTTTATTTATTATATTTATTAATTTATCAGTTGAAGTTAAAGCACAGCCATATTTTATACATTATATAATTTTTGATCCAAATGGTAATATAAAACAATGCAAATGTAAATGGTCTACAGAATTATAGGGAGGCATATGGTAACCAAATTTTTTTTTACAATTAGGCTATTCTTTTTCTAATAAAGCTTCTCCTAAAATAATAAATTTTTTAAATTCAATATAAAGTTAAATTATTATTTAATTTTAATTATTTATTCTAAAAAAAAGTATATATAATAAATTTTTAATAAATAAAATTAAGTTACCAATTTTTTGCATTTTTAATAAAAGTTAAATGTCATTTATTGTTAATTTATCTGTATTTTTAATACATTTTTTCGGGCAAACTAATATATGTTATTTAGCAGTCGCCTTGGAACGGTCTAAAAATGCTATTACTTCTTCATCATTTGTATATGGTTGTGGTAATTCAATTAATTTTTGTTCTTCTTAGATTATTTAACAAAAAATACATTTATGTTTTTAATTTTTTTGATAGAATTAATTTTCTATTTCCAAAGCATTATAGTCTGAGCGTGCAGAATTTTTATTAGAATTATTATTACCCATCTTTAATTATTTAATAAATTTAATTAATTTGTTAATTTTTTATCATTATTTATTTTAACTTTATAATTTTAGAATTAACTTAGAATATTAAAATGAAATTATAATTTATTAAATTAGTTTTATAAGTTAGATCAAATTAATTATATATAAATTAATATAAAAAAAAGTTAAATAAATAATTTAATAAAAATAAAAAATGTAACCTCTTTTATATTAAAAATTGATATAAATTTTAAATATTTTGTTTTTTTTGATAGTAAACTCTTTCATCTATTTGATTTAAATAGTATCTTAATAGAATAAAATTACATTTAAAAATAATTATCTAATGTCTCTAAAATGGTATTGAAATAAAGATATTAATAAAAAAACAACAACAAATAAATAATTATATAGTTTGAAATATAAATACAAAACTTAAAATAGATACTAAATAGAAACCCTTTTTGAATTACCAATAAATATATTTTATAGAAAGAATTATTATATTATAATTTGACTAAAATTTTTACATTTTCTTTAATTTATTTTATATAATTTGTAGAGCATATGTATTAATATATAATAATATAATTTAAACTATATTTTTTTTTATTGTAAAATAAGGATATTTTTAAAATCTTTAAGTAAAATAATTTTAATCATTTAATTTATTTACTTTAGTTTTTTAGAACATTTTAAAGTTTTTTCAATTTTAAAATATTTTCCTAATAAATTAATACTAGACAAGTATTTTATTTTAAACACCCGAATTAAATTGAAAAATATGATGATTATAATGAATATTTTTTTAAGTTTACTATTCAATAGTAAAATTATAAAGAATTATCTAATTTTAGTATTCTGATGAATAAATTATAGTATATTTCGTAGAAAGCGTCTTAGTATATTTTAAATATTATATAAATTTTATACACATAATTTTTAATTAAAAATAATAATTTAAAATAAATTACTTATTGGTTTATGTATTTTAAATAAAAGCAATATATTTTTTTTTATTAAAATAAAGTATATATCAAAAATAGCTTAGTTCATATACCAGTAAAATTTTTAAAAATTAATTAATATATATAAATAATATTGAAACTATTTTTAATATTAGAATATTTATATTATTATTAATATTCAATATTTATATTATAAAAAAATGTTTATGTTATTATTTTATAATACTTATTCTTATTATATTAATTTTTTAAATGTATCGCAGAAAATAGATATATTTAATAATTTATTAATAAATCTATTGGATTTATGGGAAATATGTTACATTTTTATATATTATGTAGTTTATTTTTCATTTGTCAAATTTTATAAAATCAAAATAAATTAAACAGAATTTTAATTATTTATACAGTATTAAATATGAATAAATTTTTCATATATAGTTGGTTTAAACAAAAAAAAAAAATTATATAATATAATAAGTTATTTTTGTATTTATAATAAAATTAGCGGTAAAAAATTATTTTTTAAAATCTCGGAAATAATGCATAAAATTTAATGTAATATAAATCTTTTTGTTTAAATTTCAGGAATTAAAAAGAAAATTAATAATATATTAGCTACATCGTGTATAAGTATAAATGATATTCTGATAAAAAATAAATATTAATTCAAACTCTTTGATAAAAACTTATATAAATATTCATTTCATTATTAAGTAATCAAAATAAAAGGAACTTAACTAATTATTCATTTTATTTTATTGTAGATAATAAGTATTTAAAGTTAAGAAGAAAAAATAGAGAAATAAATAATTTACATATAATACATTAATATCGTGTAAAAATAATTTGCTATTAAAAAAAGTATAATAAAAAAAAATAAAAATAATACAAATAAAAAAAAATGGGAAATTGTTCGGCAGTTAGCAAATAATAACAAAAAGCAAATAAAAAAAAAATAATCAATAAGAAAATATAAAGCAAATTTCAAAAAGAGGTATAGCTTTAATCTAAAGAAAGTTTGTAAAAGTAAGTATTAGATAAAAGGAATTATTTTTTTTTTTACTTTTTAACATAAATAAAACCCAAAAAAAATAAAAGAAAAAATATTTATTAATTTTTTTCTATACGATATATAATAAAAAATTTAATATACGTATATATTATTTTAGAATTTTATTAAGTGATTAATTTTTTTATAAAATTTAGTGCTACTATTTGTAATTCTAAGATATAAAGTCCGGGGAAATTAACTTAGCCTTATAGTTGTTCTACCAAATAAGGGAATTTAAGCAGCAAATAATAATTATAATCTGGTGAATAAATAATGGTGTAAAGTAATTTCAGTTAAAATAATAGTTAAGTTATATTTGAAGAGGAATAAAATGAAGAAGAAACAGCAAACAAAATCAAAAATTTGGGAAATAAAGGGTAAACAAAAAATATATTAAAACTAAAAATTTAAATGAACTATTTAGTTAATTGGCATTTTTTTTTAATTTTTATTTTTATGATTATACTAATTAAGAATTTATATGTTGAATTTTTTTATTCATTTGAAATATTATTTTTAATTTTGAAAATTTTTGCTGTAGGCTTAATTAATATGAAAAATTATTTTAAGGTGCGCAACAAAAATATATCAAAATTTTAAGTTAGTTCAAAAAAACATAATTTTGATTAAATAATTTTAACTTTGATATAATTTAAATTATAGAACATTTTTAATTTAAATGCCAATATTTACTGAATTTAAAATTTTGAATATCTTTTATTAAACTAATTTATTATTAGAAAAGAAAAGAATGATAGTTAATGTGATTAAAACATTTAGAAAGATTTTTAAGATTTGGTAAATATTAATAAAAGTGATACTAGTGAAAAAAAAATTAATGATATAAATATTAATAATATGAATTACGAATTAAAATAGTTAAAAAGCCAAAGCCAAAGTTTAGAATAGGCAAAATCAAAATAGTTAAGCGACAAAAAAAATAATTAAAATTAAGAGAATATAAGTCATGAGAGAGAATAATAATAATAAAATAAAATTTCTAATAAAAAAGATAATTAATATCCTATAAAAATTGATTTACATTTAGTGTAATCTTCAGAAAAATAAAATGAAGATGAATAATAAGAAGAATAATTAAATACCGTAGACAAAGAAACTTTAAGAAATATCGATGATACCAATAAAAATTAATACAAAAAAAAATTGCATTACTTTTAACAATAAAATAGTATGTAAAGTAATAAATCTATATCAACTAGTAATAATATTAATCCTAATAATTCAGCTTAATTTAAAATTTCTGTGTCAAATTAAGAAAAATTTAACAAATTGCTTAATAATCGAAGTTAAGATGAAGGAAATATGAACTTGAGTTAAAATAATAGTTAGATTTTATAATAATATTAGAACATTTAAAATTAATGCCTTTCTAAGAGAAGGTATAGAATTAATTAAAATGAAGAATAATTTGTTTTGTGATTAATATATACGCTTAAAGATTTTACTTTTTTTAGGAAGATGTGACAGAAATATTATTTATATATGCGTATCTGTAATTTAAAAAAAAAAATACGGTATTAATAATAAAAAAAATAATTGTTTAAAAACTAATTTCTTGTATTAGATATGTATTTTATTTTGGGTAAATTAAAAAATTACTTAATAATAAAAAAACATGTATGAAATTATATACGCTTGAAAAATAAAAAAATAAATATTACATTAAGAATAAAATAATAAAAAAATTATCGTTAAAAAATTTAAAATTGATTTAATTAAATATTTAAACTTATATTAATATAAATATATATTATATTATATAAATGTAAATATATAAATATATAAATTTATTTTACATGAATAATTTATTTATAAAATAACTATATAAAAAAAGTAAGGTAAACATTTTATTTAGAGAAATTTAGACAAAAAATTATAAATATTAAAAAGTTTTAATTGATCTTTTCTTTTATAATGTATAAAATTACTTTAATTTTACAAATTACGTATATGATAAAAAATTATTATGATATTATGATATACTTTAAAATATAATTTTTTATGACATTAGTTTAATTTTTTTTTTATATCAATTATATGCATATAGTTTATTGGATTTTTTATTATATTTTTTTTTATTAAGAGAAAAAAAAATGATAAAAAAGTATTTTTTTATTTTTAGAATAAGGAAAAGTAAGTAATTAAGAAATAAATAAAAATAAATTAGAATATATATAAGTAATGGGAAATCAACCAAATAAAAGTAAGGTTAAAGCTGAATAGTAAGAAAAAGAATAGTTTTAATCGAAAATGAAAAAATTATAAAAAAAAGACAGTTTAATATCTGTAAATTTAAATAATTATGAATTACGTTACTCGGATGAGGATATGAAAAAAGTCAAATATTTATTTTATATATTTTAATAATTCTAAAAAAAATAAAATAATATTCACAAATATTATGATACTTTTATAAAATGGTTTAAAAATTAATTATTTAGATAAAAAATTTGATGAATTTATCCGAAGATATAAAATGTAAAACTGAAGAATCGAATAGGTCTTTTGAAAATTAAAAAAAATATCTGAAAATTTATGATTAATTGGATAATTATTAAGATAAAAATTTAAATAGAACATTATAATAATCAAATGGTTTTAAATTAAAAAATTTTAGCAAAGAATCAAAAAGCAAAGATAAATAACCAATTTAAATGTAAAATTCTATATCTTTTAAAGTTCCTTTAAAAACTGGAGATGAGGAAAGTAAGGTTATTAAAAATTTGGATATAAGTGAATTTTAATATTCAAAAATATATTAAGATGGTAATAATATAGGTAATAAAAAAAATAGTATGGAAATGAATAATTTAAATTAAGAAGAAAAAGAGAAATAAAACTTGGAAAATTATAAGTAAAAAAAGTTCTTTGTAAAATTAAAAACTGGAGATGATAATGAGGATATTAATATAAAATAAACTATTGCTAAAATTGGTTTTAATGATATCGAATAAGATAAATAAAATAATTCAGAATTATTGGAAAGAAAAAATGATTTAATTTAAAATGAAAAAGAAGATAATATAAAAAATATATATGATGTTAATATAAAAAAGTTTTATAATTTGAGAGACAGATAAATTAGAGAATATAAAGCTTTTTTACAAAAGAAATCTCTTATTAAACATAGAAATTTTATTGATACTTAAAAAAAAAAGTAACTTTAGCAGCCTATACAGCAGTATAAAGTGGGTTTAAAATAAGATGATGAGGGTGAAAAATAAAGTGCCAAAATTTTATTAAAGAAGGAGCAATAATTATTTAATAATTAGGTACATATTTACAAATCTCAATAAATTAATAAAAATAATTAAAATAATAATATTTAAAATGGAAATGAGCTAAAAAATTTATCTAATAATTTTGAAATGAAAGAGTATAAAAATAAAATTAAAGGTTCTTTAAGTTAAAAGGGAAGTAGCTTAAAAAATGCAAATGAAGTACAGAATTTTAATATTAAAAGTGAAAATAATAATAATATAACTTATTTTAGTGAAAGAAATATAAAAACTAATAATAATCTAATAAAAAAAGAGATTGATAATTCGTAAGAAATAAGGGAAAATAAATTTCACAATAAAAGAATATTTTCTAGCGATTAAAAAAAATTTGATTTGGGGTAGTGTGAAAACAGTAATTATAAATTTTTAAATTTTTTATAAAAAATTAATTTAATTTTATAAATAGATTATAGTCCATGATTTTTTAGGTAAGAGTAATAAATGATAATAAAAAAATTAAAATAAAATATATGTTTTTATTTAATGGCGTTATTATAAGTTATTATATTCACTAAATAGATAAATCAATAAATAAATAAACTATATTTGATAAATTAAAATTTTTTATATAAAGTTTAAGAGTTCTAGTTAAGTATCTTATATAAACAGAAAAGGGTATGTTCTCTTTATTTTATTTTTATTAATTTTATATTTTATTTCTTAATTCTTCATATAATTCAGGTTAAAAATTTGTTAAATTATAATTCTCTTTAAATTTTGTATTTTTTTTATTTAATATAACTTTTTCAAATTATTTTTTATTACTGGTTTATTATGTTTATTTTTCATATAAAGTCAAATGCTCCTTTAATTTTAATGAAATTTTAGTGATTTCTAACACCCCATAAGAACCTGGGCAAGCATTTATAACTTGATTTTGTATGTTCATCAGTTCCAGAATTTTTATATTTTTTTTTTGATAAAAACACATATGAACAATAATTTATAAAAAAATCTTCGCTTAAAATTCTAATCATTTTACTATTTTTCCATATAAGTCTAAATGTATTTATACTTTTGTTTTTTTTACTCATTTTAATAATTTTTAGCTTATGATAATCTTGGCAAACTGAACACTGGCACATTTTGCTTGCATCTTATTAGAATATGATCTATAATTAAAATATTTTTGAATTATATTTTTATTAAATAGAGGCTGTTATGTAAAATTATATTTTTATTAGTGTTTTATTTTTAAAACTTAAAAATAATGTAATATATAATAAATATTTTATTAAATTGGTTATATTAATTGATTTTAATAAAAAATTTATTTAAATATGTCAAATAATTAGTATACGCTTGAATAGAAATTAAAATTTTAATAAAAACAAAATTAATTTCAATTTTGTAATAAAAATAAATAAATAATTTGTTAAAACAGAATTTATATATTGGTTTTACATAACTATTATTATTCTGGCACTATATTTTTTTATACTACTACAATAGGTATTACATTAAGGCATTCATTATATTAGTGGGTACATGGCTGATTAAAAATAATAAATTTAAACATAATGATTTATTTATTATATAAAAAAAATAGTATTAATATATAAAATATTAGAAATGATATATTAAATATTGAAAATTATAAAAAGGATACTTTTAAAAATGAATAATAATTTTAATTTAATTACGCTGTATTAATAGTATAGTCAATTATTTTTTCTCCCTAATTTTTTTATTTTTTAGAAGATTTTATTTTTTATCTATTTGTTTATCTATATTATTGTCTAAAAGATTAAATGGAATTATCTTGTACGGATACTTATTATGTATAAAAACTATCATTTATTTAGTAAGTTAAATCTTATTAACTAGCATCAGATATTATATTGTTAACCATACTATCATGTTCATTAAGGTCCATATTTTATCTTTAATCATCTTCAATTTTATAAGGAAATTTAATTTACTATTATTACTACTAAGATTATTAATAATTAACTTTTTAATATCTATATTAATTTTGATTTTGATTTTAAAATGAGTCATTATTTTGGTCGTCATTGTAAATTTAGTTTTAATTATTTGAATCAAATTATTGTTTATTTATTTCATCGTTTTAAAATTCTTAAGATTGAGAGGTTTTTATAACTAGTTAAGGATAATGTTGTTAATCATCATCATTTTGATTGTATTATTATAAATTTTAATTTTGATTTTAATTAAATTGGTTATTTTTTAATTAATTTTTATTTTATAAATTTTATAACTACATATTGCTTTAATAATTATTTTATTCTTGGTTAAAATATGACTAATTTTATGGCTGCATTTAATATTAATTTTAAATAATTTTTGTATATTATTGTTACTAATGATTTTATTATTGTCTATTAGAATCTAGTAAATTATATGTTTAATTTACGTATGTATTATTAATATTATTAGAAAAATCAATGGGTAAATTGGATCCTTAATTAAATTAGTTTTAATTATTTAGAAAATTATTTTATACGCAATCTAAATTAGCATACTTTTATTAATTTTGCATAAATTATTGCTACTACTATTATTAATTTAATCTTTATTTTTCTTCTAATTGTTAAAAAAATTAATTTTATTTTTGTTAAAATATAAGATAATTTTATTTGGAGTCCCTTTCGGCTGAATAGTTTCCATTGACATAAGCTTCATTTGAAGGTAAATATATCTTTTAATTATCATTATTATTTAGAATATTGTTATACTCATAATTGATTTTAGATGACCTCATACTTTCAAATTATTGATATTTTTAGCTTTTTTTGAGTTTTTATTAATAACTGTTGTCTATTTCTTTGTTAATTTTATGTGAATCTAAAAATTACTGGTTAAAAAATGAGTATTTTTATATTTATTCCGGAATGTTTTTGAAATTGTCGACCAACTCCATTTACTTACTGCTGTTATTTTGGTTGTTATATTGATCTTTGTATTATTAAAGCTAACTTGTATTGTTCAATTATACGTTTAAATTTAAAGAATCATTTAATAAATCTTATTAAAAAAAACTGCCATAATTTTCTTATTTAAGAAGTTCTACATTGGGAAATTACAAAGGCTTATTTACCTTATCTGCTATATCGGAAAGTTGGGAATTCGTAAGGTAATGTTTATTATAGTTGATTTTTTCTTTTTTAATTTCCTATTTAAGTTATGAATCGTCTACATTAATGACTGGAATATTATCGAAGAACATTTACACATTATTTTTGCTTTTATATTTATTAGTTTGTTCACTTTTAACCGAATTTTGTGCAGAACTTAATTTATTTTATTTATTACTTTTTTTCTTTTTACCAGTCATCATATCAATTTCATCATCTTGATCACCTGTTTATGAAGAATCAACTTCGTTTGAAACTATTTTAATTTTAATTTAAATAAAATATGGTATAATTTGTTTTGATACGATATTTATTTAAATAAATTATTTTGTCTTCAATTGTATAATAATAATAGTTAAAAAGACATATTAATTTGATAAAAAAATATTTATATTATATATAAATATAACGATATTATTATATAATATTATGTTTATTCTACCTTCTTATATGGTTGAAGGATAGAATTACTGGCTGGGAATTGAAGCCTCATTTTACAAAGAGGATAAATTTTGGTTATTTTAAGAGTATTTTTGTTCTTGATAAGAGCTTTTATTTTCTATATAAGAATCGTAATATTCGTCATTTTATTATGATAGATTGTTTTTATTATTGTATTTGTGATTGAAAGAGTAGTTCATTTTTTTATTGCTTTCGTTTAAATTCATATTTTATAGAGATTTCGAAAGGTTCATTATATTTTTTTACTCTTGTTGTATTAATTCTCGATGCGTGTTTTTAAATTGGTTTGAAAGTTATAGTAAATTATCATCAGTCTATTAAAATAGTTTTTACTAAATTTCCTATAATTGAAGATTTTAGTTGTAAGTGTTGTAATCGAATTGCTGGTTGTAGTTATTTTAGATATATTATTGAGGTTAATTTAAGCCCAGACTGCTTGAGAGTTGGAACTAAGGCTGATTTATTCTGTTAAAACTACTATTATTGTTATTATAATTATTATTATTGTAATAATTATCCTATCCTTGAATTTGCTATTATTTTAAAAATTATTATTCTATTTGCTAGGTTTTTTACTGAATTTCTAGATGGCTTTTATTTAGATTATAAATATTGAATTCTTGTTATTAAGACATAATAAAATGTTAGAGATTTCTATTATTTATGATATATTATTATTTATTTTTTTTTTGTTATTTTTTTGTTTTTTAAGTTAGAATTTTTATTTCCTTTTTTTATAAGTGTATTGATTTTCCTGTTTTTTAATTTTTTTAATTTATTTATTTCCGTATTTATTATTTATAAGATGTACTTATTTTAATTTATTTTATTAGCTTTGGTATATGAATATTAATGACTTGATTAAATAATTTGAATATAATAAATTTTGTATTATTTATTTATTTTAATTTGTATAATATTCATTTACAAATATCCTAAATTTTAATAGTAATATGTAAATAAAATTCGCAATGACGGCTTATAGATAATGAATTAATTAAAAATAAATTTATTTATTCACTTATATTTTGATATTTGAATTAATATATTACCTACTCTTAATTTATATATTTTAAATAAAATAGATATATTTTAAAATAATGTATTTCTTTAAATTTAACAATAATATATTTCTAAAATTTAATAAATTTATTCTAATATAATATAGCTCCAGTGGATTTTTAATAAAATTTAATAATAAAATCTTTTATCCAAAATAATAATTAAATAATAAATATAAATTAATTAAATACAAACTGTATCCATATGGAATTTTTAAGACATGATTGACTCGTGTTGATAAAAAGACCATATTTCATATATTTTAATAATTTAAGTATATATTTATTTTCTTTATTTAAATAAAAAGTTTTAGATTTTTTTAAATTATCAAAATTTTAATAAATTTAATTTTGAAAAATAATTAAAAATATTTTATAAATGTGTTGGTAATTTAAAATAATAATTTTTATATTTTTTAATATTATTTTCTAATTCTTAAATCTTTTGTAAAATATATTAAAATTTATATAATTATATTTTATCTCTAAAATAAAGTGTATGTATTTATTTTTCAATTATTACATAATTAAATATGAATTAGAAAATTAAGAGTAAATATAGAATTAGTTAGAAAAATCTAATGATTATTAGTATAAGCTAGTAGATAATAAATTATTTTAGTTAAATATTGCTAAATGATTAATTTTATTTAATTCAAAAAATAAAAATAAAATAATTTAATAAATTTATCTGGCACTAAAATAAAAATAAATAAAGGATTCTAATAAAATTTTTAAAATGGATTATATTGAAATGTGCACTTAGTTAAAAATTGAAGCTAGATGGTTTTATTAAGTAAGAAATAAAATAGTTATGAAAATGTTTATTATTTTTATTTTATTTTATATATACATATACTTATTTATTTAATTAATATAAAAGGAAAGTTTAGAAATGGTTTAACAAATTAATTAGTTAAAAAGTTTATTGGATAATTTTTAAGATATATGGTAAAGTTTATAATATTAATTGTTTAAAGATGTTATAAATAATGAAAAAATGGAATAAAATTTTAATGAATAAAAAATAATTAATATAATGAACATATTAAATTCTTTAAAAAAAAATAATTATTAAAATTGGAAAGATATTATATAAAATGTTCGTACTAAATTTTTTGAATTAATTGAAGAAAAACTAAATCCTTTGGAGTAAGGTATAAACAAATTTTAGGTTAAATTAATTTTAATTTTATTTAAAATATATAATTTTTTATATAAATTTTTGATATAATTTTAGGAATGAAAGATTAAAAAATGATTGGTAGTTTAAATATTTAGGAAACTGATAAAAAAGAAAATTTTTATTTAAAAAACGAAAGTAATACAAAAATTTTTATGCAAAATTATGGGGAAAATTAATAATCTTTAATTAAATAACGATTATTTTAAAATGGAGATTAAATTTATTAGCATGATACAGGTTAATAATTATAATAGCAATAATATTAATAATAGGCAAGTGAATAAAATTATTTTAGTGATGAATAAGAAGAACAAGAAGATTTTGAAAATAGTGGTAGTTTTTATGAATAAGAAAAATAGCTAGAAAAATAAAATAAGAAAAATGAGTAGGAGAAAATTTTTAATTAAGAAAATAAAAATAATATCTAAGAAAATTTAAAAAATAAATAAAATTTTAATTCGGAAGATAATGAAAGCGAAGAAGATGACCGAAAAGATAACAGTGATAATGAAAGTTTATTTTAAAATCCATATTTGAATCCATAAAAAAGTAGCCAAAGTCAGAAATAAAGTGAAACTAATATTTAAAATTAAGTAAAATTTAGGCAAATTATTAAATATTTAGCGATTTATTTTAATTACTTTTTTTTTAATCAGGTTACAAAAAAAATAAAAAGATAATATTCTTAAGAATAAAGTAATTCTTAAAAAAGTTAGCCAAAAAGAGGAAGAAAGCCTAAATAAAATAAATTACAAAATTAAGAGAACGAAGATGATACATAATAAATATCAGGTAAATATTAAATATTATAATAAAAATAAAAATTTAAATAATAATTTTTATTTTATTAAGTTTATTAAATATTAGTAAATAATTGGTCAATCTAATTATATTTAAAATATAAATAATAATATTAATATTAAATAACTAGTATTATAATTATATAATTTAAAAATTAATAGTATTTTTTAATATTTTTTAAATAAAAGTCGGGATAAGTTTATATGAAGGAGATGCTGAAAGAGAGAATATTAAGTGTTATTTTTGTGGTAAAGATTCTTATTTGGAATAGAGAAACGGACCTTTTTACGGACCATTTTTTATTTAAAATGGAAATCGATTATTTTTTCACAAAAATTGTGTGCTTTATAGTGTTAATTGTTATGAAGATGTAAGTATTTTAAATTTATTTAATTTTTTAAAATTTTAATAAATATAAAAAATTTAATAAGAAATTTAATTTAAAAGAAATGAAAATATTATTTATTTTTTATTTTTATTTTTGTAAAATTAAAGAAAAATTTTAAAATAATTAATGTTGAATCTGAAGTCAAAAGAAGTTTAAAAACCTAATGTTATATATGTAAAGAAAAAAAAGCCACTTTATAATGTAGATTTAAAAAATGTATAAAACATTTCCATTATAATTGTTTGATGGATAAATAGGTTGAAAAAAGTATAGGTAAATATATATATAAAATTTGAATTTTAAAATTATTGAGTGATATAAAATACATTTTATAATTATAAGATGGTATTTATTTATAAGAGGTAAATTAAGATTATTTCTGTCAAACTCACGGAGATTTAAAATATTAATAAAAAAATTAAGTGAAGAATAGTCAGGTAGATTAATGACTTGAATATATAAGTATTATAGGTTTTTATTATAGATTAAAAACGATAAATAGATGTTAACGGATATTTTAATTTATTAAATAATTTATTTTTAGAATTAAATTCTAGCATATTTAAAATTTATTATTTTTATAAAAATATTAATGTAATAAATTTTATATATTATTTATATTCATAATGAGTAATATTTTCATTATTTATGTTTTTAAAAAAAAGGTAAAAATTTAAATTTTGATGTATGAATTTTACTAATGGAAAAATTATTTTAACATTTTATTATTTATCATTAATTATTCATATTTACTTATTTATTATGAAAACTAACAATTGATTGTTATTTTTGGAAAATTAATGCCTTTAATATGATAAAAATATTATTAATTTAAATAAATTTTATTATGACTAACTTAAAAGATCAATTTTAATCATTTAATAATTTAAAATGAATTTGAATATAAATAAAAAATTAACAAGAAAAATAAAATTTTATTAAGGTATCAGTAATAAAAAATAATAATTAATCAAAAAACAAAAAGCCAATTAAATAAATAATTTTAAAAAAAATTAGTAAAAAAAAATCAACTAATAAATTTTATTTAACAAAAGTCAAATTAGGATTTTTATTTTTAAGTAACATATAATAAAAATTAGTAAAAATAATTTACAAAATGGAACAAAGAAATTCGGAAACAAACAATTCAGAAAAAGATTCTTAAAATTTAAGTTAAGAAATCTAAGAGTAATAGGATTTGTAATAATAAAATCAAAGTAGAAATCAGTCTGAAAACGACTAAAATATAAGTTAAGAAGCGGAAAATTTTGCCCATTTAGAAAAGTAAAAATAAGAGGAAAAATAATAGCTTTAATAAACTCCTTAAAATAAAGATATTTTTAAGATTTCTTAACAATGGTCTTAAAATTAAGGAGAAAAATCAGAGAAATCCGATAAATTTGAAAAAAATTAATAAGAAGAATAAAATTAAAAATAAGAAAAAAAAATGGAGTAATAATAAGAAATAGGTTAATTTTAATAATAAACAATTAAAAAATTAATAGCTGGTTAAGATTAAAATAGAGTTTATTTTTCTCAGGTAACAACTGACAGAAGAAAAATAGAAAATTAAAGTTAAAATAAAGATTTAAGTTAAAATAAATAAGAAGGAGATTCTGAAAATAATAGAATTAAAAGTTAATCTTACAGTTATTCTAATTAATAAAATGTATAGGATAATTAAATTTAAAATTTACAGTAATTCGTGGCTTAATTTAATGTGTAATCTAATTAAGAAAATGAGTAAAAAGAAGAAGAAAAATAATAATAACAATAATAATAATAAATATAGTAATAAAAATAATAAAAAAATGAAGATAAAAAAATCGATATTTAACAGTTAATATAGTTTTAATAAGAGTTGTAAAAATAGGGATAAGATTAAGGAGAAGTTGAGAAATAAGAACTTTTTTCACCTGGTAAAAATTTGTCTCCTTATATAAATTAAATGGAGGAATTAATTAAAGGACATAATACTATGATAAGTTAGTCTATGTAAAAATAATCTTAAAAATAAGGAGAAGAGGAAATATAATAGCAAAAAAGCGATTAAAATTATGAATAATAAGATAAATAGTAAATTGGTTAAATTTAGGAGTAGAGTTAATAATAGGATAATTCAAATTAATAAAGTTAAAATTAAAATTAAAATTAGTAATAATAAAATTAAAATAAAGGGATTTTGAATTTAAATCAAGTGGAATTTGAAGATGTTTAATCTGATACTTATTCTTAATTATTATTAAAAAAAACAAAATCACCATAAGATGGAAGAAAAAGAGGGTCACGAGAAGATTTTCAGCTTTTAAAAGATTAGTATATTTAAATAAGTTAAGCCAATTAAGATGTTCTAAATTAAGTAATGAAATTATATTAAAATATGTTAATTAGTGATTAATTTAAATAATAATTATCAATTATTTTTTTTTATAATATTTTTTTAATTTATTAAAAATTAAAATGAAATTATAAGGTTACTGAAAGAAGAAGTATGGAATAAAGTAATTAATAGTAAAAATAAAGTGGAGATGAATAAAATTAAAACTTGGATTAAGCTAAGTAAAAGTTGGAAGCATCTATGCACGAATCTTATTATAGAGAAATTTCATAAAAAAATTCTTAAACAAGCGAAAAATTATAATAATCTAAAGGTAGTGATTAATAAAATGAAATATATTAGCAATAAGATTATATAAGAGGTAAAACTTAATCTATATATGTTTTAGTAGAAAATTAAAATAATGATGAATAATAAATTTAAAAAGGCGAAAATTAAGAGTAGTTAAATTAAGAGTAAATGTAAAAATTAAGCTTTAAAAAAAGTGGTATAGCCTAAATAGAAAACATTGAATAATAAATTTAAAATTATAGTTAGAATTAGAATTAGAATTAGCTTTATAGATCTGCTCAATAAATAAGTTAACATTCATAAATAATTGAAGACTTGCATAGAGCTTAATCATAATCTTAAAATATTAACTATTAAAAAGAAGGATTATCTTAATCATAATCTTAATCTTAAAAATTATAATAAAAATAATAATAATAAAACAGAAATTTACTGAGTTAATATTAATAATAAAATTAGGGCGAAAATTATAGCCCTTTAAGGAAGAAAAAAAGTAATAAAGATGAAATGATGAATGAACCTAGTTTTTAAATTGAAAATTTTAATAATATAAACAATTAAACTGAAAGATCTAATTAAAGTGGAAATTATTAATATTAAAAAGAGTAAATTTAGTAGTTTTTAAACAATGAAAAAAATTAATAAGCAGGGTCTGATAAAGGCAAACAATCGAAATTCTCTGATTAAATATAGTAGTAATAATAGTAATAATAACAATCATAAAATTAGAGTTAAATATAGTAACAATAGCAATTATAATAGTAATTTTAAAATAAAGATAGTTTTTAAAATGAGTAAAAATTTTAATAAGAATAAGATGATAATTTAAAAAGTTAAAAATAAGACGTGGATTAAAACCAATAAAATTATTTGGAATATAGTCGTTCTAACATTTCTATTTAAAATTTGGACTCAAATAGGTCAGTTAAAAGTTTAAATATTTCGTAATTACTTGATAAAAATGAAATTTTAGAGAAGGAAAATGATTAACTTATTAATTAATTAAAGCAAAATAATGTATTTATTTCATAGTACTAAGAAAAAATGTAAAGTTTACATAAATTTTATTAGTAATCATAATTAATAAAATAATCTTAATAGTAAATGTAATAATAATCACCAGAAGAAAAATAAAATACGGTAAATGAGCTTAAAAATAAATATGAAGAGTAAAAATAATTAAATGCAAAACTTTTATAGGCATTAAGATAGATTGGAAACTAATCATAATAATCTTAATAATAATAACAATAAATTAGCAGAAGATCTTCTAATTAATCCAGTAAATATTTTATAATTTTTATTTTAAGTTAAAATATACTAAAAATTTATTTTTTATTATATTACTAAAGTTAAATATTATTTTTATTTTTTTCATATAAATAGAATATATATTAATATAAATATATATAATAATTAAATATATATTTTAGGCGAGTCCGATGGTTAAACTGTAAGATATTTTAGTGAAGTAATTGTGGATTACTAAAAGAAGAACGAAGATTTAATTAACGTATAAAATAAATTGCAAAGTGACTTTAATTTGTTAAAATAATTAGTTGAAGGAAATGAAACTTTGAAAGCACTTTAAGAATTGTAAAAAAAATATAAAAATTTGAAATTAATGTTGAAATAGGAAAGAAAAATTAATAAGAATACTTAGAATAAATGGCTGGAAACTGAAATTTAGCTAAAATAAGAAATTGAGCTTAGAAAAAGAGAAAATCATGAATTAATTGAAAAATTAGAGTAAGAATGCGTCAAAAGCTAGCATTCCTAGTAAAAAGACAATGAATTATCAGAATTAAAAAAAGTATATAAATATTTCATTATTTTGCATTCAAAAATGAAAAAATAATATAAAAATTATCAAATAGTTATTTTTATTCTAATATTGTTAATCTACAAAATGTTTTATACTATGAACAAATATATTTTGTTCTCATTTTAAAATTAATTATTTACATAATTTAACTTTTATATAAAGGAGATGATAAAATTTTAAAGCGTTATTTAAATTTAAAGAGAAAAAATAGAGAAATTAAACAATAATTACTAATAAGAATTAGAGGAGTTAAAAATAAAACATAATTAAGAAAAAGAATAATTTCAAAATTAAATTGATAATTTATAAAAAGAACTAGAGAAAAAAAGTTAAAATGAATAAAATTCAGAAAAATAATTAAATTAACCTGGAGATGAAAGTCTTGAACTTGTAAAAGTTTTAGAATAAGAATTAAAATAGTAGAAAAAGGATTTTGAGTAGAAAAATGAAGTTAAAGATGAAGAATTAAAATACTATAAATAATTATTATCTAAATAGGAAGATGATATATAACAAAATTAAAATCTGCTTAGTGATGCTTAAAAAATGTTAGGAAACTAGTAATAAACTATACATACTTTAAATAAGGAAAATTAAGAACTTGAGTAACAAATTAATCAGTTTAAATAGTAAAAAAAATTATATTTTAATTAATTAATATTTGTATTTTTATTTAAAAATAATATTATTTATTTTATTTTTGAAAGGAGAATTTCTGCTTCATCAAAAGGAACCCATTAGCATACTTTTTCTATGGAAGTGGATAAAAATTTTGAGGGGCTAAACAATTAAATGTAGTAACATTTTAATTAATAATAATAAGAACTTGATTAAAAAAATTAAGAAATTAAGGATTTAAATTCTGAAATTTAAGATTTGTAGTCAAAAGTTTAAACTTTACAAATTACTTAATAACAATATTAATAAAAATAATAATAATAACAATAATAATAGTAGTAGTAATAAATATAGCTTGATAGGCAAGGAAGCGAAGGCCTATTAAATAGATTGAGTTTTGAGCCCAATTAAACTTCTAGATCTTAATTATAAAATTAATAGAATTAATAATAATAGAATTAATAATAATAAAATTAATAATTTTAATAATAAGCTACATAATAAACTTAATAATTTTAGCAATACTAATCTTAATAAGAATAATCATCTTACATTATGTTTTAATAATAATATGATATAAGTAATACAGTGAATGAGAGTTATTTAGAGAATATGTCTAAAATTAAAGAATTTGAACAGCTTAATTCAAATTTATAAAATGATTTATAGAGATAATAAGAAAGTAATTAAAAAATGTAGTAAGAAATGGTATAGTTATAGAATTAAAATAAGTTATTAGAAGAACAAATAAAGAATTAATCGTAAAAATAAATAAAAGATTAAAATCTGAGTTTTAAATATGGTTAGTAGGAATAAGATATAAGAATGTTAAACCAATAGTTATCAGATTTAAATTTATTGATTCAATAAAAAAATAGTGAATTACAGAATTTTAAATAGATGATTGCAGATAATGACGCAAAAATGTAAGAACTTTTATAAGATAATAAAAAATTAGCATTAAAATTAAAAGATCTACAAGAAAATTAGTAGAGTTAAAATAGCTAATTTAAAAATAATGATAATAGCTTATTATAATAATAATATTAAAGAATAAATTAGGATTACGATAAATTAAAAAGTGATATTGCATTTTTGTAAAGAGAAAATCAAGGTTATAAGCAATAATTGGAAATTTAAAATAATAATTAAAATGCTTAAAATAAGGTAAAAAATAGTGCTTTGCAAAATTAGGAATAATAAGTAAACTACAAACAGTTATATTCAGATGGACTTTTAAAAATTAATAATTTATATGAATAAATTGAAAATTTATAGTAAAGAGTATATTTATTATAGTAATCACATGAATAAAAAAATACTTATTCAATGTAGTAAAGCCAAGTTTATTATTAAAGTTAAAGTTAAAATAATTAAAATTAAGTTTCTAAATATTCATAAAATTAAAGTTATAATTAGCTTTTAAATTCTTAATAGTAATAAGAGAAACAAAAGTAAATACCTAATTAAACCACCTTATCACAACTTGGAAGAAGAGTTAATTTGACTCCAACTAAAAAATTAAATATAAATGAGTAGCTAAATTAAGACATCAATTAAAATTAAAATTATAATTAAATTATCGATAAAAATAATATTATTAGTGACAATAACATGGGCAAAAGCTAGGAAAGTAGATAATAATAATAACAATAATAAAAATTATATAATTAGTAATAGTATAATATTAGACATAGTTAATATCAATAACCTTAATAATAATAGTAATAATAATTATAAAAATAATTTGATAATTAAATATAGTAAGGAGTTGCAGAGACATATATAAATATAAAATAGCCTTAAAAATCATAATTTGCGAGTCCAAATAACAAAGGTGGTTCTTAAAAAAATAGGTCAGTTTCTGTGCACTTAGTTAGCTAATAAAATTAAAAGGGTGTATAATAAAATTTTGATAATTAGTAGTATATTTAAGGTAATTTACCTTTGCACTCTAATTCTTATTCCGATTTAAGGGACATTTAAGATTAAATGTAAAAATAGAGTTAATTATAAAAATAATAAGAATAAGAAATGGAATAGAATGAATTTTATAATCCATTTATTAGCGGTTAAAAAAAAAGCTAATATTTAGATAGTAAATATGAAAATTAAATGAAAAATGAGAGAAGTTCTCCTAAGAAATAGTTTATAGCAGAGAATTAGTTGTTGTAAAGTAAAGGCGATGAAAATAAGGGGAATTAGTTTGACAGTTCAGTTATTTCTGATAAAAATTCAGTATTAAATAGTTACATTAGTTAATCTATGTACGATTAGAAAATTAAAGAGTTATAAATTGCCTAGAAAGAAAAGTTTTTGGAACAATAGTTTAGAAAATTATGGCAGGATTAAAATTAAAAGAGCAAATAAAGTGACTCTAATATTAATATTAATAATGATAATGATAATAATAATATTTATAATAATAGAAATGCAAGTCCCAGATTTGGCGAAGATATAATATAAGAAGCTCCTTTGACGCCTCATATTCCCAGTTATTTATAGAGTAAGGAATAATTTAAATAGGTGTTAGATTTACAAGAAGAATTATAAAAAGAAAAAAGAAGAAATGAGAATTTATCTTATTTATTATAAAGTTAGGGCATAGATACAATAAATAGCTAGAATAATTAAAAATTATTAGAAAAAGAAAATTAAAATTTATTTTATAAAAGTTAGGGAAAATCGCAGTAATTGGAAATTTAAAGTTCTCCTATTAATTTAGAAGGTGGAAAAAATAAGTAGTTTTTGAGTTTAACACCTTAAAATGACAGGAATGGATAAAATAAAATTAGTTAATTTATGGCGAGATTTAATGGCAAAGAAGTCGATAATAAAGATTAGTATATCAATTAATTGGAAGAAAATATACAGTAACTTTAGAGAGATAAAATAAATTTAAAGGGTTAGGTTTAAAAATATTAGTAGTAATTGGAGTTGTAAAAAAAATATAAACATTAAAGAGAAGGGGGAATTTTGAATTGTTCTCCTAATAATAATATAAATATTAAAAATAAATAAAGTATTAAAGGAGATGATGAAATAAAATCTTTAAATTAGGAGAGAAATTAGCAATCAGATGTAGAAATTTAGAGTTAAAGAGTGGGGGAACTGGAAGAAGAAAATGAGTATTTGAAAATGAAAAGAAAAATTTAGGAAGATGAAATAAAGAGTTTAAAGAAATAAATTACTGCTATACATTAGCATTTAGATGTGCTTAATAATATGGATTAGGAGATAAAGGAAAAATTAGCTGCTTACAGTTCATAAGCTAGTAATAGGTAGCCAAATGGATCTTAATCTTAAATTAGTTAACAATAATAATAATAAATAAAGTTATAGAATTCTGGAGATTTTAAAAGAATTTAGGGGGTTTAAAAATAGGCAAATTAGAGTAGTAAAAAAGAAAATTAGAATAAATTTAACTTGAATTTGGATTTTTTAGAACAAAGAAAATTAGGAGGGAATAATAAGAATTAAAATATTAATAAGTAAATTGGAGTAAAGATTTTGGAATTGAACTAGAAAATAGAGAATTTTGTCAGGGCTTCGTTTGACATAGAGGAGGAGTTATAGGCCTTAGGAAAAAATTAAAAAGAATAAATAATGTAATTATACTATCAAAAATTTGACAGTTATTAGTAGGAATTGGGATCAAAATTAAATAAAAATAATAGTGGTAAAAATATACAAGAAAATTAATAAATATAAAATAAAGATAACAATAATAATAATCATTATAATTTGTAAAATGGAGATATTTCACCTAGCAGTTTTAGTTAAATGAAGAGAAAATTTTGTTTAAATGAAATTTATTTAACTTTTTAGGAAATTATGAATTTGTAGAATTGATTTTTATTTTATTTTTTGTTAATAGTATATGTTCTATTTTAAATTTTTTAGTAATATAATTATAGAAAAGATTAAATATAAATGTAAATTTAAAAAATTATTTATTTAATTTTGTCAAAATTTATAATATAAATAAAAATTCTTCTATTTGATTTGTAAATTTAATAATAATTTTTGTCAAATGGGAGTAAATTTAGGTAAAAAAATAAAATTTTTTAATATAATATTATTGTAGAGATAAAAATAAATTAAATAAATTAATATTGTTTGTTTATCTACTTTATTTAAATAAAATGTTTATTATATATTTTTTTATTTTATTTTAATTTTATTTTTTCAAAGATGATTTGAATAGACTATTAAAGTAATAAAAAAAACCCAAATTTATTATTTTTTTCCAAAAGTAAATTAAAAAAATAAAATAAAAGCATAAAAAATAAAATAATAAAAAAAAAGAAGATAATATGAGTGATTGGGAAGATTTTGCCGATGGAGAAGGTGATTTCAAAGTTGAAGTCTAAAGAGATTTTAAAGAAGAAGGAGTAAAAATAGAAGAAAAAAAAGAATAATAGCCTTAAAAATAAGAACAATAATAATAATAGTAATAATAAGGAAAAGGAAAAAAAAAGATAATTGATAAAAGAGAAGAAAATAAAGATGATGACCTTTTAGGAGACAAAAAAGCATTTAAAGAAAGATAAAATATTTTAGCTAGAAAAGCTATGGAAAATGATGTTGCTAATTTATTAGAAGACCTTGACGAAGATTTGAAAAAATAGGTAAAATTTTATTTTTAAATTATTTTATCAGTAAAATAAAAAATTTACGTAAAATTGGAATCAATTTTTTTTATGTGAGTTTAATTTTTAGTATAATTAATTTAATATTCACTTTTTAAATTTCTAAATTTTTTAACTTTAATAAAGGTTGACGAATTAGATTTTAGTGAATCTGAAAATTACGGATAAATCGGTTTATTGATAGGAAAAACCTTTGGAAATGAATAGAAACACAAAACTGCAGACATATAGAATTTCTGTGAAGAATTATTTATAAGTTTGTAAAAGAGATGTACCAGTTAAGAATTACAAGCTTTGAATAAAAAAATGTCTGCTTTAGTTTTGGAGAAATAAAAAGAAGAGAAAAAAATTGCTGCTGAATAAAAGAAAAATTAGAAAAAAGTTTAACCTGCTAAAGTTAATGTCAAAGGAATTAACCCCTTAGAAGCTTATGAAAGTGATGATGATGACAGTTATTATAGTGATTAGGGAGGAAATGAAAAATTCGATGATGAAGACGATTTTATGTGATTTTTTAAATAAAAAAAAAAAATTGAATAAAAATGTTATTCGCTAAATTAAATATATAAGTCTATATTTTAAAAATATTTTACATATATTTTATTTTATATATTGTAATTATAATAAAAGTTTATTAAGTTATGTAGTCACAGTATATGGAGGTGTTTATTTAATGTTAAGTATTATAAATTTTATGATTTTAAAGTTTTATAAAAAAATATTTATATGTTTAAATGTTTAGTTAAAAACTTATCATATTCATAAATGAGGTTTTCCTTATATTGAGCCCATTTCTTACAAATTTTTAATTAAAATCTGATCTAGCTCTCTAATTTCTTCATATTTTTAGCAATTTTTAATCCAATTCAGCATATTGGGGTATTAATTCAGGTCAGTTTTCATCATAATAAAAAATTAATAAAGTTCACAATAGGCAGAAATATCAGCAATGCTAAGATTTTCTCCGACTATGAATTTTTTTCCTTTTTTGAGAAACTAGTTTTCCATATTTTTGAAGGCCTTTAAAATATATTCGTTATAGGTTTTTTCCATATTGATATGTCCTTAAATTCCAAAAAGAGGTAAGATAAATTTCCCTCTCATATAAGGGTAGGTAAAGGCCCTTACATTTCCAAGAAACCAGTCTAAAAAAAAGTCGATTTCAGTTTTTTTTAGCAGATTATTTTTCGGATAAAATGGTTAATTTTCGGACCCGTATTACAGGCACAGATATTTCATTATAGAATGAGATTCGCCAATTGAAAAATTTAATTTATGGTCTTTAAGGGCCGGAAGTGTAAGAATAGGGTTAATTTCTCTGAATTCTTTTTGCTTATGTTCTAAAGCTATAAGGCTTTTTAGGCTTATTTTGAACTTTAGGTTTAAAAGCTTAGCTAAGATTATTACTGCTCGGGAGGGCTGGGACTGGTAGTCTATGAAGAATTCTAGGTCTGTTTGTTAATTTTTAAGGGACATTTATTTTTATATTTATATATATATATGTGTGTGTATGCGTATTTGTATATGATTGTGTATTATTTTTATATATATATTATTTATATATATATTTTTTATTTTTATTTTTTTGTGGGGAAAGGAGAGGTTTTGAGTTGTGAGTTTTGAGTTTTGATTTTTGTAGGTTTTTTTGAAATATGTTATTTAAGTATATTAAGTGATTTAAGTTATTTAGGTAATTTTTCTAGTGTTTTTTATTTGTATGAGGATTTTTTTGAAAAAAGTAAGTTAATTGATTTAATTTGGAAGAAAAGCTAAAGATTTTTTGTGGGCTTTAAAAGTTTTAATATTTTTATATTTTATTTATAAAGAATATTGATTTATTTTTACTATAATATATAGGTAATAAATATTGTTTATAATTAATTATAATATATAAGTTTTCTTTTTGGAAAAAATTAATAAAAGATAAGAATTATGAGACATATATATATACATTTATATTATTAAATATCTTAAATTAAGAATTTATAAGGATGATAATTATAATCTTTATTTTTTTCATTAATTTCTGTTTTAAATTTAAATTGTTTCTGAGAATAGTAAGTTATTTCTATCAGTAGACATAGGTGAAACATTTTTATTATGTCTACTTTTAGATCTTCTGGATTTGATAACACTAGAAGGCGTTCCAACCTCGGGACTGTATTTTGATAAATTTTAATAGTTTTATTAATTGCTTAAATTTTCATCAACATAATCTCGCGCCATATTGAAAAATTAACTATTAGATTTTTCAATTCTTCCACTATTATTATGAATATTATTATTATTGTTACTATTTTGATTACTATTTTATTAAAATTGCGAAGCCGGAAATACGAATTTATTTCCACTTAGTCTTTATTCATTATTATTTTGTGGACCAAATTTACTGTGTCGTCCTGAACTCATAGGAGAATTGGGTGTAACATACTGAGATCCGAAAAATGCCTAGGAATTTTGAAGATTGTGAGGATAAGGTGAAATCCCTTAGGATTCTTCTGAGGCTTTTAATATGTCTCTCCCTATAAATAAAAGTATAAAAAAATTATTATATACATTTTTTATGGCAATAATGAAATTTATTGAATTTAAATAGATTAAAATAATATTATACATGTTAAAATAAAAATTAAATTAGAATTAAGCCTTAAAATTGAAATAAAATATCAAATTATTATAATTTAATGATTTATTAATTATTGTATAAATTACCTTTGTATACAGGAGAATTCATATGCATATAATCACTAGAATTATCTTTTATTTATTATTTTATTTATGAATACTATAATTAAGGAGATTTAAAAGCGCTGTAGGCTTTGGGTGTACTACATTCTGAATTTTCTATTTCTTCAGTATTTAATTTCAATTTTAAGGTTTATTTTAATAAATTAGATGGTAAAGGTTCTTAATAATAGTCTATAGGTACATTTGAATTAAAATAAGGATGGTTAATTGCTTTATTTATAGAAATTCTTTTATTTGGATCGACTTCCAATAGTTATTTTAAAAGATCTAAGGCTTTAAATTTTTAAAATATTTTTAAAATTTCTTTTTTATTTATAAATTTATATATAATAAAATGCTATATTTTACAATCTTATTTAAGTAATTTATATTCATCACTTTTCCAATTTATAGTTGCATTTTTATTTTTTTTTATACATATTTACAGATTTTTATCGTCGAAAGGAGAATAACCTAAGAGTAATATATGAAATATAATTCCAATACTAAAAACGTCACATTATTCGTTATATTTATTTTATTCTGTATATTGCCAAACTTCAGGCTAATTTTTGTTTTAAAAATAATTATTAATTTTATATTATAATTATTAATAAATATAATAGGTTATGAAATAAATGATAAATATATTACAAAAGTAAAATTAAATTGAAAAAAATATTCTAAAAATAAAATTACAGCTACAAAACCAGGTGTTCCACATTTAGTATATAGATATTTCGGTATGTCTATTTTGGTAGCTAATCCAAAATCTAAAATTTTTTAAATTTATTAATATAAATTTATTTAAATTTTTTAACACGAATTGTATAACTCTATAAATTTTAATAAATTTTTGACATAAATTGTATATATTTATAAATTTTTATAATTTTTTTTAAGTTTATATATAAACATTAAATAAATGAAAAATAAAATTACCTGCTAAAACACAATGATAATTACCAGGGATATTATATTTAAATATTATATTTTCTGGTTTTATATCTCTATGCATAATTCTTTTTTTATGCATTTCTTCTATGCCGTATAAAAGTTATCTAGTTATTTATTTGATTCCTTTAGATGATATATTCTCTTTATTTTTAATTTTTTCATCTAGTGTCTATAATTATTATAGAATTAAATTAATAAAAATTTATCATGTTTTGATATTTTTTTTTTAATTAGTGATAAAAATAAAACAAAATAAAAATAAATCAGTACAGTATTATTAAATAAAAATATAATATTTTTTTTTCTAACAAAATTTATGATATAAAATTAATTTTAGAAATTACTCCTCCCTAATGCAAATCCATTATCATATATATAGAATTATCTGATGAAAATATTTCATGTACTTTTAATAAATTGACGTGTTTTAGTGCTCTCATTATTTTAATTTCATTTTAAAGTCCTTGTATTCCATCTTTTTCTTTTTGTAGTTATTATTTGGAAAATATTTTTACTGCAAATTTTTCATTATTCTCTCTTTTTCCCACAAGAAAAACAGACGCAAAGCCACCTTATCCTAATTTTTTAATTATTTTGTACTGATACTAAAAACCTTTTTAAATAATTCTGCAATTTAAATACTACCTTAGCTTAAAAGAAGAAAAATTAATAACAATAAAAAAAAGTATTATATTTAAAATTTATTTCTTTATTTAAATATTTTTATGTTAAATAGCTATTTATATTTTATCTGGTATAAAAGCGCGTTATTTTTTTAAAAATAGTATGCTTTAAAAAATGTGTCGATAAAAAAGAAGTTTAAATATATCACAAATTCATTAAATAATGGGTTTTTTAATCAAATTGACGAATTTAAGAAAAACAAATAATAATATTAATTATTATTATTACTTCATTAAGAAGATCAGTATCACTTTTAAAAATTAGAAACTGTTCATTTTTGATAAGCTTGACTTATATACAGTCTAAATTATTTTGTGGAGGATTATTGTTTGAAAGGTTTAAATTGGAACCGTGGTTACTTACATTGGAATTTTCGTAATTTTTTTCGATTTTTTATATTTATAATTTTCGCATTGGCGTTATAGTATTAACATTGTGCTAAGTAGAAAGATTAGAAAGGGCGGTATTATGGTTATTATTATTATTGTTGTTACTACTATTTTACAAATTTTTTTATTCTTTATGTATTCTTAATTCAGGTATAAATTCTAAGCCATTTATATTCATATAGTAATCGGGAAATGTATCTTAATTATGTTAAAAAGTTATTTTACCCAATTTGTAAAATTTACAAAAAAGTTTTTGACTTTTTGTTTGATTTAAGACTTGGATATTAAAGTACCCACTTAAAACTAGTTCATCATTAGGTGGTGCATTAAATTAACTATCTATTTTAGTGAAAAATATATTTTATTGTAATGGTTTTCCTTATACACAACCCATTTTATAAAAATTTTTTAATTCTATTGTAATGTGTTTGAAGAACTTTTTTTGTTTTTATTTTTTATAAAAATAATTATTATTATTTAATTAGTATTAGTAATAATAATATAATATATAAAGTGTTTCATTTACCTAGTAATAATTTCGAAGATTATTAAAAAATGTTAATTTCTATTCAATTCAGTAAAAATTATTTTTGTTAAAATACAAGTATATTAATTTATTTATTAATAAATTAGATCCAATTTAAAATTAATTTTTAAATATATATTTTAATTTAATACTATTTTAATTAAAAAAATATTTAAAAATAATTTTATAATTTTTATAGTATTCATATATAAATATTACCTTAATAATTTTTAAAAGATTGTTTATTTTTGTATTTTTATTATTTTATTTATATAAATATTTAATTTCCTTTTTTAAATATAGCTTATTTATACAAATTCTGGTATATTTTTTTATTTATTGTTACATACTTGTTAGAAATAGTACACTTTATTTTATTAAAATAAAAAAATAACTTGTATATAAAATTTTTTAAATATGGGTAAATTAATCTAAAATTAGAATCTATTTATAATATAAGCTATAAAAAATTGTTTGGTATATTAATCTTTAACTTTATTTATTAAATTAAATATTATAATTAGATTTAATAGATAAAGGCATATAATAGTAATTTTCACATAAAATTTTTGATATTTTGTTTTTTTCTAATTAATAAATTGTGACAAGAAAAGTAAAAATAAAACAAAAAAAATGATGGAGGAAAATAGTGATGTAAGAAGAAGAACTTTAAATACCAACAGTCTAAGACTAAGAAAAAAGTAAATTTAACAAATAGTTAGTATATTAAAAATTTTTAAATACTCTAATAAATATTATTTTTATTATAAAATATTTTTTATGATGATAATTTTAAAATTTTTTTGATTGTTAAATATTTAAAAAAAAAAAATATATATATATAAAGACTTTTAGAATAGAGTTCTTCTAATAAAGAATAAGTGCACTAGCCATTTTATTACAGGGCAAATAGGTTTGAGCAAAAAGAGTTTAGAAAATTATTAAAAATTAAGAGAAAAAAATACAAGGAATCGACTCCCGAGTACAAGGGGAAAAAATATTTAATTTATAAAGAAGAAAATGAATAATAGATAAATGTAAGGCATATGGCTTATGTGCCAGATAATTTATACTATAAGGAACATTTTAGATACTATGATAATATGTATTTAGATCCAATTTAGCAGGCTAAGATGATATAGGATGAATTATAAAATTAAGTATAAATTAAAAAATAGGGTTTATTATAATAATTGGTTGGTTCTGATGATGAAAATTAAAATGGAAATGATGAAGAATATAATAATGATAATTCATAATAGTATTCTAGAAACTATTTAAAAGATGGAAATTAATTTAAAGAGATAGATTTAAATGATAAAGAGGAGAAGATGAAAGGTAATTAGCAAAAAAGTTTATGGGGACGAGATAATGCAAATTAAAAAAAATAAGAAAAAATTAATAAATAAAATAAATAGAAAAGTATTTTTAAAAAATAAAAAACTGCAAATATAATTGAAACTTAGGGTAAAGTTTTAAACATTAAAAGATAAAGTAAATCTTTAAATGATAAGAAAAAGGATGAAGTTAATTAAAAATGGAATTAATTGTATAATAAGAATAAAGATAAAGAATAGTAAATTAAAAATTCAGAACCTACATAAAATGTTAATCAATTATAAAGTTAATAGAAGAAATTAAAATCACAAATAAATTTTGGAAAATATAAAGAAGATAAATTAAATATAAATGGTATTTCATTTGAATCTGAAAATGGAGAGTAATCTTAAGCTTAAAAAAATAAATAAAAATTAGAATAAGAAAAAAATAAAGTTTAATTAGCGGAAGTTTAAGAAAGTTAAAATGAGCTTTCTTTTTCTATTCCTAAGCAATAGAATGAAAATAATTTATTAGGAGAAACTAATCAAAAAAATTAAGCAAATAATAAAAACGAAAATTATAATGAAAATAAAATAAAAAATGAAAGCTAAGTATTTGATGATGTTGATTTAAAGTCATTATCAGAAACTCCTATTAAAAAAAAGGGGAAAAAAAAGGCTCATTTTTCTATTGAAAATAATAGTGATGATAGTATAAAAAATAAAAAAAGTGAAAAACCAAAGGAAATTTCTATCGAAAATGATGAAGAAAAATAATAGGTTGAATTAAAAAATGAAAATCTTATATTATAAAATAGAAATAATAGTTAAAAGCCTGATATTTAAGAATAAAATTAACTTTAGGTAAAAAAAGTGTTATATTATTATGTTATATTTTTGTCACTTTTTATTAGTTTAAAAGCAATTTTTATTTTAATTTACTTTTTTAAAATTTTCAATATTTTAATGTTTTATTAATTTAACAGAAATAAGGTTCTTTTAAAAACCATAAGTTATTACCTATATTAAGAAACAAAGTAAGTGATGGAACAGTAAGTAATGAATAAAATAACGAAAAATAAAAGAGTTTATCGTTAGAGCCTATAAAATAGAATACAAATCATGTTATAAATTCGAGTACTTTAAATTAAAATTATATATTTTCTAATAATAAAGAAGATGTAAAAATTAATATAAATTCAAATTCTAATTTTAATGATGTAAAATAGTTAGAACGTGAATTAAATTAAGTTGCTAATTTAAGTAATAATTAAATAAAAAAAGAGTAAGAAAACGGGTGTTTAAACAATGATACAAGTGTTTTTAGCGTACAAGGGTCATAAAATAATTAAATAAAACATTTGAAAGAGAATAGTTTATTAAATTCTGAGGAAGATTAGATAATAGAAGATATAAAGAAGAAAAATGGGTTTAAATCAGGTGAGATATTATTTATATATATTTAAAAAAATTAAAATTAATATAAGTTTTTTATATTTATTATAATTAAAAAAAAAAAGATTCTGAAGCTGAAGGATATTTTAAGAAATTTTTGGCAGGGGTAGACAGTTCTGAAGACAAAAAATAGGAAAATGGTAAAAATTCGGAAAGTTTTGATTTTGATTAAAATTGTTTGAAAACTAAAAGTTAATAAATATATCCTACTCATTTTGAAAATAGAAAAAATTATTAAAGTGACGGGGAGTTTGATGAATTAGGATTTCCGAACAGGGACGCTTTGAGCGCAAATTTAAAGCAAATTTAAAAATAAAAATTTGGAAGCCATTAAAAAGTGAAAATTAATTAAGATGGATTTTCTAATAATTTGGTTATTGTATAGGGATTGGAAGATCCACATTTGATTAAAAATATTTTAAGATAATTTGTTAATGTCGATTCTGAGGAGATTTTAAATGGGTGGGTCGAAGATATCATTGACACAGAGAGCAGGCCTACATTAAATGATATTGATAGTACTTGTCTGTATATTACTGTTAAGCATATTTATATTAGAAGTAATTTTTTATTTTTTATCATTAATAAATAATATTATTTTTTGTTTTTATACATTCTTTTAAAATTATAAAAAATAAATTTTTTGACTCAATTCAAATATAATTAATTTTATTATTTTAATTTCAAGATCGATTTGATATTAAAGTTTGGGAATAGAATAAAGTAAATAATGTTGATGTTAATTATGTTGGTCAGAAACATATGTCGTTTGTGATTGGAAAAAATTAGCATAATAAGATGTATTTATTGATATTTTTGGAAGATTCACTATAAAAAAATAATCACTTTATTTTAAGGCATATTGATGAAATTTTTGAATAAATAACTAAAAAAGATAAAAGATATTATTATTAACCTATGGATACAATACTTTTTAGGTTAATAGATAAAATTATTGAAAAGTATCATAGCACTTTAGCGACATTTGATATGGAAATCATAAAGGACATTGATAATTAAGTTATTATGGATAATCCAGACCCTATGACACTTAAAAAAATTCACATTGCAAAACAAGAGTGCTTAGAAATGAAATATGTTATTTAACCATTAAAAGAAATCTTAAAAAAAATAGTAAAGAGAAATAACTTATATCATGAGGATGCCAACCAAGTAATTTTTCTAATTTTTATTTAAACTTTTCCAAAAATTAAATGTTAATAAATTTTACGACTTATAAAATAATTTAATTTAAAAATTATAAATTTAATATTATATATGAATTTATATTATATGTATGAATTATAAACTTATTATTAGTATTTATCTTCTCGATTTGACAATAATATGACACTATAAAGATAATAATCTGTAGGCGCTTAAATGGCAAATAGATAAGAATAATTAATAAAAATGTTGTAAGATGAAGTTTTAGAAGTTGTAGATACAATTGATTAATATACAGAAGTTTTAACGAATCATAATAATATATATTTATCCAATGTTAGTAATATAACGAACGATATAATGAAATTTTTGACATTAATTAGTGCTGTTTTTATTCCATTATCTTTTTTGTCGGGATTTTATGGTATGAATTTTGAATATATGCCGGAATTATAGTATAAATATTCTTATTTCATTTTAATTGGGTTCATGGTATTTTTGGTTTTTTCAATTGTGTTATTTTTTAGAGTTAAAAAATGGATATGATCATTTTTTGATATTTTATTTTAAATAATTATTTAATTAAGTATATATATATGTTTATAAGTTATAATAAAAATATTTATAATAGAATTAATTAAATATAGTAAACAATTTATTATTAGAATTACATTTACAACATAAAATTAAAATTATTCAAATAGAATTACAAAAACCAAAATATTAATAATGATAAGTTCTTAAAACTTTTAAATAGAATATTTAAATAATAAAGTGAATTCTAGTGAATAAATATCTGAACAAGAATAATAAGAAAATTTAGAAGAAAGCATACATGTTCCAAGTTATTTTAAAGAAGATGAATTTAAATAATATATATAAAAAATGAGAGGGTTTTCGTCTAAAGTGTATTTATAAGATAACGATAATTTATAAAATAATTTAGATAATTTTTCGTTTTTGAATACTTTTCAAAAATAAAAGATAAATAATTTAAATTGGGACATAATAAAAACGTATAAAGAACTTGAATATAATGAAAAACATGAGTAATTCTAATTATAAAAAATTATTTCTAATATAAAATTAAGCATTTTAAATGAAGAAACAGACTTTATAAATTAAAATAATTAAATGAAATTAAATTTCCTTTAATAAATATAAATGGTTTATTAGTTTTTGTAAAAGTAAGATGATTTTTTTAACATAAAATAATAAAAAACATAAAAATAAATAAAAAAATTAGAAAAAGAAGAACATTTTAGTCAAGATTTTAACATATAACTAAAAAAATAAATTTTTTTGCTACAAAAATAAGTCATATAACATTAATTTAAAATAAAAAAGCTTAAAACATTTCTGTAAAAAAAACCAGAATTTAAATGTTAATTTTGCACTAATAAAGTAAAAAATATTAATTAAGTATAATTTTTAATTACATAATTATTTATAATTATTTTAAATATTTTAGTACTTTCAAGACTAGTATTTTTTAGATCTTCATTTTAAAAAGAGGCATTTTTAGTTTTTAGAGTTAAAAAAGAATTAAAATGTAAAATAAAAAAAACTATTATAAGTTTAAAAAGAATAAAATACATATGATTTAAAATTTAGTATGGAAAATTAGATCGAATAAATTGGAAAATAGCAAAAATAATATTAAAATCATATAAATTATAAGAAAAAAAATATTTAATAAAATGAAATTGATTTTGAACTATAATAATAGCTATAAATATTTTTAAACTAATAAAAATATTATAAAATGTAAAGAGATGATGAATTATAAAATCAAATTTAATAATTGGAAAATTTATTAGTAAAATAAGAAGATCAAAAGAAAGCTTAGAAATCAATGAAAGTAAACGAATCAAAAATTCTATAAATGTGTAACAATGTGGAAAATATAAGACAAGTAAATTTTTTAAAAATATATATTGTTAAATTATAAATTTTTTATGATTATTTTTTATAATATTTAATGTTTTTAAATAAATATATTTGTTATTTTTTCAAAAGAAATTGGACGATATTTATTATCATACAGTGATATAATATAATAAGTAGTAAGAAATTTATAAAAATGAGCAAAAAAGAAAAATTTTAGAAAATTAGTAAAATGTTTTACCTACTGAATTTAGTGAAGAAGAAGAATCTTAATTAGAATAAAAAGATGTTTATAGTTTAAATGAAAATTAAAAAAATTGTGAAAATTTATAAAATTAAAAAAATAATTAAACTTTTATGAATTCCAAATAAAATAAAAGATAAGATAGCAATATTTTCGTTAGTTCTGAAAAATAAAGCGATTCTCATGAAATTTTTAGCGATTAGGATGAAAATGGTAAAAAAATATTATTTATATTATTTTTTATATATTTATTTTATTATTTAGTTATTATTCTAACTTATTTATTTTTTAAAATTCTTATTTATAATAAGTTCATTAAAGTTAAGAAGAAAGATATGATTAAAAATTATTTATATATTGAAAAAAAAAATTAATTGCTAAAACTATTATATTATGTATATAAATTTAAATAATATAAACAATTTATTATATAAATTTTATCTCATTTTTAAATAAGATAATGTGGACTTAAATGTCAAATATTAATTTATAAAAATTTTTTTATAGGAATTTTATATTCCAATTTTGATTATATGAAATATTTATTATTTTTGTAGTAAAAAGTAAAATACGGCTTACTTTCAAAGTCTTATTTTTTGAATAGTTTTTAATTTAATTTATTTATATTATTCAAATATGATAATCAGCGTAAAATATATAATTTATAGTGTTATAATGATAATAAAATTTAGTTTAATTAATCTATTAGATTAATGCTATAAATAAATATTATTTTTGGAATTCAATTATTTAATTAAAAATTATTTAAATATTCCAAATTAATATATTTGTTTAAAAAATTGGAAATAATTAAAAATGATATAAGGAACAAAAAAAGTTAGAAAAACAGTTTAAAAATCAGGCCCATCTATTAAAGAGCACACCTAGTTAGATGATAATTTGAAAGATTAAGGTAAAATATAAGTTAAAAAATTTTTTTTTACTAATATACTTTCATTTTAAATTCACTTATAAATATAAATTTACATATTTAAGATAATCATATCAATTTTGAAATTATATCAAGTGAAGAAAGTGAAGATTGTGTTAATAATAATTAGATTTAGTAAAAAAAATATGGTTTAAATTAACATATATGATATATTTTTATAATGAAAATACTTTAAAAATTTAATTATATATTATTAGGAGTATGGACAAAAATTAAAATTAATAATTTAAAACGGATTAATAAAAAAAAGAAATTTAATAATAAAACTAATAATAAAGATAAAAAATCGAATACAGCTCTGATTAAGCTTAATTATCTGATAGTTAATCATTGCCATCTTTAAAAGAAATTTAGTAAAATATAGCATAATTAAGGAGATAGAGCAAATTATAAAATTTAAATTAAAAATAATAATAGAAATAGTAATAATAAATACTAGGTATAAATGAGGAAGTAAAATTATAATAGTAGGAAATTTAAAATATGAAAATCTTTAATAAAGAAAAAATGTTTAATGATAATTAAATTAATATTTATGATAGTGAACGCAGACATGTAAGAAATCCATTTGCTCATAATTTTTAATTATCCTATGAATAAGGAATAAATAGAAATAAAAATAGAATAGACTCAATAAGTGGTGAAGATGAAGAAGATTTATTAAATAAAAATTAAAGTGATGAAAAAATTTAAAATTAGGAAATTGCAAATAAAAAAAGAGATATTTAATAAAATTTAGATTAATTTTAAGAATAAACTGTTAAAAAATAGCATAAAAATAATTAAATAGTAAAAAGTAAAAAGCCTGATAATGCTAATATTTAAGATAATTAATTTGATAATAGTGTTAATTTTGAGATTGTTTTATGTGATATTTCTTCCGATATTAGTGAAGAAAAAAATATGAATAAACACATATAAGTAAATTAATTATTATAAGTTATTTTTTGTGTAAAATTTTAATTTCATAATCTTTATATTATTTATTATTTTTATAAAAAGAAAATAAGGAAATCAGTTAAAAAATAATTAGATAAATAAAAATTAAGGTCTTAAAATATGAGTGATATATCAGAAGAAGAACTTTAATATGTAAAAAAATATAAATATCATTTATATTATTATAATAATTGTCTGTTCAAATTATAGTTTTTTTTATATAAAGTATGAATAATAAGCGGCAGAAATACCAGAAATGGTTTAAAATAAAGATGAATTTAGATAAAAGTTAAAAAAAGTTAAAAATAGATAAGTAAATTCCAGAGATAGAAGTGTTGGTAGAGAAAGTGAATAACTAATAATTTAATAAGATAATAAAAATTAATAGACAGATAAATTAAAAAAATAAGGCATAAAAAATTTCTTATAAAAAGTAGAAAAATATAAAAAATAGGGCGATTTTTTAAATTAAAACCTGTAAAAATAGGTTTAACAAGAATAATAATACGAGGAAAGTAAAGAAAATAGATAATATAATCAATTAATGGTTTAGAAAATTAAAGAAGAATAGTAAAATTTGGAAAAATTTAGATTGAAAGTTGAAAATATTTTTAAGTAAAAAGTTAATTATGGAATAAAACTCGAAGCTTAATAAGATGAAGGCTTAATATATGTATTAAATATTTTCAATTATGATTAGGATTTAGCTATAGAAAATATCAGCTTCTTACCTTATATTTATAGAGATATAATAATGAAATTCGGAGATTATAATAGATGATTAATAAATAAAAATTTGGGCTTTTTATTTATTAAAATTTATTTTTATTTATGTACATATTTTATCAAGTTTACGATTTGTTCATAATAATTATTTTTTTTCCAGATTTATGTAAATTAACATATTTTTGTATAAATAATTCTTTTTTATATAAAAAATATAAATATCTGAATACTTAAATGATAATATATAAATTTTATAAACTTGATTCCAAATAATGTTATTTATTTTTATAAAAAATAAATTGTAAATATAACTTTATTAATATAGTTGCATGTTTTTAGAATAAAATTATTTAAATAAATATAAATCTATTATATATTAGATAGATTCTAAATTAATATAATTATAATATCATTATTTCTATTATGTTTTTGTAACAGAATGACATAAATTAAATTTATAAAACAAATTAATAAATTACTTGTAATTTTATATATATTTATATATTTGAATTTCATTTCATTTTCTTTTATTTTTTTTAACTTCTTAGTTATTTTATCCTTTATAACTAGCATTTGATTTTTCCTTTTACATACTTTCTTATTAGAACTATTCAAAATATTAGGAAAATTATTCATCAGTTGGTAAATTCATTTAATTTTTCATTTATTCCAATTAAGAATTAAATTCTGGATTATTTTAAGCCATTTTTTAGAATTCTTAAGTAAAATTTGAGGCTAAATCTTTATCGATCAAATTGCTTATATCTGCATTATCATTGCTTTATTTCTTATTTTTATTTCCTGATAATTAATTTCTTTAAGCTTACATTAACTAATCCATTAATTATTGTATATCTTAACCTTAATCCATTTTTTATTAAATATATTGATCTAATTTTTAATCAAAATCGCTATTTTTGAAATATTCAGCTGTTTTTTAAAATTAAGGAGATTTAAGTGGATTATATCCTATTTTATCTTCTTTAAAATTTTCAAAAGATTTATGTTTTTTAACATATCTGGCATTATATTTTACTAAATTAGAAAGTGATTTAAAATTTTGCATTATGAAAATGGTTGTTATTATGTTTGTTTTGGATTTTTTAAGAAATAAAATTATTTTTGATTTTTTTGTTTATTAAATTATTTTTAATATGATAAACTTTAATATAAAATATTAGTGGTTTATAATCAAACACAATTAAATTATTAATTTATTCTTTGTTTTTATAGTATTTTTGTAAGAATTTGTTTTCACATAATTAATAAAGTAAAGTAAATTATGAAATTAAAAAAATTTAAAAAATAAAAATATAAGTATTGAATATGTTTAATCACATCTTTATATTATAAAAATAATATTATTTAATTTTTTATTAATTCTTTTAATAAATTGAGTATAACAATTCTAATAACCTAATTTATTTTATTTTAATTAGCGAAAAGAAATTAAATAATAAAAGTTAAGAAAAAAAATTAATAAAAATAAAATACTATACAATAAATATAAATATGAAGATAGTTTTACTTTTAATATTACTTTTATCAGCCGAATATACAAATTAATTTTCAACATAGCATAATTTTGACTAAATAGAAAAATAAAATACTTTGAGTTTAAATTAAAGTTATAATGAATAAGAATTAAGTGCAGAGGATGGAGAATTAATTTCTATTATAGAAATATTTTATAAAGACATTCATAATTCTGCAATAAATATAGATGATATTAAAAAAATAATAAAATTTTTAGCAGAATTATTAGATATTCTTAATTTGACTGCTGAGTAAGCTTTGGATATAATTTATGGTAATAATTAAAATTTATTTAATTATATATGTATGTATATATTTACTTATTATATAGTTGTTTTGTTTATAAAATTTAAAAATTAATATTCAATTTTTTGAAGTATTAAATTTAAAATTATTTATTTATTTTTTATAAGTTTGATACTAATATAAATTTATTAATTTTTAAGGTTTTATCGCCTCTGTTGAAATTTAAAATAAATTCGGAGATGATTGTTCTGGTAATTTAAGTCTTTTGATTACTGATTTGTAATAAGCTTATAAGTATTATATAAATAAATAATGGCTAAAGTTATCAACCCTTGGAATTAAAATGAAGGCATTGTTTTCTGTAAATAATAAATATTGTATTTATAAAATTTTTGTTATTTATATTTGAATTAAATGATAATTTGTTTAAATGAATTTTATGATAGAATAAAGTTTAGCCCTAATGTTTAGATTTTGTAAATAAATTGATTCCTGATTTATAAAATGCATATAAAAATACCGGTATATCTAATTTATGGTGGGGAAGTGAGGTTTTATTTAACTTATTATACAATGTAAGAAATTAATTTTGTTTTTTTATCATATGGAAACTAATTATATTATATTATATTTAATTATGAATATAAGTTTTTTTATTTATATTTAAGGTTTAGTAGTGTTTTGAAGCTAAAGATTTTTATAATGGTGGTTATAATTTAGGATCTGTTATTAATTTAGAAATAAATGGCGTTTAATGGTGAATAAATGAAATTATATATATAAATTATTAAAAATATTATATTGAAATTTAATATTAATTAAAATGATTTATTTATTTTGATTAATGAATATAAAGAAGCTATTTACTAGTTTTTATTATTTATTTTTTTTCTTTTTACGATTAAGATAACATATAAGAAATTTTCGTTTAATTTTAATTTGAAATTTATTAGAATTAATCTTGAAAAAAAATTAAAAATTGGATTGTGAATTATTTATAATATATAAAAATATAGAAAATATGTTAACTGATTTATAAGTTTTCGAACTTTACGATAAAAATAAAAAAAGATATTTAAATAAACATGAACTCAAGTTAGCATTAATTTATGTTTTAGGATTCAAATTAAGATATGATGAAATTAAAAAAATTTGGAATTAAAGATTAGATTATAATGAAGTGAAGTTTGATCGTGATTTAATACAATAAGGTAAGATTTATTAATTTTAATAGATATATGTCTATTTAAATAGTATTTTAATTTATTAATTCAAATTATATAAAAAATAAATTAATTTTATTTAATTTCTTTAGGAATTGTTTTTCAATATTTTGTGAACGTTAAAAATAAAATTTTAAAATAAATCAGAGAAGAAAAAAGACTATAATTGGATTTTAAAATACTAAATGCCGAAAAATAAGATGGATTTATTAATTTTTAGGATTTTAAAGATTTAATAGAAGAAAGTGGACATTTTAAATTTTTAGATTAGGCTAAATTATAATCAATTTTTTAAGCTTTTGATTTGGATAAGGATGGAAAAATAAATTTACAAGATTTTATAAACGGATTTAAATTATCAGCTGAAGAAATTGAATGAAAAATGTAAATTATCGAATAAAAATTATTTTCCAAATATATATATAATTATTTAGTGTACTATTAATTTTAATACAAATTTTATAAAAAATATAATTATTACATAAAAGTTAGTATTAATTTACATATATTTAGGTTTTTTTACAATAAAATTATATATGATTTTTTTTTTTTTCCCATTCTTCTTATAATAAATATTAATATTCAACATAATCTATATAATTCAGAATACTCATCTTCAGAAATTGAGTTAACTTTTTTTAATAGATTTATAATTTCTAGTAGATCATTACTAGATTAATCAGATATAATATCTTCGAAATAGGACAATTTAGAAAAGCCTTATACATAATCTTTAACAAAATAAATAGTGTCCCAGTATTTTTTTTATTCATTTATTCTGTTTATTTCTTCTAAATTTGGTGTTTACTGTTATAAAGACAAAAATTATTATTATTATAAGTCATTTTATTGTTATTATTTTTGTCTTTGTACGCAAAATACACATTTTTTTTTATTTTTTAGTTAATTTTTTTATTGGTTTTAGGATAATTAATTTTTAGTTTCAAAAGTTTAATTTTTTTAATTATTTTCATACATATTTTTATTTTAATTTTTAATTATATATTCATTTAAATCTTTTTTATTTTAGATAGATGTGTGCATAGAGGCGATGGGTTGTGATTTCATATTTTATTTATTATAATTTTCTATGTAATTTTCTGTGTCTGAGTCATATTTTATTTTACCTTGTATATGACATACACATTTTTATTGAAATTTAGGATCAGGATTTTAGAAATTTTCAAATGGGGCTAAAATCACTTATTTTGTTTTTTTATTTGTTTTTTCTTATTTATAATTTAAAATTGATAAAGGTGGGTTTATTTCAATTGTATCTATTAATTTTAATTTGAGAACTTATAAAAAAGTATTTAAATAATTAGCAGATAAACAATTTTAGTCTGAAAAATAATCAGGTATTGTTTGTGGCTCTATCATTTCTAAAAGACCTTGCATATTTTCTATATATTCTTATTAGAATTTGTCAACTTTTTAAAAAAATTTGTTCTGGGATTTTTTTTATATTTATTACGCAGATTAGTCTTTATTTTTTAAGATTGGCTTTTTTTATATTTATTGGTATTGATTTTCAGGATCTTGTCCTATATTTTAACTTTTGCTAATATTTGAGGTTTACTGGTCATTTATGAAAAACATTGAATTTGAAAAATACTAAGACAGGTTTTCCTTATTCTTAATATATGAGATAAAGTTATAAAATTATAAAATTATTTGTTTTTTTTTGTTAATTTTAATACCACAAATAATAATTAAAATTTTCTAATAATTATAAAAAAATAAAAAAAATATTTACGTTATCTAATTTTTCGTCTGAATCTAGAGAATTTAATTTTCTTATAGAAGAATAGTTTTTAATTGATTTTGGAGAAGTTGGTTCAGCAGGAATTGTGCAGCCAAAATGAACGGCTTTTTCTTCTGTTGTATACAAACTTCTTCTTCTAATTACTTTACCATCAATTTTATCATTGTTGATTTTTTTCAATTTTCTTAGGTCTAATGATTTTCTTCTTTTTAATAAAATTGTCTTTTTTGGAGCTTGGTTTGACTTGTATTAATGTAGCTGATTTAATTCTTCTACACCCTTTAAAAAAAAAATGAAATAAATTATATAATATTTTTTTATATATATAATAATTATTATAATTAAATAAACCCTATATATTTTACTATAAATTAAACATCACTTTATTTGCTTCCACATTCACTTTGTAAATAGGATATTTATTTTCTAGATTTATTGTTTTCTGAATTAGCTTTTTTATAGCATTTTTTTTATTTTTATTAAAATTTTTTTGTATTTAATTTTGATTTAATATTTTTTTTTAGCTAATATTCATCACCTTTATCATCTTCTTCTTCTTCATCTTCATATTCTTTTTCATTACCATAATCGTCATCATTAAAATCTTAATTTTTGTCACTATCTTCATTGTTTGAAAAATCTTATGTATTGTCAATATTTTCAATATTTAAAGAGCCAGATCTTGTAAGTATTTTACCTTCTATGTTTTTTAATTTTGAAAATTTAAAGCTTTTTTTTTTACTGTTATTTCTTTTTTATTAAAATTATAAATCTTATTATAAGCTATCTTGTGTTTCTGTAAAGTTATTAAAATTGCAATTATTATTTTAATTTTAATTATTTTTATCATAGTATTAAAAATTAGTTGGACTTTTATATTGGTTATTATTTTGTTATAAAATATCTAAATTTAGTATATTATTTTAAATTAAACAAGAATTTCTTTTTAAAATTGGTCTTTCTGGCTATTCTTAAGGATCATATTAATATTAATAAAAATTTTCGTCTAATAGAATATCTTCCTATGAATTATATAATTGGTTTTAATTTTACTATATAGTTATCATTATATATAATTAATTTTAAAAAAAAGTAATTAAATAATTTAATTAAAAAGAAAATTATATTTTTATATTAAAGGTGGCTAGCCATTACCCTTTTTTTATTAGGTAGCAAAATCATATGATGATTTTGTAAGTATGATTTCTCATATGACAAAAATAATAAATAGTTTTAATACACATAAACTGGATACAAAATTAAATTTATCTAAATTTACAATAATTTTAAAATTTTTTTTATAAATGTCGAACAAAAAATATACAAAATGCAATGATTGGGAAGGTTTATGTTTTTATATGATATTATTTTTTTTACTTAACTTCTTATAATTTAGAATTTTAGAATAAATCAGTATTAATAAAAAAGTATAACCAACCATATATAAATTAAAAACCGATCTAATTAATTAGAATTTATTTATTTTTAATAGAAACTTTAAATCTTTTAATAAGTTTCAATTTTAAGATATTTTATCCAACAAACAAAATATGAATTTAATAACAGGCTTTTAATTTTTGGTCTCTAAAATAAATCATACATAAATTATTAATTTTATAAATTCTAAATTTTGGAATTGATAAGAGCTAAAAACTTATCTTAAATTAGTAAAAAATAATTTTTATTTAAATCTATATTTTTGTATTTAAACTTATTTAGATATTCAACCTTCTTCTTTAAAAAATTTTAATATTATTATATATTTTGGTCATATTTTATTTTGGTATCACACTTTGTATATAATTAAAAATTTCGTTATATATGAGCTATTATAAACGAATTTTTTGGTGAATTTTAGCCACCATAAATAAATTAATTTTATTTACAGCAAAATGTATATTTCCTTAACTTTCTTCACTACAACTTTCATTAGAAAATTTTCTTCGATTAATTTTACTTTCTATTTTTTTTAAATTATTAAAAGTTGATGGGATTTATGAGGGTGAATTTTTGAGCATTGATTTTAAAGGGTACAAATTTCTAATTTTTTATTTTTTACTGGTTAATAGACTATTTTCAAGATCATTACCTTTAAAATACGCTTCGATTTTGGAAAAATCATTTATTTTATTTTAGTTTATATATATTTAATCATCTGACTTGTCTGATATGGTCGTAGACTATTTTTTAATTTTATTTAATATATTAAATATATATATATATTATATTTTATAATAATATCTACAAAATTTAATTTTTGTAGAATATAAGATTTATTTTATACAAATGCTCTGCTGTTTGATTTTGAATGTTTTGGAATAGTTTTACCATCAATGTTTTTCAAGTTTTTAAAATCTTTATATTCTTATTTTTTAAGTATAGATCTAATAGGAACTTCTTCAGAATCATATTCATAGATTTATGAATTTTATTCATTCAAGTATTATTGGCCACCAAATTAAATTTTTGCAGAATTAGGAGATTAAAAACCTTTAATTTTTTAATTATATTAGTTTTATGTTTAAATTTCCGTTTTTTAATTATTATTTTCTAGTATGATATTATCGTCTTAATTAGAAAAAGAAGAATCATTATCTGAATGTGGGACAACAGTATCAATTATTTTAAGATTTTAAAATTTTAGCTAAATTTCTTCTTCTTATTGATCGGAACTGTTAGAATATGATTGTTATATTTACCTTTCGCTTTTATTTAATTTTTGTTCCTCACCTTCATCTTTAAAATTTTATATTTATAATTTTCTTTTTATTATAAAAAAAAGAAAAATGAATAAAATAAATAATCATAAACTTAAATTTTGAAAATAAATAAATCTTATAATAAAATATTTTAAAAATTTATCATAATTTTTTTTTAAATTTAATATTTATAAAAAAATACCATAAAATAAGATAATGATATAAAATTGGTATGATCATATATTTAAAATTAAAGTTGGTTTTTTAATTTATAATAATAATTTTCAATAAAAATTTATAACTTATATTAAAATTTTTTAAAAAAATAAATATATCTTACATTATTATTTTTCCTCTTCTTATTCTTATGATACTGAAGAGGAATTTTTTTATACTAATTAGTCTAGGAACTAAATTTTTAATTTTTATTTTTTTTATTATTTATGAGATTTTGTACTAAGAATAGAATTTATAGTGAATGGTTTGCCTTGAATTATTTCGCTTTTTAAAAAAGTTTCATTATATTATTATTGTTCATTTTCTAACTAAACTTAGTTTTTTTATGGCATTTTATTCTCTTAAATTTATTAATTGTCTATTTGATTTTAATTCATATCTTTTGACATCATTTTTAGATAATTTTTATTTTATTTTATTTGTAAATGATTAATTTTATAATTTATTTGTTTGTTTTTTTTTTTCCTAAACTAATAACTTTTATTTTTAAGAACCATTATGATTAAAATTTTGCTATTAATTGATAAAAAAAAATAATTATAAAAAATTTATTGGTATTAGTTTAAGTATTTATTGAATCTATGTTAAAAAGTGAGGTATTAGAAAAAAATTTTATTCAAAAAAAATTGTTATAATATAATTAGAAAAATGAAATTTTTATTATTTTATAGGTCAAAAATTATGAAATCAATTTTAATTTATAATTATATTGAATCATAATTACAAAATTAATCATTTTTATCTGTATACGCTTCTTAGATTATAAAAATTTAAATTTATATATTTGTATTTAATAAATTAATATAATTTTATAAACTTAACTATATTACATAAATATATGATAACTCCTTTTATTTATTAAATTCAGTTTATTTACCATTTTTGGTCCTTAATTTTTTTTTAAATTTAAAAAAAATTATATTTATTAATTAACACTTTTTTATAACCTAAATACTAATATATATATTTATTTAAATATTTAATAACTTTTTTAAAACATATAAAATTAAACTACATTATTTTTATTAATAGTTTCTATATTTGATATTAGTAATTTCCTTATATTTTTATTATTAATTTAAGAATTAATTTATGTTAATAACATATAAAAATGAAAAAAAAAGTGGCTTAATCTCCGAACAATATAATATTTAAAATACATAATATACATTTATTAATATAACAAATAAAAATTAATGAATAAAACTAAAATATATAAAAATGGATTTATTATATAAAGAAAAAATAGAAAAATTGAAATGTTATAAATTTATTATATATTATAACTTTTATTTTGAATGAAGACTTAATTAAATTATATAATTCATTTAGAAAATGAGGACTTTCATATTATTTTTCATTTTTAAATACCATTAGTTGTGTATTAAAAAAGATCGTATCCTGTTGTTTTCCAATTATTGTAAGAATCTTTTAATAATTTAGATGGTTCATCCAAAAATCTATCGAAAAATGCTTATTCATCAAATTTTTTAAAGCATTGCTTATTTTTAAGAAAAATTTTAAATTAAAAATAAATATCTATGATAAAATTATTTAATTTATTTACTAGATCACAAAATTCTTCTTTAAGTGTATTTAATTCTTTTTTTATAAGGTCTATATTTTCTTATTTTTTTATTTCTTACATACCTTAAGTAAACAACTGTTCAAATTTTTAATATTTATCTGAATTTTTGCCACCTAAAACAGTTGCGTACTCTTTTGTTAGTTTAAATGGTGCTTTTTCAAAACTAATACCTCCTGGAGAAATACCTAAAGTAAATTTATATTTAAATTTATAATTTAAAATAAAATTGTAGATTTATTATAAATAATATTTGTATTAATGATATATATTTTAACTATTGATAGGACCAATTATATAAAAATTATTATTTTATCTATAAGATTTAATTTAAGAAAATAAAAAAAAAAATTAGAAAATATTGGCATTATTTTTATTTATTTTATATTTATTAGGTTATTTAAAGATTTATTTTACCCAAAATAAAACCGAAATCTATATGTATTAAATGTCCTTTACTATCAATTAATATATTTCCATTATGTCTATCTTTGATTTATAGAATATAACAAATAATAGAGTATGCTGCTAATGATTACATAAAATTATCTTATACCGTATTTATTTCCTTTTGCTGTAAAAATGTTTCTTTGAATAATTCGTCTAACGAAATTCCTGGTATTTTTTTTTTTATAGAGTCTATTGATTGAGTATCAGGTAGAAATTCTAATTTTTAATATTATAATAAAAAAAATATTAAATTTAATTATTAATTAGATACATTTATAAATTTTATTGGATTTTTAATATAATATATATTTCAATTTTGAATATAAATTTATAATTAAATTTAATATTGCAAATGATTAAGTACCTATAATTCCACTGTCAGCAGATGTAGGAATTATTTGATAATCTTTAAGCCATAAATTAAGATTTGCTTATTAAAATATTTATTTAAATGTTTATATAAGTCTCATGGCCACATATTCTTGTCTTACATCATCATCTCCTTTAATAATATAACTTTTTAGTTAATAAGATTTATATTAACTATATGGCGAATTTTTAATTATAATTTGTGAAGCATCTTCCCATAATTCGCCCCCTTTATTAGATTTAATTAAATAAAAAATAAATATATAAATATAGAAATTATTTAATAAATTAAGTTTTTAAATTTAATTATTATCATAGTAAGTATTGTAATTTTAATTTGAATATTATCATTTATATTTTTTACAAGGACCTTATTTTCTGGGAAATTCAGTGTTTTCGTCAGTATCTTCTATAATTAGACTTTCATTACTTTATTATTAGTCTAAAATATTAGATATTGTTTTGCATTTCTGATTGTCATCGCTATCGCTATTATTTTTATTGTTTTATTTATTTGAAAGTTTATTTAAATGTTTTTCTATTAAATCATAGTTAAGTTTATTGAATATTTTTTTAATGGAATCTTTTTTATTCACAAATTTTTCCTCCAGTTTCTGAGAAAAAATAGGAAATTTGAATAAATAATAAAAAAATTAAAATTAATATTAAATTTTTTAAAAACTATTAAAATATAATAAATACAATTTTTGTAATATTTAATTATTTACTCTTAAGAATCTAATTTTTTCTTTTAATGTAACATTTCTTTTTACGTACTGATATTTATAATTTACAGGATAATCATATAAATCTTATTTATATGATTATTTTCTTTGCATTCTTAGTTAATTTTATTCTTCCTATAAACTATACCTAAAAAATAAATAAAAATTATTTTTAATTTTGTACATATTTTATGATATGTTTACTTTCTATATGTTTTATAGTGATGATGTTAGGGGAATTTTTAACTAAATTATTTAAAATTTTTTTTGAAATTTTTAATTTTTTCTTGAGACCAATTTTAATAAAATGAGTAATTTTTTAGTTTAAAATTCATGTGCTCTTCTATTTCTTCGTCCGAACTATTAGAATTGTTATTGGAATCAGGGGAAGTTGAATTATTAGAGTCTAAATTTTTATCTTAAAATTAAGATAACTAATACAATTTATAATATTTGCTTTGAGGGTTGTCACTAGGCAAAAAGTCAGATTTATTTGAATCATTTCTAGTTGTTTCAATTAATTTTAATTTACTTTATTGAGATTTTTGAAAAATATTGCAAAAGTCATATGAAGTTTTTCTTATTTTTATATTTTCAGGAGGCTGGTAAGAAACCATTCTATTTAAATTATTTTCGAGCCTCTAAAGATCTAAATTAGTAAGCGAACTTTATTGATTTTAGATATTACTATAATTATTTTTATTAAATTATTACTATTACTATAGGTATAGTTTATCTTATTTATGTTTTAATTGGTATTCTTTTATGCTTTAAAATATTATAAAATAATGATGTTTTTGGCTTAATTTTTATAAAAAATTTTAATATAAATATTTACTCTAATATTTCAAATATTAATTTAAAAGGTACTCTTTTTTTTGTTTCAAAAGTTTATGTTAAAGGTAAAATTCTTGCTATCTAATAAATTAAACTTTAATTTTAATTATTTTACTTTGAATAAAAATTATTTTATATTTACTTATTGAGTTTTATCTAAAAAAAGATCAGGATATTCAATATCGACTCTAAGTTAAAATATTTTAAGTTTAATATTAATGATTGTAGATATTTATAATTATTGAAATTATTATTTACAATTATTCTAAATTGTTTTCTAAATTTTTGTTTATTTCCGAAATATATTAAATTATTTTTTTCTCTCTCATTTCCATGGACATTGGTTTCAAAGACAAAGATATAGCAATAAAATTAAATATAATATTATTTTAAATTTTTTAATAAAATTCTGAGGTAAAATCAACTTCTTTACTAAGATCTATTATATCTATTAAAATTGTTTATAAATTTTATAATAAAAATATGCGTTTATTATATTTTAATAAATTATATCTATACCTTCATAAAATTATTAATATGTAAAATAGGGAAAATCTTCCATTTTTAAATCTAATTTTTTATAGAATTAATTAATTTTTTATAGAACTTCATTAGACTATTATTACAACTTATTCTGAAAATTTATATAAAAATTAATATTTATATACAAATTATAAGTATAATACGTTTTATTTTTTTAAATTTGTAAAAAAAAAAAATAATTTATAAATTATACAATATTATAATTCTATTATTTTAATTTTATTTACAATTTCTGATTCATTAATGAAAATTTCGAGTTAAATTTTAAGTTCCTATTCTGAAAGTTATTATATACTTTAATTTAATTGTTCCAATGAATTATTTTTCATATCTAATTCTAATTTTTCAATAGTTTCTTTTTTGTGTAGCTATTTACATTTTTGTATTAAATTATTTAATAATTATTTCAATTAATTATCAATTTCTTCTTTTATTTATTTTTAATGTTATATTTATTAATTTTTATTTTATAAATTAGAATTTTCTATATCATTACTATTTTTAGGACTTTATTATTAGTTTAAATTGAAATTTTGAAAATCTAAAAGTTCTAAATTTTAAGGACTATTTTAACCTTAATATGTTTGTTTTAGAAATAATTCTAAATTACTTTATTTAGTTTTTGATTCTGAAATTTAATTTGCGATTTTTTTTAACTGGTTAGAAATGTATTAGTAGAGGGGGTGTTTGGTATAGGATATAAATTGGGCATTTTTTTGAGCTTTTTTTGATTTCATTTAAATTTTTTAATTGTATATTTTAGTATATTATAAATGTGAAAATTGGTAAAATTATGTTCTATTTTTTTAATTTTATTTTGTGTTTTCAGTTTGTTTATTAGTTTTTTATTAGTGATTATAATTTATTGAATATTTTTAATTGTAAATAAATATGAGCTATTTTAATTAATATATTATAAGAATTAAAATATAAAAAAATTTAATGCAATTGTTAGTTTAATCTTTCCTTTATTTTATTTATTATATTTTTCATTGAATTTTTATTTTCTAGCTAATAATAATAAATAATATTATATTATTGTTAAAGGGTTTTATTTTAACTAATCTTTCTTTAAAATTAAAATGTAAGCTAAATATCGTTTTAATTATTTCTAAATTAATAAGTGTAATGACTATAAAATTAAAACATAATTGTTGAAATTGAACACTTTTAAAATAAAATTGTTAAAAAATTATTATAAAAGATAAAAAATAATTATTACTTTATAAGCTACTACTATTTTAATATTTTTATCTTTTAATTAAAGTATTATAATATTTAAAAATAAGTTAAATTACTTTTCTTTTTTTATCGACTATTCTTTAACTAATTTATTAGGGGTTTAATTTTAAAGTTATATTTTAATTAATTATAAAATAATTATATCAAGATTGTAATTCATTTTTTATTAAAAGTAATTAATTAATTTCATAATATTTAAATAAGCTATATATTTTATTTAATAGCAAATATAAATTCAAATATAAAATTTATTAATAAATTCAAAAAATAAAATTCAAAATCAATATGAAATTGAATACAAAAATATTTTTCTAAATTTTGAGAAATATTTTAGTAAACTCAATTTCCTAACTAACAAAAACTAAAGAAAGATCAATAAGTAAGCACTAACAAACTTATCTGGAACTAAATATTATCAATCTCATTTTAATTTTAGTTTTTAAATCCCAAAATGAAAGAAAATTATCATTAAGTATTTTTATTATTTTGAAATACTCCAAAATTTTTAAAATAATAAAAAATACATGACATTGATTGATTACAAAAATATGTTAAATTTAATTAATTTAACCTTTTTCGTAAAATTAATGATTTTTTTCTTTTATTTGGCAAAAATTTTTGTGAGATGATTTTATTGTTGCCCAAAAGGGAGTAGAATAATTTATTGAAAATTAAAAAAATTTGATAAATATTTCCTCCTTTACTTCATTCGAAAATATAAAAACCTAGACTTACTTTTATAAAAAAATAAAAAATGTTAAAAAAAATGATCTTCTTTACTTTCTTTTCCTTTCTTTTTTTTCTTTTTTCATATAAAAATAAATAAATTAATATTATCATATATTTTTTAAAGTCTATTGTTCTATTAAAAGTAGTTTTTCATTCATGCAAATCGGATATAAAAAAAAATTTAAAAATATTATAAATAATTTTAATATAAATTATAGAATACTTTAAAATTATAAATTAAAACTATATTTAAATTTTAATATTTTATTATAACTCGATAGTTATGTGCATATTATCTTTTGAATTTTGATAAGATTTATTTATATTATATTTATTTTTGATATATTTTAATTATACAGAATTTAAATTTTAAATATTTAAACTTAAATAGTTAAGTTTAAACAAAAAATTTATATATTATAACTGCCTATAATATATATTATCTATATTGTCTATATTTAACTTATAAATTATGATAATTATTTCAATTATATATCTTTATTTTAGTCCTAGTATTTTTTAAATTTTTAGATTTTAAAAATTTAAATTTAAATTATTTAATTTTTAGTTTTTATAAATAAGCGGTATAGTGCAAAACGATAATATATAACAATAATTACGAAAACTTTAGGCATAATTAAGTATTTATTAACAATAAGATCCTTATTATACCAAAAATTTATCTTGTTTGTTATTTTGGAAAAAAATTTATCTATAAAAAAAAATAATTATTATCCAATTAAGCAAATAAATAAATCAATAAAAATTAATTAAATTTTTAAATTTTCAATTAAAAAATAACACAAATTGTAAAAAGATTAAAAATTATTTAAAAAATAAAAAGAAAATAAAATAAGTCATAAAATTTATTAATTAAAACAAGAAAATGGAAGATAAAATAAGCAAGTTGTAAAATAGAATCGATGAAATAGTTTCTTAATCAGAAATAGATTTTTCTTAAGATAAAATGAACAAATTAAAACCTGAAATTAATTCTTTAATTTAATAATTAGATGAAGTTTATGAAGATTAATGTAATAATATAATTAATTATCAATAAAAATAAATGAAAATTATTTATAAAGTAATTTGTTTTTTTATAAGTAAAATAAAAACTATAAAAAATTAATAAGTTGAAAAATTAACTTTTTTAATATTTATATTTTTTTTTCTGCATATTTTATAAATTTTTAGCTATTTTGTATTTAATTTTAAAAAAATAATTGAAAAATTTTTAATTTAGAATTAAATAAAAAATAACGAGGAAGAATTTATAACTTGAAAGGAAAGATTTTGGACGTATTACCAGAATATTCTTAATAAGCTGAAGAAGTTTTATCTAAGGCTGTAATATTATTAAAATTTTTAATAAAAAATAAATAAAACTGAAAAAAAAATAATTTAAATAAGCATTATAAAATAATTTTATAGTAATTTTTTTTAAAATTAAATATAGTTGAAATTAGATCCAAGCTCTTTAGAAACTTGGAATACCTTGGGGCATATTTTATGGAAAAAAAAGGACTATTTAAATGCTAAAAAAATGTTCGAAGGTGCAATTGAACAAGTATGCATATATTAAATATAAATAAATAAATTTATAAATATAATTAAATAAATTTATAAATTTAATTTAAAGCATATATGGAATTTAAAAATATCAATTTATAATTATTTTATAGTGTGGAAAAAATAAATAATCCCTAAGATATCTTTCAATTGTTTTAAGATGTATTGGAAATGGTAATTAATATTAACTTATATATATATATTTAAAATAATGAATAATATATTATTTATAATTTAAATTATTATTAAAAGGATCTGAAAGAAATAAAAATGTTGAGAAAAGTATAGAATTAGCTAATGAGGCGGTGAAATTAGACTTAAAAGATGGGGAAAGTTGGTATGTTTTGGGAAATGCATATTTAAGTAATTTTTTTGTTAATTTAAAGACCATAGACGAACTTAAAAAATCTCTTTAAGCTTATATTTAAGCAGTAATTAAATAAATATTTATGTTAATAGGATATTTAATTTATGATCCTAGATTTGAATAATCTAATATTTAAAAAAAAATTTTTATTATTTAATTTTATATTAAAAGGAAAAAAATCTGACCAAACCCAATCCTGATTTGTTTTATAATAGAGGAACTATATTTTAATATTTAGAAGATTATAAAAAAGCTATTGAATAGTATAATAAAGCATCTGAATTAGACTCTACCTTATAAGCATCAAATCAAATTTAATATATGTAAAATAAAGTTAATACTATTGTTGAATTGATTAAAAATAGAGTAATTTATTTTTTATATCATTTAAATAAATTTAAAATGTATTTCTTAATTTTTTATAATTAAGTAATGTTAAAATATAATATAATATTAATTTAGGGAAAAATCAAATAAAAAAGGCTTTAAAATATGGTAAAAACCATTCCCACAGCTTTAAGAAATTAAGTATAAAATTCTTAATATACAGTGACAAATTTATCTGGATTAAAAGAAGGGATTAATAAAGGATTTATTTTAACTTGTAAAATTACTCATAATATATCAAAAAAAGGAGAAGTTCCAGCCACATTTTTATTCACAGATTCTTAAACTTCATTTGCTGCTTTAAGGTATAAAATTTTATGAAAAAAAATGAACATAAATTTTTATGTTAAAATAAAAAATATAAAAAATAAAATAATTATGATTTAATAAAAATAACAAAATTCACCTTTTTTAAATTATCAGTATATATAACACCTCTGATGATATATATGATTAAGTAAAAGAAAATGCTGATGTTTATATTGTTGATCCAATGATAAAAAATATAAAAATAAATGAGGTAAATATTAGAGTTTAAACGAAATTTTAATATTAATAAAAATTTTTTATTTTTAAATAGGAAAGTTATAGTTGTATATAAGTGTTTGATATTAAAAATTTATTTGTAGATTTTGAATAAGTTATTGCTGCTTTTAGTCCTTCTATGGTTGTAAATGAGACTTTTTAAAATTAAGTTAATGAGAACAGTTAAAAATAATGAAATATATATGAGTTTTTTTAATTATTAATTTAATGAGTAAAATAAAATATAATTATAATAAAAAATGATACCCCTTAAATTATTTAAAGGTGATAAAGCTAATTAATAAAAATTTAAACGGATCTAATTTTTTTTTTTATAAATAAATTAAATTATAATATAATATAAAATGCAAATTACTAAAGTTTTATGTATTGTATAAATTTTTTGTTAAAAAATTAATAATGTAATATTAAATGTTATAGAAAATTATATATATATACTATATGCAATATTACAATATACTTATTTATAAAATAATACACTGATCCATACATTTTTATTAAATTATCATTGTAATTCTTCTTCATCTTCTTCATCAAAGAGTAATAAAGCTTCTTATTTATTATTTTAACTATAAAAATAAAAATAAAATGTATGATAAATATAATATAATTTTAAAATAAAAATTTTAAATTTTTATTTACGTAATTTATAATCTAATTTGATCCCCTTCTTTTATATTATAATATTAAATTGTCCTATTATTTTCTAAATTCTTTAAATTATACTGTAATTAAATATTTTATACACTAATATTTTCAAGCATATACAGTTAAATGATTCTTTATTTTATTTATTAAATAGTGTTATTAGGTTAAACATTTTATAGAGCCTAATTTTTTATATCTGATATTATATAAATAGCAAAATTTTGGTTTTCCTAGTATTAATCTCCAAAATCTTCATGAATTTAGAATAAATTTTACATTTTTGTTTATGGAATGTTTTATTTTTATTATTATAAAGGATTTTATGTTTCTTTTTTTTGGTGTTACTATTTTAGATTTAAAATTCCAAAATCATCGTCGTCTTCATCTTCATCAGATTAATAGGATTTTTTTCTTATAGAATCTATGTTGCTAAATCTTCTTTTTGACTTTTATGCTGAACTATAATCGTAATCTGAAAGTAAAGATGCATCAGAAGAAATTACATTAGTTCTATTTATCCCTTTTTATTTATTCTTTTCTTATCTTATAGGAGCTTAATTTGATTATAAAATAATATTTTGATTTAAATAAGTAGTTTTAATAAATTTAAGTGAAAATTATTTTTAAAATAATAAAAATTTAAAAAGTTATAAGTATATTAATTATTTTACGTAATTTATGAGGCATTTAAATTGAAATCCTAGGTTTTTGTTCTCCTGCTTTTGAATTGGAATATCTTTCATCCGCAGGTTAAGGTGATATAAATTAATTTTAATCAGATTCTGTTTTTTTTTATATATTTTCTGGTTTTGCTGATTATATTTACTGTAAAACTTGTTCATTTTTAGATTCTTCCTCAACTTCTACTTATACTATATTTGCATCTATTAATATATAATTATTATTATTAAAAATAAAAATATATAATAATCATTTTCTATGTTTAAAGATAATTTAACCAATTAAAAATATAAAATAATTTAATATAATATAATTTTTAGTACCTATATCTTCCTATTTTTTTAGAAGCTGTATAAACTTTTTTCCATAGTCATCAGTGTCATCATTTATTTGTAAAAATAAGGTACTGTGTTTGGAATAATTATTATTTTTTTTTATTTCAAAATGTTGTATACCATTAATTTAATCGTTTAATTATTTTGACGACTCATATAAAGGATGATTATATATATTTTCATAATTTGGCTCATTTAATTATTAGGCCATTGGCACGGCATGTTATTCTAATGGATCTTCTTCTTATGCTACTTCTATTATATTATTATTACCTCTATTTTTCTCTTTTTTGTACTACCTGTAGAAAAAGAATAGTCCCTTTTTATTTATTAATTAACTTATAAAAATGTTATTTTTTATTAAATTTTTTTAGTTATATTTTTAAATATTCAGTTTTTACCCCTAAGTATATAATTAAAACTGTAAAAATCCATCCTAATACAATGCCGGTTATTTCTCCGCTTTTTATCTTTAAAATATTATATTATAAAATATGAGTTTATTAAATATAGTAGTTATTTTTTTTATTTTTAACAATTAACAGCAGAATTATTATCTTTTATATATAATATATTGTTAATATATATTACCTATCCTTATTTTACTTCTGGTCTAGAATCGCCACTTAATTCTTAATAAATTTATATGATGTAAATACTTTATTTTATATTTTTTTTATAAATTTTTTTAAAAAAGTTAGTAATTTGATATAATAAATACCTTTTTCGCAATTTTAACCATAATAATATGTATCACATAAACAAAAGCCCTAATCAGTACAAGTTCCTTTATTATTACAAGGGGAATCTGAAAATAAACAAGTTTATTCTAACCCTTATTGGTTTTGATTCTGCTAATTTGTATATGATAAGAAAATTAAAAATGTTAATAAAAACCAAAATATTTATTTGCTTTTGTTTAATTTTAGTGCCATTCTAGTATTTTTATTTTGTTTTTTTAATATATTTGAAATTATAATATAATTTGATTAATTTTAGGACTGTAAGATTAATTAAATATAATTATAAAGTATTATTTTTAAATTATTATAGTAGTTTTAAAGTTTATATCGTTTTTTTTTTTTGTGTGTTTAAAATCTTTTATAATTTCAGAATCTATCATATTTTATTTATGTTGCTTATTTATCTTTTATATTTTAATTATAAATTTTTATGGGTTATATAAATTCTAATAAGTAAGTATAGTTTGGAATATATTTTAAAAAAATTCCAATTAATTTTTTTATTTATGATTAATTTAATATAAATAGAATATATAAATGATGATTGATATATAATTGCTAATTAGAATAATTTAATGATAATAAAAGTTATGTTTTCGTTTTTACCTTTGATTAAGAATTTAAATTAAGCTGTAAATAATTAATGAATGGTTGATATTATTGGAATAGAATAAAAAAAATAATAAATAAAATAATTAAAAAAATAAATTGTAAAAATAAAAATAAATAAAATTTTTCTAAAAGGGAAAAAAAAAAAATTATTAAACTTTTTTAAAAAATATCTAAATTAAAAAATAACATAAAATTTACAAAAAATTTTCTATACTAATAAAAAAAAAATGGGAATAACTTAACAAGAATTGTACCAATTATAAAGGGAATAACTTTAAAAAGGAAAAAATTCTAAATTTGTAGCTGTTTCAAGAAGTTCAAACAGAAGCGCTGGAAATAACTATAAAAGCAGATTTTAAAAGCTAAATAATTTATAACAGTTGTAGTAATAGTAGTCTGAAGAGCCAAAAATTAGTTAAAGCTAAATTGAAAAATTATTGGGGTAAAACTTGAATTTACATACTTTACTTTTAGAATATTTTTATTTAATTAAAATTAAATTATTAAATTTAAATAAATATTATTGTTTTATTTTTATTAAATATAATAATAAAAATATAATAATTAGGAAGTGTCATTTTTTAATTATTTTTTAAATTATTAATATTAGCATTAATAAAAGTTAACGATATTTATTAAAAAATTTTTAAAAAAGAGCCGATAATCCCTTAGCAAAGAGAAAGGATAGTGAAGCTTAATCAATTAATTCTAGAATTCATGAGACTCATAATACTTATAATGGTAGATACAATAATTATATTTAAGCGAATAATACTAACAGTTAAAGAAATTTATAAACTACTTTTATTAGTAGATAAAATAGTAATTAATAAAGTATGAATAATTCTAATTACTCTAAAATGAGTTAAACTTTAAGTTTTAGATTCAAGGAGTCTCAAAATGGACCATTATTAATAAAGAAAGAGCATCCTTCTTTATATTTTAAATAAAATTAAAATATTAATAAAAATTTGGGAGGAACTATGCCTGTCAAGGCTAAAGAAACTTTTTTAGATAGTAAATTTAAAATATTATTTTATTTATTAAAATTTTATAAAATATTAAATATTATCTATTAATTATTCATTAAAAATTAAATTTTTAAAAGATTAGTCATAAAAATTGAGTGAAGTTGAAAATAATTAAAGCAGTTTAAAAAACAACAATAAAGTAAGCAAATATAGAAATCACCGACAAACATTTTTAAATTCTAAAAATCTCAGTTAAAGATAAGTAACTAGTTAATCATAGCATTAATAACCTAATAGTAATAATAAAAATGATAAAATTAATCAGTAAAATAGATATTTATATAATTAAGTTTTTGAAAATAATGAAAATGAATTGAAATCAAAAAGTGTATAGTAAAAATTCAATAATGTTTAAAATTAGAACATAAACATATAAGAATAAAATTAAAAAGAAGATGATAAATAGGATATCAATAAATAGGAATAAATTTAATAGATTGAACAATAAATATAGAATTATTAGAAATATAAAAATGATTTGTAAAATTAATAATAATTAGAAGAAAATTAGTAAAAAAATGGTGAAGATTAACAATTTTTTAATGAATAATAAAAAGAATAATAATTAGGAGAAAATAGTGATTATTTTAAAAATTAGGAAATTTAGTGTCAGTAATATACTGATTACAATGAAAAAGATAAGTTTAATATAACATCTTTTAACAGTACAGGAAATTTTACTCAAGCTTAAATGGATAAATTTAGTTCTATGTTGAATAAAAATGAAGCTTATTTAAAACATTTGAAAGGTAGAAGAAAATTATATTAAATATTAAATTTTTTATTATAAAACTATAACAATTAATTTAAATTTGATTAAATTTATATATAAAATATTATAATAATTTTAAAAATTTAGGAGATTGTTTATGTGGAAGATGTACTTGTGGAAAATGTAAATGTCCTTCTATGTTATTTATGTATGACTAAGACAAAAGACATCCTACTAGTTATAATATTGATTATAGTAATATGCCTTAATTAGAATAAAATTTGCCTCATATTACTATGAAGCATCATGATACCGCCAAAGCTTATGGAAGTATGGATTTATAAACTACTAATTAAGTAATTAAATTATTACCTTTTTTAAATATTTTTAAAAAACGAAACTTATTATTTCTAAATATAATTTTTTTATTTTAGGATTTTTACAAAGGATAACCTACTAATAAAACTTAGCCATTAAGAGGAAAAGAATAAATGAAAAGAGACTTTCCTTTTTCATCATCAACAATTTATAATGTAAAAATCAATATTATAAAAATAAATTTTATTTTAATTTATTTTTGTTTTTATATGCAGTAATAATTTATTAACTGGGGAAGTTATAAGCCTTTAAATATGGCACCTAATTTGACCTAAACTACTATACCTTAGTTAAAATTTATTGATAAATCTATATATAAAGATAGTTATAATAAAGAAAAACCTTAAGAAGTGTATAAAAAAGATCCAAACAGTGAATTTATAAAAGACTGGTAAAAAAGGCCTAATTTGAGGTAAATTATCAAATTTTAATTTTATATAACATAATTGATTCTATAAAGCAATATATATTATATAATAAAATCAATTTTTTTAATAATTAAATAAATAATATAATTTTTAGAAATCCAAACTTTAATTACTTATCTGAAACGACAAATAATAAATTTTTTAAACCTTAAAATCATAGAAATGAAATTAATAAAGCCCCTTAACAAGTAAACTAATAACAATTATAAATATATAAATTTAATATATATTTAATAAATATATCAGTATTATAAGAAAATTTATTATTTTTATATTAAAAAAATTAAAAACTAAAAAATTATAAAAAATACCAATTTAAATTTTTTTTTATTAATTTTAAATTTATAAAATTATTTAAGGAATACATGCCTATGCCAACCTATAAGGGTCAATTTTAATCTAATTAACAAGTATAGTTTAAAAATACTTAACCTATTTAATGTCCTTCTAGAAAAGAATTAAATTAATTGTATAAAAGTTAAGTCAAATAAATTGAGTCAGATGCTATAAAATATCAAAAAGAATTATTAAGATAATGATTTATTGAAAAAAAATAAGATATTGTTAAAAATACAAAATATTTATATTTTTCAATTTTATTTTAATATAACAATAAGTTTAAGTACTTTATTAGATAAAATGATGTATGAAGGTATATTATATTTAAATTATTATTTTTACTCTAAATAATTATAATAATGGTATAAAATATAAAATTAAATGGGTTTGTTTAGATATATTAATATTGTTAATTTTTAGAAAAATGAGTGGTTTAATATTTATTATTTTCATTTTTAAAAAAATCTAAACTGCTATTATATTATGTAGTAATATATGTTTTAAAAAATAATATAATATAGTTTATTATATTAATATAATGATATTTAGAAATTATAAAAAGTAATATGAATAATAGAATGAAATTTGGTATGTAGATTATCCTTTATTTTCAATCATCGTCTTCATCATTAGGTTTATTATTACATCCTTTATATAAATTATAAATAAATATATATATATATTAAAAATTCGTATAAATTGTTTTTACCATATAAACATGCATTGAAACAATCTGTAGGATTGGAAGGTGCTCTTCCGAAAAATTTACTCCAACCTTTAATAAAAATATATATAAATATGTAAATATTTATATATGTAATTTAATGTATATCTATTTTTATTTTTCAAAAAAGAAACGTATATGATTCTTAATATACTAGTATTAAAACAATTTTTGTATATAAATAAAAAAAATACTTCCTAATTTATTATCATCTTCTCCTAATTCTTCTTTAATACAAACTTTTCCACAAGTTTCTTCTTTACACTTATTTCTATGAATTTGAAAATAAATTGATTTAATAGTAAATTTTTTAAAGACTTAAATTTAGAATGTATTTATAATATTATATTATATATTTGATTATTATAATAAATTAAAATTTAATATATATAATAGCTTACATAGTGTCTTCTTCTGAATCACACCCTTTTTTGCAAAAAAGTCTTTTTGGGTCCCAAGCATTAAATTTTTTATTACAGGCTTAATAACAGAATGACATTGTTTTTGTATTGATTTTTATTTTTGGAATACAGAATTTGAATATTGTTTTTATTAAGTTTTAGAAATATTATTAATTTATATATTTATAAAATTTATTTAATTAATAAATTAATAATAATATATTAGATTTTATTCTTAGTATTATTCTACGTGATTTTATTTTTATAATATATAATTCATTAATTGGTTTTTAAATTTTTTATATAATATTAGAATATAAATAAAAATATCTATAACAATTCTAGTAAATTTAAGTATATTAAAAAATAATTATTTTAAATTTTAAATATATAAAATGTAAATTAAGGTTGAATATTTTAATGTACATGCATCATTAATAATATAATTTATATTTAATATATAAATTATAATAATATGTAGAATTATATAAATTATATAATATTAAGTTTAATTATTTGGATTTTATTAATTTGGTAATTGATTAGTTATTACTCAATGATCGATTTATATTTAATATTATAAATTTTCATTAATCAAATAATAAATTTTTAATACAATATTTTATAAGATTTAATTAGGTAAGTCAATATAATTTATTTATAATTAATCTTTTATTAAATTTTACTTTAATAAGAATTCCTAAGAATTCATAAGAATTAATCTTTTATTAATTTTATAATTTAAATAGAATAATTTCTCTGTAATAATTATTATAAAAAATAAAAAATAAATAAAATAAAAATAAATAAGAATATCAAATATCAATTAAAAATGGGTTTAAATTTATAATTATATAATTATTTGGAGGGGAAAAATATGAATATAGAAATTTCTGAAAATTTAAGCTTTTAAAAATTAAAAAAATAAATTTAATAATTAACATAAATTCCTGTAAAGCATCAAAAATTGATATATTTAGGAGAAGATTTGTAGAAAAAATGTTAAGAAATGGGTTAAAATAAAAATAAAAAAGCTGAATAAGATAAAGAAAATATTAATAATATGGAAAATAAAATATGTTTAAATGAAATAAATAATGCAGTATTATTAACTAATAAAATTTAGGATTAAGTTAATACAAAAATGTAAAATTTATGTTAATTAGAGAAATCTGAGTAAAGCTTCATAGAAAAAAGTTTAAGCAATAATATAAATATAAGGGATTTAGGTATATAAGATAAAAGTTGTATTCATTTATTATTGAATGAAGTGAAAAAAAAAATTAAATTATAGGTTAGGACATTATAAGGAAAATAAATAGAAACAGAAATTTTTAATAATTAATTAATTTACGAAATAAAAAGAAAAATTCAATAATAATTATAAGTTTCGATTGATTGTATAAAATTAATACACTAAGGTTAAGTTTTAGAAGACAATTAAAAAATTAATTAAAGTAAGTTAAAAAACGGTTCAAATATATTTTTAGTGATAAACATGAAAATTTATTGATTTTCAATATTATTTTAATTTAATTTATTTAGTCATTTAATTAAAGTTTTATATTATATAAAAATTATTAAAATTATAAAGTATATTATAATAAAAATGGTATAATTTTGAAACATTTTTTAAAACAAACAAGTATTTTTATCTTTTAAAACAATTTTTATCATTATTTATTTAAATAATAGGAATTCAGTTTTCTGTTCTCGATTTATTTAAATTATCTTATTAACTACTTTTTGTGGATGACTAATCGGATTTATTATAGGTATTAGTAACTTTATCTTAAGATTAATTTTTTAATAATTAATTTTCAGGAAGATTAATTTATTATAATTTTTCACTAATTAAATTTGATTAGTTATTAATATTATTTTTATCAGTATATTTTTCAATACCTTGTTTTATTTCTATTTACGATTAAGGTTCTTCTTATTATTAATTATATTATTCTTCATTCTCATCTTCATCTTATTCTTCTTCTTCATTTTCTTCTTCTTCTTGGATTTAGTAAATTTGGTCATCTAATTAAATTTTATATAAAAAATTATTATACAATTTATAATAATTACAAAAAAGATATTTAAATTGAAATTAATTAGTTTTTTACAACTTAATTAATTTTGGACTGTTGACATTATTTATTAAAGTTTTTTTCCTTCATAGAATTCATTAAATATCAATTCAAATTTATTATTTTCCAATAAATTATCTGGCGATTAAAATTTTTTATTTACTGGCCAATCTTCCAAAACTGGCGGTGTTAAAATAGGATCAATTGCAATTCTAAAAGTATTTTCCTAATTTTAAATTAATAATTATTTATAATTTTTTAAAAAAAGAATAAAAATTACTATCAGTTAAGGTATTATTTTAGAAAGCAAGGAACAACATATGGTGATTGCTGGATTTGTATTTACTTCTAATAATTATACATTAACATTTTCATCTATCATAAAATCTAGGCCAAATATTTCGAAACTAAATTATTTTCTACTTGGGTCGACCTTTGCAGCTACCGCTCTAACGCAATCTTTGGCAATTTTTTTCATAACAGGGTAACATTGTTTTTAAAAATTTATTTTTTTTTCTGGTTCATTTTGGTCTAGATACCTTTGAAATTCTTGGAAAGATACTTTATTTGCATTTTCAAATTTACCATAATCTTCATTTTTTTTTTGAACTGCATCGTTAGTTAGATGAATGTATTTATTGTTAAGATTTTTTAGAGAAAATTCTTTACAAGATGTTCTTAAATAACCGTCTTCATACCAGTATCCTTTTAAAATACCATTCACAGAAGTTATTAGCATATAACATCTAAAAAATAATTAAAATACTAATATAATATAATTAATAAGAAATTTAATTTAAAATTAATTATTAAAATAACATATCAATTATAAGTAATAAATGAGTTTATTTTTTACCTTATATCGAATTTTCTTTTATTGAAAAGTAGAGGATTATCAATATATTATTAAATTATCCATGTTCTTGGTTTGCCTTTAAAAGTACTTTAGTTTTTAATAATGGATTCTATATTCGCCAATTCTTAATGAACGGTTATACCATGACCTAAATTTTGAATTTAAATTTAAATTATTTTTAAAAAAATAATAACTAGAGGCTAATTAAAATCAAAGGTGACAAATTTTGCTTGCATACAAATATAAAAAAAAATTTCAATAGAAATGTATTAAAAATAAATAGATTTGAGTATATTGTTATTAAAATTAAATGGTATCCTTCTTTCCTTTAATTATTGCATAAACTCCAATATTTTTGTATTTTAAATTATGTTAATACATAGATATTTTTAATAAATAAAGAATTGTTTAAAAAATTAAAATATTCAGTTACCTTTATGTAAAAAATTGGATCAAATTAATTTTGATTTTAATTGTTAAGCTTTATATAATAAATCTATCAAGAATTTTTATACTTAACAAAAATAAATAAGATTTATTTATAGATAATAAAAAATCTAACAAGAATTTTAATAATTAACAAAATAGATAAAATTAATTTAAAGGCAAAGCAGGCTACCTAACGGCAGTCTACTATATTTTTTTAGTTATTTATTTATAATAGAATCTTACAAGAATTTTAATAATTTACAAAATAGATAAAATTAAATAATAATAATATATTTTTTTTTATTTTTTTTTAAAAAAAATTAAATTTATAAAATGTCAATAAAAAGTGTCGATGATGGTATATTTTTATTTTATATTATGATGTATAATTTTATCTAGTTTTATAATATTATATAAAAATGTGTGATAGTTTCAACGGAAGTTGGGGACAAAGGTGGCATTAAATTTTTTTAGATATTTTTTTTCCCATTGAAGGTATGTAGATATTTTAAAAAAATATATTTAAGTTATATTATATATTTATTTAAATTATATTTCATCTTATTATATTCTAGTAATATATATAGTTATATTATTTCGATTTTTATTATGATATTAAAAATTTATCTTGTAATAAAAGCAAAATGAAAAATTAGGGGAATTTGTAAATTTTTGTATAGTTTTTTTAAATAAAATCATTTACATAGAATACGGAAATAATATCACATTTGAGAAAAAATTAAATTTTAAATTTAGGATTTTTTAGTAATGTGTGCATAAAAAAATATAAAAAGTAAAGTAAAACAAATTTTGCAAGCAAAATTTGTGAAAATAAATACTTATTCAAATTACCTTAGTTTGTGGTTTCTCCAGGCTTTATAATCCATATATTTCTTAACTTTGCCAAATTTTTTTTATTTTCCGGTTTTTTTCTAAGCTCATCTCTCGTAATAATTTCTTATTTAAAATATTAATTTTAAATTAATATATTTTTTTGATAAAAATTAAAAATATTGTAATTGTTACCTTGTTATCGATTTTTATAATATGTTAAAAATTTTTGGTATTCAGGGTCATTAACACCTTTTTATATGTGAAAAGTAAGAGGAATGTATTTAAAACAGTCTTACTGATTGGCACCGTAATAAGATTTTAAATTATAAAATAAAGCTTTTTTATTACTTAAATTCCATTAATTTTCTAAGTGGTTATGCATTTTATGTTAATTATCTTATTAAAGATTTTTAATGTAAACTTTTAAATTTTCTTCCAAGACATTTTCAGAAATTTTTAATATTTATTATTTTATATTTGTATTTTGATCATTTTATAAAGTTAATTATTAAATTTGATATTGAAAATAATTTAAATGTTAAGATGAAAAAATTTTTTTGAGGTATAAATTTTGATGTTATTTTATTAATCCTATTTATTAACTTTTAAGGTAATTATTATTATTTCCACTGATACTTCTTTAGTTTCTGGAACTATTTTTATTATCAAGAAAATCTGAATTCTTAATTTATTATGAATTATTACTAAGTATAATAGACTTAGAAGAATGTGAATTCTTATCATAAATTGACAAATGTTTTGGAACTTCTAAATTATATTTTTCAATTTTTTCTTTATTTTCAAGTTAAGTTTAATTTTAACTTTATTTTTCATCTTCATAAAACCTGTAATTTTACTCTAATAAAGAAGGCATGTTTTTAAATGCATCTTGCAATCTCAGTTAAGTCCAAACTAAACTAATGTTTTATTCATCTTTTGACTCTACTAACTACATCCACCACCTTATTAGAAAAAAATAATTTTATTTTTAAATAAAAAAGATTTTTTAATTTTTATTTATTTTTGACTAAATTAGCATTTTATGTAAAAAAAAACAAAAAAAATTAAAAAAAGATGTATTAATAAATAATAAAAAAATAAAAAATGACCATATTAATAATATAAAGCATGTTGTTTTATGTGAATACCTTTATCTGACACAATTTTTGATAGCTTATGAGTTATTTCCTTTGCCTACAAGTACTTTATATGGTTAGAATTTATTATTGGGGTAATTTTGCTTATTTATAAAGGGGACTGTAATATTATTGGAATGGTTGACAAGTTAGATCCAGTTTAAATAATTTTATATTTTATTATTTAACAGGAGTTCTTTTTTTTCTAGTTTGGAGTCGATAAAGTTTATTTTTTGTGTTTTTTTTGTTTTTCTAAATTTTTTTAAGCTGGGAGCTTTTTCTATGATGTTGACTGATTCGTATATTTCTTTTATTTGCGAAGTTTTTGATTTTCTGTTGGAGTTGGAAATTTTATGGGCGAGATTATTGTTAGTTAATTCGATTATGTTACTATTACTATTATTATTATTGATATTATTAGTTTCTTCTAATTTTAATTGTTTTTAAGATTTTTGTTTTTAACTTTTTTTTAAAGTTATATAAAGTTTTTCTTCAGATTCTTGTTTTTCGATTTATGATTTTTATTTTTTTATTATATTTTCTTAATTTTCATCGATATTATATGAAGATTTTTTAAGTAATTTTAAGTCGCTAACACTTGTATTTAACTAATTAGCTGGGTTTTATTAAAATAAGTTTATATTTTCTAATTTTTCCAATTAATTTTTATTAAAATTATTTTTATCTTTGTTGTAATTGTATCCTGACTTAGAATTTAAATCTTTTTTTGGCTTATACTTATACCGTTCATTTTCTACACTTTAATAATTTTTATTTAAAGCCTCTGTTTTATAAAATTAATCTTTTTCTTATAAATTTTTAAGTTTAGGAGAAACCATTGAATTAAGGACATTTTATTTATTGAAACTATTGTTATTGTTATTTTTACTGCTTAGATGAATTTTAAACTTTTTTAATTTTTTAGGTTTTTCCTATAGATTTAATTTATTTGTGCTAATTCTAGGTAAAATAAATTTGGAATCATTTTCTTATTTTTTTGAATCTAAATTTTCAGAATTTTAATTATTAATTTCAAAATCACTATCAAGTTATATAGTATCTTTATCTTGTATTAAAGACTCATTTTAATGGTTTTTTAGATAATTTTTATGACTTTTAATAGGGCTTTGCTATATTTTTTTAACGGCTAAAAAATGTAATTTTTTATTTGTAGATCTTTCTGTCAAATTTAATTTTTTATTTTATGGTGGTTTAAAAGAAAATTCTTAAGTAATTATTTTAGGTTTATCGTTTTCATCATTGATTTTCAAACATTTTTCTATTTTATTTTGATTTTAATTCTTCTTATCTATAGTCATAGTATTTATTAAATCTGCTTATTAAACAGTTTATTTAACTATTTCATCATATTATAATTCTAAAATTATTTTAAAGTTTATTAAAAGTGAGTATTATATTTTAAAAATTATTTTATTTATTGAGTGAGATAATTAATATTTAAAAATTAATAAATAATATTAGAATTAGAATTTATAAAGCATGGTTAAATAGTTTTTAAGTTTAAAATTTTTTAAAAAGTAATTAGTGTAATCTGAATGAAAAATTTTAAAAACAGATATTCTAGCATTTAATTTTTGTTATTAGATAACTTTTACCTTGATTTTTATAAGTATTCCCATTATTTTTGCCAAATTAGTTAATTTTTACTTCAATAATTTTTTTCTTTTCTTATTAATATCTGGTATTTAATATTTATTTTTAAAAAGCCGATAGATTATTTTAGGGACTAGCTTTCTATAAAATAAATTATTAGGTAAAAATTAAATATATCGTATGTATTTTATAACTATTATTTTGTTTTATAATGATAAATTTTTTTCTCTTACCCTCACATTATTACTAGGAGAATTAAATAGATTTTTACTATCTTAATGATAATTTATAGTTTAATGTTAATCAATGGTTAGCTTATTTTCAGGCATTTTCATTTTTTATTGTTATTTGAAAATTTCTTATATGTCTATTTAATCCATATAGTATAAAAACAAATTAAATAATTTAACGTAATTGAATAAAGATATTTTTATTTTTTTATTTTGTTATTAATTTTTTTTTTTTTAATTTCTGGGATAATTTTTAATATTTGTTTATGAAGAAGAATAATTTAATAAAGCTTTTTATTAATTTTTAATGTTATTTTTGAATATATAATTAAATAAAAATTATAATAAATGTAATTATAATAAAATAAATAGATAATAATATATATAGAATTTTTAGAAAACTGTTTTTTAATTTTTTAATATTCATTATAATTTAGCTAGTATTTATTTAAAATTTATTAATTAATAAAAAGCTAAATTATGATTATTTTAGGAAAAATGTGAACAATTAAAAGCAAACTAATTTTTATGTATAGAAATAACTAAGAATTAATTTAAAGTAAATAAAAATAAAATATAATTTATATTTAAAATAGTTAATTAATAAATAAATAACAATTTTATAAATTTATAATTAATTATAAGTTAATTTTTTATACTATTATTATTTTCATTCCATTTTTAAGCTACTTATTAATTATTAATGTTATTCTTAGTCATTTTATTAGTCAGTTTACTATTCTTTATGAGAAATTTCTATATATGTATCAATTTCAAAAGCACTACCTATAATAAAACCTGTTCTCGCACTGATATCATCAATTTTTTAAGTAAGTATATCCTACTGCAACGAATTATTTATAGATTTTCCACCAGCTTTTTACATCAAATAAGCTAAAGGTATACATTAATAAATTATTTTTAACTTCCCAGTTTTTTACTAAATATAAAATAGTAATTGTAATAAATTTATTTTAAATATAATATAAATATAATAATTATTTTTAATTATTACTTTTTTATCTGAAGGATATAAATAAACACCTCCATATTATAATATTCTATGAAAATCTGCAGTTAGTGTCCCTGTATACCTATAAAAAAGATTAATATTTAGAAATTTTAATTAAAAATATTAAATTTCCTAAATTTCTATATCTTAGATTTAAAATTTATAATTACTTTTATTAATTAAAATTATATTTTATAAAATTTACCTCATATCATATGAATGCTCTGACTTAAGTTCGTGAATATACTCTGAAACAGTAGGATACCAATAATTTTAATAACATTCATTTATAGAATAAGTATCACCTTATTCAGGGGTTTTTACATTTTCTTTTATTAATATATAGTCATTTAAATCTTCATCAAATAAAAACATATTAACTTAGTTAATTGCCCATGTATAATATAAAGCATTTGAATATAGAGCATATCCACTAAGTACTAAATTTTCACTTGAATAAAAAGATTGTTTTAATTTTTTATTTGGAACTGCCTTAAATACACTAAAAATAGTTCCTTTATATTGATAAATATTCAAATAAATAATAATTAAATTCTATAGTTTTCATTTTAATTATAATATAAAATTTTAATTTTATTTTTTTATAATTAAATTTTTTTAAAATTTTTATATTACCTATTGCTAAATTGGTTTCGATATTTGATACTCCATCTACCCCTTATATTGCTAAAATATAGGTAGAATTTTTATTGACAACTTATATATGAGGAGACTTTTAAGTTGTTATACCAACTATATTTTACTTTTCTTCTGTGAAAAATTTTAGAATAAAAGCATTTATTTGATCTTCTAAAGGTTCAATGTTAGATTTTTAATCTTATTTTGATAATTAAGATGGATATTATTCTATTAGCTCTTAAATTTTTATAAAACATTCACCTAGATCTTTTAAAATTGTTGCTAATTCCTTATTTTCTTTTTATAAGTAGCTTTTAAGAGTTGTTTCTTTGGGTTCCATAGGGTTTTAATTGTATGATTTGTTATTTGGAAGATTTTTTTACTGAAAAAGTTCTTATTTTTAGAATTTTTATTTTATTGTAAAAATTTTTAAATAGTTATTTACTAACTATAGAATAAAACGAAAAAATTAATATAATATCAATAATTTTTATTATAATATGATTAATAATAGAAATTACTTAATTTTATACAGTAAGTTTAGAAATATATTATTATTTAATTAGTATCAAGTAATTTATATAAAAAAAGTTAATTTATTCATATTTTTACATTTTATATTAAGTAATTTTAAATATTTATTTATAATTTATATATATATTTTAAAATATTTACATCAATATTTTTCTTTTGAATATCGAGAAACTGAGGGAGAAGCTTGTGAATAAGAAAACGCTCTAAAATAATTAACTTTTAATTCTAATTCATTTAAATTTTCTGATAAAAATTTATGCATAATTTCTTCAACTTCTTCAATAAATTTATCATCATTTGACGGTTTTTTTTAAAATTCTTTGTTTTTATTAATAGTGCTAGACTCAAGTTTAGCAATAAGGTCGCTTGAAAACAGGCCTAAATTTACCTGTTTTCTATACATTTTGCTGAAATTGTTAGCTAAATTTCTGATTTCAGTATCTTCTTTTATTACTATATCATCAGGAGAAATATTGGAAAAAACTTTAGCATTAAAAATATTTTTCATAATTCCGTGCATTTTATAAGCTATTTATTTAATAGGATTAGTAATATCTCTTGTAAAGGTATTTACTCTAATACCAGTTGTGAAACAAGCTTAAAAAAGTGAAATAAAGAAGAAAATACAGTAAATCCATAAAATTGTAACAATTGACGATATATCATTATCTAATTTATTTTTTCCATGCTGATTTTTTATTAATTTTTTAAATATAATTAATTATTAATTTTAATATATGTTAAATAAAATTATAAAAAATTTAATATGCATAAGATATTAATGTTACTAAATCTATTTAAACTAAATAAAGTGGACGAGATTCATAATTAAATACTTAGTTTATAGCAAAATAATCACATATTGAATTGTCATTATAGTTTTTATCGTTTTGAGTTGTACAAACTGTTTCAGCATCTATATTTGTATAATTATTTATAGCTTCTACTATGGAATTACATATACAACCTTTTTTTAATATTAAATAAATATAATTCACATTATAAATATATTTAAAATATTATTAAAATAATACAATATTTATTATATAAAAATTGTTTAATCTTTACTGGGTATTTATGAATAAAAATTTTTGCTTTTGGTAAAATTAGTATTTATTTTTGCCAAAATATTTCCATCCTCTTACATTAAAAATACTTATGTTTCATTTCCATATAAAACCTTAAGAAATTTAATTAATTTATATTAGTTTATGTTTTTATTTATGTAATAATAAATATTAGTTATAATTGTAAAATATTAAAAAATAAAAATTATTACCTTTTTCATCATATCTTATATTATTGAATATGGTAATTCAAAAGATACTATACCAATATTATCATCATTTTTTCCTTTTAAATTTTATGTTAATTGTAGATAATTATCTTATTAAAATATGGTAACTCCTTTTTAAGTTTTAGAAATGATATTGTTTGAAGATCCTGAGTTATAATCTTGATGAAATAAATTTAAATAATTTGGTATAAGTTTTTTTAACTTTTAACATATATAATTAAAAAATATTGTAGTATTTTTTTTACCATTTAGTTCTTCAATAATATTATTGATAAATAAACTACCGTCAGATCCTGGGTAAAATCTTAAAAATTGATTAGCAGGTTCAATATATAAAAGCGCAATTTATCGATGAACTGAATGTATAAAACTAAAGCTATTCATGAAATCAGGAAAAAAATATTCAAAATTATTTGATTTTTTGACCTATATTTAATATTTTTATAAAAATTAAAATAAACATTAATTAATATTTATATATATAAACATACATTGGTTAAAAGGTTAGTTGTTTCCTCTGAAATAAGTTAATAAATTGATGTAGAAAAATAAACAGATGAAAATTCTGAATAATATGATTGAGCCCTTTATTTATAAATTGACTCAGTTTCTGAAGAAATACATCTTGCTATTATGTCAATAGTACAATAATCTTCTGACCATTCTGGGACACTATCATCTTAAATAATGAATTTTTAAAATTAATAATTTTAATAAAATAATAAAAAATTAATAAAAATCAAATAGCTTTTAATTTTTATTTCTTTACCTTTAAAAAATTTATAATTAGTTTTTTAAAGAATTTCGATATATTATCTTGAGTTGGAAAATAAGTTATTTAATGTAATTGAGTAAAGAATACTATAAGTTTGAAAATCTTTTAATTAGTTTGTGACTATCTCTTCTTCTTTATACTAATTTTAATAGTGTAGCAAATAAAACATGTAAACCTATTTATATAATTTAAATATATTTAAAAATATTATTTATTTAAAAAATATTAATAAAAAATAAGTGTATACAATAAAAAATTGGTAAATCTAAAATATATTTTTACCAATTTAATTATAAATATTATAAAGAAAATGATGCCAAAATAAAGGTAGAAATTTTTTTTTATTTATTAATTCATATTCTTTATTTTTTCAAGAGGTATATCTGAGCCTTAGGGATTATTTTCTTTTTATTTATTTTTTTAAAATATTTGGTTGCTATTGCTATTTCCTAAATTTATATATTTTTAATGTTTTGCCTTGTTTTCTAAATTTTAAGAATTTAAATAGGACCTATCATTTATATGTGCAAATTATTTTTGTCCTTTTATAAAATAATCGTTAGGATTTTATATCTGTTAATGATTTTATAATGAGGGTGAAAGTGGAATTTTGAGGATTTCAGAGTTTTAAATGCTTTTTGAAGGTTCTAGGAAATTATCTGCTTTTATTAATTATTTTTGAGAAGCTTAATGCGTGCTTGTTCTTACTGTATCCTCGTATTCTTAATTATTTTAGGAGAATTTTGTTTTGAGATGGCCTTTTGGCGATAAATGATTATGGTGACTCATTTAATTTTTTTTTTGAAAATTAATATATTTTTTGTTGTAATTTAATATTTTAATATTTTGGAATTTTTGGGTAAATTTTTTATGAGTTTAGAATTTATAAATTATATATTAATAATTAATGATATTCATGTTAATAAAATATAACGAATTTTATTTAATATATTTACATTTTTCTCTAAAATAATGAATTTATTTTATATATAAATAATATAAATACAATAATAATATTAAAAAAACTACTCAAAGTATGTTTCTGACCAATTTTCCTTTGACCCACTCTCCTTTTTTAACAGCTCCGTTGGAAGATTTATGTATACCAATTCCGTGTTATTTCCCTATTTTTAAAAATTTGAAGAAAAATTTTTTTAATAGTAAATAATTTTTACCTTATATCCATTATCCTTTATAAAATTTTCCATCAGGCCAATAAAATTCACCATAGCCGTGTTTTCTTAATAAAAAAATATAAATTAAATTAAAACTAGAAATAAAAAATTATTGCTATTTTTATTTACAAATCATCCTTATATTCTCCTTCGTATTTTCTACCATCCTTCCATGTAAAAACTCCCTAAATTTATAAAATTAATTAAATTTACATAGTGTAAATAGCTTAGTAATCAAATTTATATATGCTTATTTTTGTATATTTTACTTTTCCATCCATTTTATTTTATTTCCAATCTCCTTAATATTATCTTTGATCACTCCATCTTTTTAATAATTAGAATAATTATAATTAAATTATTATTTAAATAAAATTATTGAAAAAATAATCTATTAATAAAATTTATATATAATTTTCATACACATAATGTCCTTTTCCTTCGATAAAATTATTACAAAACTCTCCTTTAAAATAACTTCCATCACTCCAAGAAAATTTTCCCTGACCATGCTAAATAGGTGAAATAAATATTTAATAAAGAGATATTTATTTTATATATTATAATATATATTAATTATATATTTCTATATAAATTAATTATATATTTTTTATATTTTTATATTATATAATTATATTTTTTTATATTTTTATATTATACATACAATTTTACCTTTAATCCATTCAAATAATAGCCTTCATATACAGACAAGTCAATCCATTTTTCGACCCCGTAACCGTGTTATTTATCTTCCAACCATTCGCCAGTATAACTAGAACCATTATGATGTAAATATACACCTTTTCCGTTAGCCTTATCATTTTTCCATTGTCCTTCATATACGTCGCCATCAGCGTGAATTAATCTACCTTAACCATTTGCCAAATCATTTTCCCAGTAGCCTTCATATTGACTTCCGTCTGGCCAAATTATTTTCCCTTTACCATTTCTTTTTCCGTTTTACCATTGGCCTATGTAATATCTGTAAAAATAAAATTATAAATAAGAATATAATATTAATTTTTAAAATTTTAATAAAAAGATTTGAAATTTATGTATATATATTATGTATATGAAAATATTTAAGATTAATATATGAAATTTATGAAAATACTTATATGTGAATGATAGATATACTTTAGATAAATATTTTATATATAATAAATAATTATTATATAAATACAAATTTTTTAATATTTTTTTTATTTATATATTACTCATTTTTTTGCAATTTTACTGGGCCAATGAAGGGAAAATCTTAGTACTCTGAAATTTCGATATCATAAACATAGTCTCCTATTTTATTTAACACTTATTTTGTAATTTAATTTTAATTTTCAGGAATTTTTTCAACTATTTCAGCATTTTAACTTAAATGATTCATAATTGGACCTTAGTTTTCCAAATTTTCTCTTTTTGTTACTTATTATTCATAAAAAGACAAATTGTTGGTATTTATCTATTATGTTTTTTATTCATTTTATTCTTAATAATTTATTTGATTTTAATTATTAGATGAACTGTTTTAAAGCTTAGACCAATATTATTTATTATTTTCTTGATTGTCATAATTAATAGAAATATTTTAGGAGTTATAAATTTCGTAATTTTACTTATAAATATTGTCTTCATCTTTATCATTTATCAATAAATTATTTTAGTCTTAGTTATTAGATTAGAAATGTAATAAATCATTATTATTATTATTTATGTAGTTATTTTCTTCTTCATTTTCATTTATTTTAATTTATGCTATTTTCAAACTTTTATTTGCCTATTCTATAATGTTAAACTGAGATTTTTAAGATTAATAATTAGAATATATCTATGAATTTTAGGTGTCTTATTTTTCAAGATAACTTTTAAGGGTTTAATTTTTTTTTTAGGAGCTGAATTATTTTTAAATGCAAATAGAATTCCTCAAGTCTTCCTTTTTACTGGTAAATAATCGTTGGCTTTCGTTGTTTTATATAATATTTTAAATATTTTCCTTCTTTTGCGAATTTATCTTATATTTTCTTTGGCTTTATTGCATTTTTGATTGTAGATTTTATTATAATATATTTGGGTCTATATTTTCTTGATTTTAACATTAATTTTCATCATTATTTTTAATTTTTAATAATGAAAGATTTTGTTTTCTATACAATGGTTTATGGATTGATTAATTTGGATTAATTGAATTTCTATTTATGTATTCTTACTACTCTTCACAAGAATTACAACTACCCATTATATTTTATTTATTTTATCTTTTATTTTTATTTTGTTTCCAATTTATTTTAAATAATATTTTGAATTAAATTAGGTATTTAAAAAATTGTGGTTTAATTTAATTTAAATTAAAAAATTTTTAAGTGTGTTTTATTTATTTTTTGAATAGTATTATAATTTACAAAAAATTTAAATTAAATGTTTAGAAAAAAGGTTTTAAAATATTTTCCTTAAAATCATTCTCATTTATTAACTTATAGAAATAAATTTTTATCATCATATAAGTATAAACATCCTATTAATAATAAAATAAATACCATTAATTCTTCAAAAAATTAAATATATAATTCCAATATATTGTTTCTAAATTATGTTATTGATTAAAATAAAATTTTATTTAATTTTTTCATTAAAAAGCTTATAATACTTTATAAATAAAATATATTCTAATTAAATAAAATCAATAATTAAAGAAATAATATAATAATAATATTTTAAAAAAAAAAAAAAATTTAAATAAAAAATAAATTGTATTATCAAGATGCGAAATTAAGTTTATAACTAATCAATTTTCAACTCCGACAAAAATTCTGTAAATCAAAGTTTTAAAATAAAATTTCTTAATAATATTTTTGTTAAAATTATAATTACTATTTTTTTATAATTATATATTATTTTTTTATAATATCTATCAATATAAAATTTATTTTATTATTTTATTATAGGCTTATAAAAGAGATAGAGCGTGGAGTTATTTAAAAACTGAACCATAAGAAGAAATAACCAATAATTATCAATAATATCCTTTTTCTGAATAAAAAAAAATGAGTCGGTACATAAATTACGAATAAATTATTTTATAATTTTATTTTTTTATTTTTTACAAATTTTTATTGATAAATTTCAATGATTTATTATTCTAATAGAGATAGAAATTACACATAGTCACAAGGGAATAAGTTACAAGATTATAATTTTTTATAAGGAAATTACTTATAAAATATTAATAATAAAAGCTAAGAGAAGTAACTGAAATAATTTCAAAATTTTTAGGCTTAATAAAAAAGGTTATTCCCAGACATAAAATATGATAATTTAAAAGCTGAAAAATTAATTAATAATAGTAATTAAGTTGAAAATTCTCAAAATTAGGGTTATTTTGAAAATAATGAAAATGATATTACTTATAGTTATTTATTAAAAAAGTAATAAAAATTTAAATTTATCTTATAAATTTTAATATAATTTTTTATCGAACGAACAGAATTCATGAATTAGAAAGTAATTAAAAGAAGCATTTAACAGGAAATTAGAATAATAATTAAAAAAGTAAAATGCTTATAAAAATAGTAAATTTTATATAATTTTTTTAAATTTTAGATATTGATGAATAATATTTAAATAAAATTGAGAATTTATCTGATTATTTGGACTAAATAGTGAAAGAAAATAAAATACTATAGAACAAAGTTAATGGACTTGTAAAATTATTATTTAAATTAAATGTTATATAAAAGTTAAAAATATGCACAAATGTAATTTATATTTTAATTTAAAATATTTTTAGGATAATTTTTGTAAAGAATAATTATAAAGAGAGAAAGAGCAAAAAGATTTTATGAGCAATTAACTTTAATTAAATGGAAACTTATAGGAAAACAAATAAAAAAATTTAATTTTTTAGGTATAAATGCTTATAAAACAGCAGTTAACTTAAAAAGAGTAAGATATTAATTAGGAAATGGTTAATATTTAAGATGAATTATAATAAAAACTGCAAAAATATGAAGGATAAATTTAAAATCAATTATTTAGTTTTAAAAAATAAATAGCTGAATTATAGTAGTAGCTTAGAGATGATGAATTAAAACAGTAAATAAAATAGCTTTAAATATATTAATTTATAAATTTTAATCTTATTTATTATTAATTATTTTCTTTTCAAATATATATATAAACCATTTATTATTAAAATCTTATTTATTTTTATTTTTCTTCCATGGTAAGATTTTAAATTTTTTATTATAGCTCATAGGTAAAAAGAATTGAAGAAAAAAGAAATAGTTACGAATAAAGATTTTAAGAAATTGAAAATAAAATTTAAGATTTGGATTAAAATTAAAATTATGAAATTAATCAGAGAAAAGAATAAATATCTAGTTTGGATGATTAATTAAATAAATAAGTAAATATTTTTAAATTTAAGATTGATTAACTTTAATATGTCTTAATAATCAATTTTTATATAAATAAAATTATTATCAAAAAGAGGAATGGATTAGACCAATTTAATTAAATGCTAAATAACAAACTTTAAGAAATATATTAAAATGTGGGAAAAAATATGGAGTAATTTTTTTTATTTTATAAATATGTGATTAATAATAAAAGAATAATTAATATTTTGCTATAAATTTTTTTTAATTATAAATTTATAAAGTGTTATAAAATAAGTAAACGAGAGAAAATTAACCGAAATGCAGAAAATAAATAATCAAATATTTTAAGGTATTTAATAATTTATAATTTAAAAAAATATTAATATTTTACTTTTAGAAAAATAATAATAGTTTGATGAGTTTTATTAAAATTACATAAATGATAACAGATAAAATAGAGATAATAATTTATATTAATCATAATAATTTGGATAGCTTAAAATGCAAATATATTAAATTTAACAAGAATATGAAAATTAAAGAAAAGCCATATAGTAATAGCTTTAGCTATAAAAAAAATAAAATTCGGTAGAAATATAGTAAATAGATTAAAAAAATATCAATAAAATTGACGAAATGGAGGAGAAATCATTATAATTATTCCAGGAATTGACTTAAGCTTTAAAAGTTTTAAAATAATAAGTAAATTCCATTAAAGATTCGAATAATATAAAAATATAAGATACATAAAATAAGGTATAAATAAATTTATACTAATACACATATAAAAATAAAAATAAAATAAAAAAAAAAAATTATCTTTATAAATTTTTTTTATCATATCCCATTATTATTAGGATAGCATGGAATAAGATATTGTAGAAAAGATGGAAAAAAAAATTGAAAATATGGATGAGGTGTTAAAAAGTATTATTTCTAAAAATAATGAAAAAATAACCTAAAATTTTCAAAAAGTAGACAAAAAATTTGAAGATTAAAATCAAGTTTTAGGGGATTTATATAAATAATATGAAAAAATTGTAAATTTATATTTTTAAATGAATTATATCCTAAAAACTCTTTTAATTTAAATTTAAAAATATAAAGAAATTTTAAGAAGAAAATGATAAAAAACCAGATATTTAAAGTAAAAATTTAACACCATAAGCTTAAAACCAATAGTAAGTCGATTAAAATTAAAGTGAAAACTAAAAATGCATTCCAAATAAAGAAAAAAAAGGCCTAAATTTAAAGGAAACTTTAAATTAATTGTAAAATGATATTATATAGATTAAATAATTATAAAATAAAGCTTTTTAAAATGACAAAGTTATTCCTGTAAATTAGGATTAAATCAATTAAGGTTTCGAATAAAAAATTAAGGAATTATAATAAAATGTAAAATAATTGGGTTTATAAATTTAAAATGGCGAAAAAAAATTTGTTTTTAAAAGACCTAAATCTTCCACTTTAAATCCTAATGAATAAAATATATAAGGGATAAATAATACTCATGTTTTTTTGAGAAAAAATAGTTCTAAAAATTCATAATTAAATTAAAATTTATCTTAAAGCTTAATAAATGATAATTAAATGTAAAAGACATAATAAAATATTTAAAATATGAGTAAAATAGAAAGTGATTTGAATGATATATAGTAAAATATTTAGGATCTTTAAAATAAATATAAAATTAATGAAGAATAAATTTTGGATTGCAAATAATTGTAATTAAAGTTTGAAAAGTAAAATTAAAATGGAGAAAATGCCGTTTTGAATAAAAATAATGATGATTTAGTTGAAATTTAAGATTAATAGATAAAAGAACTTTAGTAAAAAAATTAAGTGTTGGAAAATTAATTTAAAACTATTTAGAATGATTTAAATAAATTAATGGAAAATAATGATTTTTAAACATAAAATAATAAAAATAATATATAATCATAATTACCAGAAAAGAAAAAAGAATAAAATGATTTGTTTTTTTAAGAAAATATTGATAATAAAATAGAAAAAGGAATTAATCCCTAAATATAGGAAGAAAATTAATAAAGTCAAAAAGAATGGTAGTAAAAAAATTAGGAAATTTTCGATAAATTAAATGATTTAAATAAGAAAATAGATAATTTAGAATAAAGTTAGAAAAATTCGGTAAATTTTAATAATTAAAATAATAATGATAATTATAATTAAAAATAGTTAGAAAGTTAAAACTAATCAAAAATTACAGAATTTGATAATTTGGAACAAAAGATAAAAATTTTAGAGAAATAATACACTGATTTGAGCTAAAAAATAGAAAGTATATAAGCAAACAATATGACAAGTCTTTAGGACTTTTAAAAAAAAATTGATGAATTTTAAAAAGATTAGGCTCAGAATTTTAATAATAATAAATAAGATAATGATTTAAAAAATTATGAAAATAATTCTGAGTTGGAGAAAAATAAAAATTAATTATAAAAGGATAATTTACAAAAATTTTAGGAATAAATTAAGAATTTAGAAAAAATAAATGCTAAAAATTCAGAATAAAATAAAATTTTTGAATTGAAAATTTAGCAATTATAAGAAAAAATTGAAGAAAAAAGTTGTGTTAAAGATGTATAATAATTAACTAAGTAGCTGGAAGATATTTAAATAAATTTTGATAATAAAGAAAAAGATTAAATAAAATAATTGGAAGATATTAATAATGAAATTAAAATTTTGAAAGAATAACTTGGATAAAATAATAGTAATTTAAAAGAAAATTAAGAAATTTTTAAGAAAATAGATACGTTGGATGATAGTTTAAATAAAAAGTATGATGAAATTAATAAAAAATATGACGAAATAAATATGATTTGTAATGGAAGTCATAACGAGTTAAATGAATTAGTAAATAATAACTTCAAAAATATTTAGAATTTAGAGAAAAACTTAAATGACCAATTACAAAAAAATGAAAATTTGGAATAAAAAATAAACACAATGTAGGAGGAAAAAAAAAATGGTATTATTAAATTTAATTAATTATTTTAAATTAAATAATTTATTTAAAACTATACATAGGCGAAAATTTAGAAAATAAATTTAGTCTTTAAATAGAAGAGATAAAAAAAGAATATAAAAACTTAATTAATGATAACATTTAGTTGTAAGAAGAAAAATTAAATATAAATACTAAAAAAATATAAGAAATTGAATATGTAGTTCAAGAAATGAAATAAAACATTATGGAGTAGTAAATTATAGAAATTTAAATATATTTTTAAAATTCATAATTAAAATATTTATAAAAAAACTAGAAAAACAAATGAACAAGATGAAGATATAAAATTATAAAAGGAATAGCTATAAAAACTGGAGACAGATACAAAGGAAAATTAAGAAACATATTTAAAAAGTTAGTAAAAATTACAGGACTAAATAGATTCGCAATTACAAAAAATAGAAAAAAATAGCGTTAATATTTAATAAATTTAAGAAAAATTAAAAGTATAGGAGGGAATAAATTAAGAAAAAATAGATTAAATAGAAAAATAGGTTAAAAAAATAGAAAATGCTGAAAATTAATTATAAAAATTAAATGAAGAATCTGAAAAAAATAAAGAAAATTTAAAGAAATTAAATGATAAATTAGAAAATTAGTGTATAGAATTTGTAAAATTGGGGCAAGATATTAAGAAAATAGAAGATGAAGATTAAAAGACAAAGAAAAAGTAGAGATAATTAATTGAAAATATGGAATAATAGTGGTTAGGTTAAAGGAAAAATATAGACAGCTTAGAAGGTTTTGTTAAGAATATAAAATATTAAATAGATGATAATTTTAATAATACAAATAAAAAAATTTTGGGTTTAGATGAAGAAGATTAAGAATTTTAAAGTTAAAATTCTAATTCAAATTTAAATAGCTCAAAATAAACGCAGAAAGTTAAGTAAATGGCCAGTTCATCAAAAAAAAGCTAAAAGAAATGAATATATGGGTTTATAAATTATAAATTTACAAATTTTATTTTTTTGTTTTATTTTTATTTTATTTTATATTTATATTTATATTTATATTTTATTATTTTATTTTAATATTTAATGTAATGTTTTAAAATATTTATAATAAATTTAATAGTTTATATAAAAATGTCTCATTAATCCATTTTAAATGTTATTTATTGTTTTAATATTTAAGTATTTAGTAATTGCTAAGAATATGAGGTTTTTAATTTTTTATTGTTTAAGTAATTATTACTTTTAGGAACATTTAAGTTATTAGCAGTATTATTAAATTTTTTGCTAGATTTTACCTAAATATTTTTACTTTATTAAAGAAGGTTGTTTTTATTTGAAGGTTAAAGAACTTACAATTGTTAAATATTACTTTTATTACTAAAATCACTATTTTATAATTATTGTTATTATTCTTATTAAATAAAAGCCTATTATTAAGGTTGAGAGATTATTTAAATTTATTTTTCACTTTAAGTGTGTTTTTATAATTGGGTTTGTTAAGTTTAATCTTAAACAAAATAATTATTAAAATAACTTGTTGCCGCTAAGCCATTATCAATTTCATTATTTTTATACCTCTTATTAAATTTTGTACTTAAATTTTAATTTTTATTAGTACCATTAAAACTTTAAAAATTTGTGCTTGAACAGTTTAAAGAATTTTCAAATTTTTTTTGGCTTTAAGCAACTGAGAATTATTTATACAAATTCGAGGTACTTTATAATTCTAAAGATTATTTATATTGCCAAAATTTAGACTAAGACTGTCTAAATTCTTTATCTAGTTATTTTTAAATTTTTTCTTATCTTATTTTCTCTATTTCCTTTTCTTCTTAATAAGAAGCCAAATAAGCCCCTGGACCAGGAGTTGATGTTCTATATAAAGGTTATTCTTTAAATCGCTCTGATTTTCCCCACCTTCCACCTTAAGCTGATTTTAATTTACTTTCTCTGTATTTTTATGATTTATTTAACTATTCATAATTATACCAACCAGGACCGGGTTTTATTCCTTAAAAATTAGAAAATTTAAGTTAACAGAAAAATTTAAATAATATTATAAGAATCAATAATTTTTTCAAAATTTTTTATTTTTTGGCTTAAAATTTAAATTTATTTAAATATTTTTACCTTTTTCTGGTTTAAATCTAGCTTCGGTAGGAGGCTTAAAAACCGAGGCCCCTGAATTTTTGTGTCCTGAAATTTTATAAAATCCTTTTTTATGAATTTAACCAGGTAATTAGTATTTTCCTACTCCTGGATTACTCATAATTTGTTTATTATATATAGGATTTGGAGTTTTTTTTCCAAAAGTATAAGAAAATTGATTATTTTACATTATTTACGAATTGTAATCTCCGACGCCAGGATGTTAATTAACAGGGTTAAATTGTCCAAATTTTATTTAATTTCTTCCTAAAGGGAAACTTCTTCCTTTATTACTTTTCATAGTTTTTTGTCCTAAATAAGATTCAAAATTGCAAAAATTTTTACTTTAAGAAGAAATTTAATCGTTAAGAGTATTTCGCATTTACTGATATTAATTGGCTATATCATCGGGATCCATTAGTTTAATTTTTTGCATTTAATAACGATATGAACTTTACATTATTCTGTCTCTTTCCTTAATAAAAGATACTGCTGTAGTATTTTTTTAGCCAACTGGAATTTCTTATTTTATTTAAAAGTTTTTATTATCTTCAATGGTTGGAATATGACTGAATTCGACCTAATTAAAATTTTACAATTGAAATAATTTTTTTATTTTTCATTTAACTAGGTTTTAATTTATTTTTTAAGTTTTATGTATTCTATTATAATATTATAATATGAAATTGTAATAAAAATAAATATTTTAATAAATTACTTAAGCATAATTAGTATTTTACTACGGAGTTTAATTAAATTTATTTTATTTTTGAACAATGTCTTCAAAATCTTCATATTATAAATTAAATTTTGGTTGTTCATCCATTTCATCGCTAATTAAAATTGAATAGAATTTTAAAATTATAGAAATTTATTTATATAAAATTTTATGAATAGAACTTACCTATCATCTTAATTTTACTAATTATTTTTTTGATTATTATAACTTTAGAAATTAGAACTTTATTAATTTAATGATTCTAAATATTGGTTATATAATTGTTATTAAATTTCTTTTTTATCATTATCGCTTATTTAAGAATTTTATAGCTTATCATTTGAAATTAATTGATGGATATTTTCATATTTTTAACTTATAATTTAGTTTATATTAGAGTGATCTGCTTTTTTATATGTTATATTTTAATTGTTCTATTATTATGGTGTTTATTCATCTTAAGAATTTTAAGTTAATTCATAAATATTTTCTGGTTATTCATCGATTTATTAATGGTCTTCTTTTAATATGTTATGACTATCTTTTTAAAGAATTTTAAATCCATTTTTGTTAGTGAAATCTTTTGCCCTTGAAATCATTTTATAAATTTATATGATTTTATATTACTAATTAATTTTTATTGTTTTAAATTATTATATTAAAATTAATTATTCAATAAAAATATATTATATTTTCTTAATTATATTATTTCATTTCTTTCTAATAATAGATTCTCATAATATATAAGGATGAATTATTATTAATTATTCCAAAAAATTAAAATGATTATTTATTTTATCAAAATTATTAAAATATTAAACAAAATTTTAATGAAATCATTATTGATTTTTATAATTTAAAATTAATGTATATTAATAAAATTGCTAAAACTTATTTAAAAAAACAATATAATTTACACTAATATTTCATTAAAATATCAATATAAGAATCAATTATAATATAAGATATTTTTAGTTTACTCATATAATAAAAAAATTCTTAAGATTATTTAAAAAAAAATACTTATGATCAAAAGTATTATTAAATACACAAACAACATAAATTAAAAACCGGAATTCTAAAAAAAAAAAAAAAAAATATTATTAAACAAGCAAATAATCAAATAAAATAATTAAAATAAATTAAATTAAATTATAAAAAAATAAAAATTAATTTAATATATTAAAATGAATTAAGTGGGTTCAATGAAAAGAGTTTTTTCAGGAATAGAGATAAAAAAAAATTTGAAAAGAGCTTCTTAAAAAGCAGTTATGTACCCGTTAAGAGGAATAGAGGTGGTGGGCGACGCTTCTAGTATACTGAAATAATCGAGAGGAAGAGATAAAATTTGCTCTTTATTATAGTATATAGCCGATTTTTATTACAGTTGTCATAAGCATAGTCAAATTGGACTTATAAAATTGTTGTTTTTAGAAGGGCAGATAAAAAGTGTTATTATAGCGGGAAAGGTATTATATGTTAATATTATAATATATATATATTAATTTTGTTTGTTAAAGTATTTTTTTTTTGAAATTAAGGGTTTGTTTTGTTTTATTTTAATTTATTTTTTGATGTTATGGTTAATTTATTTTAATAAATTGTGTTTTATTTTTAAAGAGAATTTTTATTTTATTATTGTTATAATAAATTTATTTTAAAAATAGATATGTGGGGAAGGATTTTTTATATTTATTTTTTTATAAAATTGTTTTCAATAATTTATAAAGATTTTTAAAATATAATTTATTTTTATATTCAAAGGTAAGAGATTCGATGAAATAAGGAAGAAAAATATTCAAATTTTTAAAATACTTGGAGTAGCTTGACAAGTTTAAAAAAATTTACAAAAATTAAGGCAAATAGCATATATTTTTCTCATTATTATAGTATTTAAAAGTGATTTGCAAGATTTGTTCTTAATTTTTCGATAATATACTTTGGGGAATAAATGTAGGTGTACTTTCCGAGGTTGTAACTTCAGACACTCCTAAAAATGTTAAAAATATAAAAGATACTTTCAGCTTAATTGGACAAATTTTAAAAATTATAGTGACTCATATATAATATTTAGAAAATGACACAAAAGAATAAACACTATTTGAAGAAATTTTGAAAATAGATAATTGTATAATGGTTAAAATGGAGAAATCTCGATAATTATGTTTAAAATATTTGGTGTAAAGGGGTAAAAAAAGGGATAAAAGATATAAATTAGTTATAACTTTAATAAGAATTATGATGCTTACAAAACGTTTAAAAATATATCCACTTAATAAATTAATGGACGGAGTTTTATATAGTTTTTGTGGGTTATTTATTACTGTGACCGAAATATTTATCTAATTAACTTAATAACCCTTATAAGCAAAAGTTGGTATTAATTAATTGTAAATTGCTCCTTATAATGGCATAAGTTATATATAATCTTAATCTTTATAAAGTCTTGATACTTAAGGATAATAATAATTTACGCTTTAAAACTAAAATTTGAACGAAAACTAAATCGGATAAAGTTTTAGTTATATAAACAATTTATAATAAAAAAATATGGATTTAAATAATGGTAATTATTATAAAAGAAATGATTAAAATTTTATATATTAAAATATGTAGAATTAGTCATTAGGTGGCAGTGATTTTAGTGATTTAATAAATAGACATGTTGATTAATAATTTGATATGGAAAATAGTAAAAATAAATCTAAATTTAAAAAGGCATCTAACTAATACGATGTCGGAAGAGGGCTGACCTCAAGTAGTGATAGCGATGATGAATAACAAAATAATTAAAAAAATAATTTAAAAAATGGACTAGATAAAAATAAACATAAAATAATTTAAAATAGCGAAATAATAAGTTAAATGGGTAATAATAATTTAAACAACAATAATAGTAGCAATAGTAATAATCGTCGATATAGTTCACATATACATGAAAATAAAAACTAAATAGATTTAACATAGCAAAAATAAGAATAGCAATAATAAAATTTTTAAAGAACTATGAGTTGTAAAGATCATATATTTGCTATGGCTGACAATTATAATTAAACTATATAAAATTTGGCAAAATCAATAAAAATAAATTAGTTAAATGATAAAAAAAAAGAGTGAAGTGTTTAAGAATTGAGAGTTCATTTTTTTAAAGTTTTAGGGCTATTGTTATATTAAAAACTAAATAAAATGTTAATAAAATTTGAATTTATTCGTATACATGAGTTTATTATTTATAATCATTTATTTTATTAAATTTTAGTAATATTATTATTTTTCCTTTTTATATATAGAGGTTTATAAAAAATATTTTAAGATATTATATATTTAACTATTTTAAAAAGTTTATTTAATAAAATTTATATAAATTTAATTATAAAGGTAAGATAAATAAATGAATATATTTGAAAAAATTTTTAATTTTTGATAAATTTTTGTAATTTGATAATTCATGGTTTTGTGGATTATGATGATAATAAATAAAATTTGAAGACAAATATTACGCTTTTTTTCTGACTTTATAAGGTATATATATGAAAATATTTTTAAAGATCGAATAAATAAAAAAAAAAATTTAAGTAAAAAAAAACAAAAAAATTTGAATTTTACGGGCTTAAAAAAATAAATAATTGTTAAAAAAATAAGAATAAAAGCTTGATTAATCAAGGAGATGTTATTGACCTTAAGATAATTAAATAAAAATTGTGTGTATAATTTTTGTACCTTAAAAAATTCCTAAAAATTTATGCAAAAATAATAATAATAAATATTAAGAGAAGAGGGTATAGAATAAAAAAGTAGTTATAATAAAAAATAGTTAGAAATGTAAGAAAATATAATATCCTATTAGGAATTAGCGAAGCACAATAACATGGAGTCGATATGGGTGGCCATTGCAGGGAAAGTATATGATTTAACTAAATTTTATCACCCCGGGGGCAAAAAAGTGCTTATTAAGTGTTCAGGAAAGGACTCCACTGAGGAATTTTTGAGATAACATAGTAATCCTTTATATATGGAGCACTTTTAGGACTTTAAAATCGGTGTTTTGCCTGATTTTGAGGAAAAATAAAGACTTTATATAAAAAATTAGTAAGAAGTTTAGCAGGAATAGTAGTAGAATTGAATTGTTTTTTGAGGTTTTTTTATTTTTTTTGGGGAGGGGTTTTGTTATATGGAAATTAGTTTATTGTTTATTTTTTGTTTTGTTTTTGTTGCTTTTGTTATTTTGTTTTGTTTTTGGGGAAAATTAATCAGAATTTAAGGAAATTTAAGGCCAAAATAATTAAGTAACTAAAATAAAATAATTATAGTATGATCATCTGACGAATGAAAAAAAATTATTTTATTAGTTTATATTTTTTATATTTTGATATTATAAAGAATAATCGATTTTAAATTATTTTGATAAAATTTAAACTATATTTTAATTCTAATTTATTAAATAATATTATGTATTAAAATTTTATCCTGTATTGTAAATAAATGAAATAATCTGTGTTTTAGTATTAATTTTTATAAACCTAATTAATTTTAAATATCTTATATACTATAATATAATTATGGCTATAAAAATATACTAAAACTTAATTAATATTAAAAATGCCTAATATTTTTAAATAAAATGATTTATTTGAAACAATTTTATTATTTTATCATTTTTTTCCAGATTTAGAAACATTAAATTTGAAATGAATAATATCTCCATCTTAAACTTCGTAATTTTTTCCTTAAACATGATATTTTCCTTCAGCTTTAACTTAACTTTCACTTCCGTATTTAATTAAATCGTCGTAATTCATGACATCAGCGGCAATAAATCCTCTTTCGAAATCAGTGTGAATAACTCCTAAATATTAAAAAATTTTAAATTTAATATTTAATAAATAAAAATTATAGTTTATTTTTTTATATATAAAACAAATATTAGTTATATTTTTTTTTTTTTAATTACCAGCAGCTTAGGGGGCTTTAGATCCTTGTCTAACGGTCCAGGCTCTAACTTCGTCGGCACCTGCGGTGAAATAATAGAATAAATTCAATAATTTATACCCTTATTTAATAATTTTGGGGAGCATACTTCCTTCTCCATAGTCCATATTTTTAGCATCATCTAAAATACAAAAATTTAATTAAATATAAATATATTTATATATATATATTTTACTATATTATTTCATATTTAAATATGCAAAAAATAAATATAAAAGTGTAATATTATTGTATGTATTTTGTTATCATATTTTAATTTATTTTTTTAATATATCTAATACTTGTATATATTTTATATTGTTCTGTAACTTTTATATTTTTTATTTGAATTTACTTTATATTTAAACATATTTTATATTAATTTTTAAAGTTTAATAATTTTTTTTTAATTTTTTACCTCCTTTAGCGGATTATTTATCGAATAATTCTTATTCAAAGTTGGCAGAGTAAGGGATAATTTGTCCAGGGAGGTTTTCCTTAACCCATTAGGCGATTTTAGGTAACCATTTATTTTTCTTTTTTAAATAATCATCAGAAGATAAATTGACAAGATAAATTATAGATTTAGCAGTTAAGAACATTTCTCTATTTAAAGTTTCAATTTCTTTATTGCTCCATTCTCCTAATTTTACCCATTTATTATCTTCTTTCATTAATTTGTAAACTTTTTCTAAAACAACTAAATCTTCTTTTTATTATTTTTGGTCGGGTCCAGGTCTGGCAGATTTTTTTTTCAAATCGTCAATTCTTTTTTCACAAATATCAATATCTTTTAATAATAATTCATCTCTGATAATTTCCATATCTCTAATGGGGTTAACATCATTTTCTGAATTGAATGAAATAAATTAAAACTTTATTATTGTTATTTTAAAGCAAATTTTTTATATTACAAATTTTATTTTATTAAAAATTCTATATAAATTTATAAAATAAAATATGTTTATTATTATTATTTTATTACCAGAATGAGTAACTTCAGGATCTTCAAAGGCTCTAACAACTTAGAAAATACCATCAGATTCTCTAATATGAGAAAGGAAAGCATTTCCTAATCCTTCACCTATTTAATAATAATAAAAATTAAATATTAAATTTTAAAATATTTTATTAAAAAAAAAAAAGAAAAAATGTTCTACAAAAACTTTTTTTTAGGTGTATAAAAAACTAAATTAAAATACTGTTGTATAAATAGAATGCTTAATAATAATTTTTCTACAATTTTACAAAAATAAATATACAAAATTATTTTATCAAACAATTCTTGTATAAAAGTTTTTAAAATATTTTTTTCATAAAAGTACATTATATATTAAAATTTAATCTAATTTTGCAAAGAAAAGCTAAAAAGGTGTGGGGTTTTTTGAAAAAACAGGTACTAATTGATAAAAAGTAAAGATATTATACATAATTTTTTTTGAATTTTTTTTTGAATTTTTTTTGAATTTACCATTAGAAGCTCCTCTAACAAGTCCAGCAATATCAAGGATTCTCAAAATAGCTTTAACTTTACTTTTAGGTTTATAGATTTCGCACAACTTGTCGAATCTTTCGTCAGGAACGGGGACTTGAGCCAAATTAGATTCTATGGTGCAGAAAGGGTAGTTGGCGGCTTCTGCGATGATTTATTTGGAAAGTAAGTTGAAAGTGGTAGATTTTCCGACGTTGGGGAGTCCGACGATTCCCATTTTTAAGGTGTTTCCGGGTTTTCCGAGTACTTTGGCTTTTTCTTCTACTGGTTGTTTTTTGGGAGGCATTTTTATGTTGTTGATTTATTTTAATTTATTTTAATTTAATTTATTTTATTTGATTTAATTATTTTATTTGTTTTAATTTATTATATATATTATATTTGTTTTTTTGTTTGATTTTTTTTTTTTTTTTTTAAATTATTTTATTCTATTGAGGGTTTTTAGGATTTTTATTTGGCTGTTTTTTTATAATTTGTTTTTTTTTAATATTTTTGATCTTGTTGGATAGGAGTGATTGGAAATAATGAATAGGTAAATGAAAAAATGGTTGATTAAATGAAAGTAAAAAAATTTACTAGGATTGTTTTTGCGTTGAAAAACAATTTATTTATTTTATTAATATAAGTATAGGTGTGAAAAGAGACTCATTTTTTATTTTTTTCATAAAATGTTTTAAAATTTAAAAATAAAGATTTGACTAATAAATAAATAATTAATTTAATTTTATAAAACTAAATATAATTACAAATTCACAATTTTTTGTTCTAAGGCTTAATTATAGGCGAATCTGGTTCATTTTCTAATTTTTATTATATACTCTTTAATTTTTACTCTTTTATAGATTTCTATATGATATCAGTAAGTGAAATATTAATTTTAATAAAATTAGAAGGTAAATTTTATTTAATTTGCTAAGTTTAGTCAAAAATCGAAATACAAATAACTTAGTGATTACTATTTTTTTAAACAAATTTACTGAATTATTTTATAATGTCTAAAGTTTATGTATGGTCAGAATTAATTTAAGATTTATCTTTTTTAACAGTTTGAAAGAAAAACTGGCAATTTAGAATAAATATACAGAATTTTTAATTTTTTTTTTAAGCAAGTTTTAAAGTTATATTATCAAAAAAGTTAGTAAGGTCATCTTATTAGAACTGAATCAATAATAAAGCATCTAAATAATATTATTATTTTTCTTGTTATTATATTTTAAAAAAGTGGTAAATTTAATAAAGTTGAAATTCATATAACAGTTTTGTTAAATAATTTTTATGGTCTGTAAAACTTAACGCTATTGTTTGCTCGTTTTATAAAAATACTTGATTTTTGTCGACTTAAGAAATTTTATCTTTTAAATTTAATTTTAATAAGTTTTCTTCTACTTCTTTTACTACTTTGAAGGGAATATATTATAAAAATTAGTGCATTTTTTATTGGATTTATTATTTTTAAAAAACTGTTTTTTTGAATTTAAACAAAGGCATGAAATCAATGTCGATCTTAAAATTTTCCAATTATAATAATAAAAGTTATTACTCTTAATTTTAAACATATTAAAGATTTTCAAAAAAATCAGTGCTGGTCTTTCCTACCTCATTTTCTTTTAAATCTTTTACTTTTATAAAGACCTATTTGTATTTATAAAAATAAATACATATATTTAATAATTAAAAAAATAAATATAATAAATAATTAAATTATAAAATATATTTTTATATTTTACTTTAAATTCAAGAATTTCTAATTGTATAATTTAGTTTTAGTGAAACTTTGTTTTTATTTGTCTTAAACTTCTTTTAATAATTTTATTCAAAGTTAAATAATTACCCACTTATAAAAATGGGTAATAACATCTTGGTGAGGGCAAATTATCACTTTAAATTTCAATAACAGAAAAATTTATTTTAACTTGTAATTTGCTTAATTTTTCGAAGTTTTCTTTTTAATTTAACTGTTATTTATTTTAAGACTGAGGTTATATTGAAATAAGTTAATTATTTAGAAATTCATCTGTGTTTATTATTTATTTATTTTGTTATTGATTCAAAGTTTGGATTGTCGATAAAAGATTTTTGCTCATTATAATGTTTTTTTATATGTGTTATTTGGGGTTATTAGAATTTTCAGAATTATTTTGAGGGGATATATAATTTATTATACATAATTCTTGTATGTATTTTTACTAATTGACTAAATAAAGATCAATATATTGTAATTTTTAGTTGCTATTTTATATTCTTTGTTGTTCTTTTATTATATTTAGTATGGATATATTTTCTAATTGGTTTTTTGAGTCTATTTATATTGATAAATTTAATGAGTTGGACATATTTTATTGCTTATATTTTACTTTTTTTACTTTTTTTATTTTTTTCAGTCAAATTTATAATTTTAATTATAGTAATAAGGATTTAATAAATTTTGTTATGGTATAGTAGAATAAAAATTAGAAATTTTTTATTAAAAAGTTATAGTAATAATTTTATTTTATATTCATAGTAAATATTTAAAAATATAATTTATAAATTTATTTTAATGTAATAAATAAATATAATTAATAATATTCAAATTCGCCTAAATAAGGGTTTTAAAAATTTAATTTAAATTATTTATATTCATTCTCGAAGACGACTGACTCTATTCTAACATTGTTTAATCTCCATTAAAATTTCTGAAGTAGGATTAAGAATTTTTAAAATTTTTATTTTTTTTTCTAAATATTTAATTTCCAGTTGTGATTCATCTAATTTACCATAAATTTTGATTAAAAGATTTATGTGTCCAAGGGCAGCCGACTATATATCTACTTCTTTATTCATATCATTTAAATATTATAAAGATCTTACAACGTGTTTTTCTGCCCTAGTGTACCTTGACAGCCAAAAATAAACTTAACCTAATTCGAACTAAGTTCTCCAACCTTAACTTCCGATTTTTTTTTCAAATCTTTCTAGTCCATGCAAAGCT